>VZRQ01003871.1:94977-187173 GCA_013397975.1 Machaerirhynchus nigripectus | reverse complement strand
AAGGAAGGAAGGAAGGAAGGAAGGAAGGAAGGAGAAAACTTGTAGTATACTGTATGTTTATTATAAAAGTTGTTAAAATGTGGTTTCCGTTTTCATTATTTCTTAGCTAATGATGTTTCATATACAGGTATGCCATACTGACCACTGACATTTGTGATTTTACAACAAGGACTTGGGAACAGGCATATTAAACAACGTGTATACTCTATTGCACTGTCTCAAGATGAATGTGTGAATATTATTTTGTACATTTTGCTGGGAGAATGCTGTAGTGAGTATATAAGGCATCTGTAAGATTTCTTAAGTTTTAATTTTGTTCCTCATTGAATTGGGCAAGGCTTTCAGGAAATCAGTAATTATCTGTTTCTTTACTTTACTGTAAAGGGGAGCTTATACTTTATCACTGTACTAGGTAACTGTTTATTAGTGTTTTGAAAATACACAGTTCCATGAAAGTGCTAAGTTATTGTTGTTACTGCCGACCACTCTGATCCCTCCGTGAGAAGTAACTCAAAGATGCAGCTGCTTGCATTCATTTGTAAGCCCTTGCCCTTTTGCAGAAATATTTAGGTTTACATATCAAAGCATACCAGCCTTTAGCAGCTTTCGTTTCTAATCTAAGCTGTGCCACTCACTCACTTTGAGCAAGCCCCTTGGCCTCTTTTTTTCCTTCAAGCTCAACATTATTGTATGTGTATAAATATGTACAAATACCATGACCTTTCTCCAGGGCATAGGCCAGTCTGCTTCTTTGCACTGTATTTTTCTGCAGTGGCTAAGATAATAACACCATTCTCTTCATTCACTGTATAAAAAACCATGTCCTTTGACATTGCTAAATCAGAATCTTCCACTCCTTTACCTACATGCATGTGATGGTGATGCATGTGTCAGATATGCACGTAATTAGACTTAATTGCAAAGAAGAAAGAGCTTAGTTATATTTACTCCCCAAATAACTCAGGTATGCATTCTCTTTGAGCTTTGATTAATCTGTTTTTTTTTTCCCCAGCTTTGATGAGTTTGTATATCAGAACAGTTTTCCTGAGTTTCTTCAGTTAAGGCCAGGTTGTTTGGTTGATTTATTTAACAGTTCTTATTTCTCTGACTGTGGAAAACTGGTGTTTCTGTTTATCAAATCTAGTGATTGCATAACTGACTGTCCAAGCAGACAAGAAATTTATGGGAAAAATAGTGACTTCTGACTGAGGTCTTGTGCAGTTACTTTGTTCACTGATCATGACCCCATAGGATGAAGACAGGATATAAAGATGTTTCTTAGTCTACATATTTTAACTCATTTCATCTCTATGAGTAGTGTTGAAACCTTAAACGGTGTTAGTAAACTTCCTGAATTCCTTCCACACGAGAAATAAGAAGAACTCTAGAAACTTATCTCAAACTCTAATGAAATAATTACAGCCTAGCTGAAAATGACCACCTCAGATGTATTGGTGTAAGATATTACACCTAACATGTAGTCTAAAAAAAATTTTTGGCATTTTTAATGGACTTTTTTCAACTCTGTGCAGTTTATACTCATGATATGACTAGGACATACGTAACTGCTGTCTTTTAGAATAGGGGGTATGAGGTTTCATGGAAAGTATATTTGGCTATGTCAGACAGCATGGAAGAATCATATTAGTGAGTACAGCTAATGCTTCTGTATCTGCAAAAGACAAAAGCCTAAGCAAGTCAAAGAGCTGCAAATGTTTTTTGAAATCAACTGATGTATTTGGGAAAGTGGTTCTAGCTTCTCATATGCAAGCCCTTTTTTAGTCCAAACTAGAAGCCTCAGCCCTCAGGCTGAATTTGGGCTGAAAATACTTTTTTGGAATTTAACTTGGTTATGTCAATTACTTGGAAAGTCTGAGAAATTAACGTGTTTTGGACTATGGGACAGAAAAAGGCAATGACGAGGAAGACAAAGATAAGATCACTGACCTGGAATGGGAGGAGTGAGAGACAGAAGGCAGGAGGAAAGGAGAGAGACAGTTGGGATTAAGTGCCAGGAAATTAATCCCACTCTTGAGTCTGAATTTTTTATTTCACTTCTGAAGATCAGCACAAGGTATTTCATTTAAAGAGCCAAATGCCCTCATGGAAACTCTGTGACTGAAGCCAAACAAACACTCTACAAAATAGAAAGCTTATTTTGAAGAGAGACCTACATAACATCATTTACAAAAAGAAAATTAATAACTCTACTGAATATTGAAATATGGTCTCAGTGTTGAGTTTATGACTCATTAGAAGTTGCACCATTCACACCAAGCACCAAAAAGTACCTAGTTTTTTCCTTTTTATATTTTAGTCTAATGAAATATTCTCTTTCTGCATGTCCTTCATTGCTTATGTCTGATTGCATAGACCATCTGAGCTATATTACTATTGCTGCTATCAATCCTTTGGCTTTCTTGTTTGCTGAATTAGAGAGATTCCTAAAGGACAGGTTCACAGCAATAGTTTCTGATGTACACATTGGGAATTTTTTGAAAGGTTCATTCACAAGCATGCACTCACCAAGAGTACTGACATACAGTCATTAGTTTCATTAGAGCTAACTGCAAAGTGTGTAGGCAAAGCGCACATCTGTACTCGACTCCTCCAAGATACTTAAGTAAGTAGGGGGTCCCTCAAACAGATGAAGGTCCTTTCTTGAGTAACAGCATGTGAAGGAAAGGGCTCTGCAGAGTTCTCTGTATTAGGAAGAGCTTCATAACTGCATCTTACCTCACTCTGCTTATTGCAAGGAGCTTGGACAAAGGAAAGCTTCATGGTGCTGATGATTAAAAAGCTCAGGCTGCAGCAGAGATAAATCATTGAACCATAGAGTCATTTATGTTGGAAAGGTTCATCCTATCACTTACTATGTGGGAGAATGACTCCACCTGGCTACAACCTCATTTCGGGGAGTTGTAGAGAGTGGTAAGGTCTCCCCTGAGTCTCCTATTCTCCAAACTAAATACCCACAGCTCTCTGAGCCACTTCTCATAAGGCTTGTGCTCCATCACCTTCCCCAGCTTCATTACCCTTCTCTGGACATGCTCCAGCACCTCAATGTCTTTCATGTAGTGAGAAGCCAAAACTGAACACAAGATTCAAGGTGTGGCCTCACCAGTGCTGTGTGCAGGGGGGCAATCACTGCCCCAGTCCTGCTGGCCATATTGTAATCTGAGTATTTTTCTCTAATATGTTTTCTAAATAATCAGATATAGTTATTATATGTTTCCTAATGTGGTCTGATGTTAATTGCAGTCTCTACAGATTTGAGATTCAGACAGGTCATGCTGTTCCTTTGTGAGCAGGGACCTTGCAGTTGTGGTGGCTGCTGCACTCTTCATGTGTTCTCTGACTAAACCTGTCATTTTACAGAGTTAAGACATGTTGCTTTCACCTTAAAACAGTGTTTGGGACTGGGCAAGCAAACAGGAACAGCGGAGAGAAAAAATGTATTTGACAGATGTTAGCTGTTACTTCCTTGACAGGCAGAAAGAGGGGTGCAAAATGGCTTGCAACTTGGAAAGCAAACTCCATTAGTTTATTAAGTGCCTCCTTTGAAGTAAGTCATGAATGTGAATAAAATTAGGGTGGTGTCTAGACACTGCAAGCTCAGAACTACATTTTCCTGCACACACAAAGACACACAGATCTGCCAGCTGCTTCTTTCCTTATCTCATTGAGTTAATGCAGAAATCTGTTTTATCACTGGACAGTTTTTTATCACTGGGCAATTTACCTTTTTCCATGATTGACCTCAATACTGCTTTCAGAAGCTCCTCTTGAAACATCAGTGATGGATGATTGCACAGAACAATATTGCCACCTCCCTTACTTGGCACAGAGAGTGACTTTGTGTCCTTCAAAATCCAATCTGCAGTATCCAGGGAGAAGCTGTGTTATGAGAACTTCTAAAGGAAACACTAGGAGGAAAAACAGTGAAAGCTTCGAGAAATGCTAATGGACCTTCAAAAAAGGTCTTATCAGCCAGAGGGTTGGATGAAGAAAAGCCTACTTCCTTTTTTCTACCATGCTACCAAAATTCTACTTGAAAGAAAAAATCTGCAGAGTTCACAATATGGACACCACTGACATGTTGATTAATTGTTGCAATTTACTTGCCTTTTTTTCCCAGAGATTTTACATATATATGTATGTGTGTATATATATATATGTATGTATGTATGTATGTATATGTATACACACTCTCTGGATTTAAGTTCCATATTAGGAATTGGTGCTAATGTCAGTACAAATAATCCCCTGGAGACATGCCTTCATTTTTATTTAATTATTTTTGAGCAAAGTCTAACTTTAATCTCAAGTATATGCAAAAAACCCATCATAGAAGCAGTTAAGAGATATGGTTTGGTTTGGGCTACTTTTTTTTGGCTATATCCACTCTTCCTTTTCCCAGAAATGCAACTATGTTCATGTATAAATATGTCTGCTATTGATTGACAGGCAACCTTCTCAAGAAAATATAAGTCCTAAGCAGAATGTTCCTTCTGACTTCAGGAAGAATCATGAAGGTAAGGGTTCAGACTAAGATCTTTTATATAGAGTATGTTTTTCCTATTTATATTATTTCTGATAACATGCGGATTTAGATTACATTGTCTTGCATTCCAGCTGGAAAGTCTTAGCTTACTACATATAAAAGACCAATTTCTTCCTTATCTTATGTAAATTGCTACACCGAGCCCATGAGCAGCATTTGCATGCCTCAAGTAAAGATCTCACCCTGTAAAGAATAAAAGTACAATGTATCTTTTACAAAACTAAAAGATGGTTCCTTCTCCAATAGGACTGTAATCAGGCTGAGAGTAAAGAATTATTAGGTGTTTCTGTTTATCTTTCAGCATTGCAGTATTCCAGTAAGACTGAAGAAAGACGATGCAGTTATGGTAAGTCAAGGTATTTCTAGACCATGGAGGGGAATGAAGAGAGATTTCTTGACAAAATTTCTTGGCTTTCTCTACATAATGTCTAAGCGAATAGAGTATCTCCAGGCTTTAACTGAAAAAAAAAAAAGGATTTTTAAGTAGCAAGAATGTTTATAAAACACTCAATAAATGGGCAATTAGGTTAAATAAGCCTCAAAACCAAAATTAAATATTCCTGTATGTGCGTATTAATGTATTCCAGCACTCATTGATACCTTGTCACACTTCAATAGACTTTTGCCCCCCTCTTTCCAATAACCTCAGCATACATTTGTTCTTGTGGAAGACCCTTTAAACTTGTCTGGAGTTTAATCAGCTTTGTTTAAAGCTTTGTCTTCAGCTTGATAATGGAGTATTAAGGAATTGCTTAAGACATGAGGAGTTTTTCTAAAATATCTGCTTTTAGGAATATTTAAAGTATATTTAAAGATCTATAAAGACATAAAATACTTTTTCTTTTTGGTGGTAGCAATGTTTTCTGCTGCCCTTCTCATTCCCAAATTATCTGAGGGGCCAATTTGTAAACGTGAAGCCATTGCTCTATGGTGGAAACGTTTTGCTACACCTTGAGCCTCATGTCCCCCCTGTTGCTGGTCTCATGCTGCCTCCAGGAACTATTCTTGAGTCAGAGAGAGGCCAGAAATACTCCTGGGCTGGCTGACTGGCATTACCATTCTAATTGCATGACATTTTATTTTAAAAATACCTGAAATAATGTTATTTTGAAATTACTCCTCATTTTTAAGCTAATAGTGAGATAGCATTTCTAAGTTAGGCATACAGGATATGGAGAAATGTTTATGCTCATCTGTAGGGTGCTTTTTTTAATACCTTCTGTGTGTCAATGCGTAAGACTCTATTCCCCTATGAATCTAGCCCAAATTCTGCTCTCCCACTGGAATATCTTCCCTTAAATTTTAATCCATGCGAGAGAGTTCTGAAATTGCCCTGTTTTGTTTCTCGGGGCAGATATTTCTAGGTAGAAAAGGTTCACATAAAATTATTTGCATAATTTTTGACCCTTTTAAGCAACAAGATTTTTCAGATGTTATAGTAAAAGAGTTTCCTATCTAGAATATTTTCTGAAGTACCCAGTTTAAAACATCTACTAGTGGATATATGTGTAAAGCAGTTTTGAATGTGTAATTATACTGTAAATCTGAAACGAATAGGCTGGATTAAAATATTTGTCATAAGTAGGTTGCCAACAAATAATTATTCTCGTGAGTAATTTGGCAAACATTATGAAATAAAGGACACATTTGAGCAAATAGGATTTGATTGTGGAGATTTCATACACAGGAAAGGAGCTGGAATTTGTTGATATAGGAATTTTAATAAAACATTCTTCCAGCTGTACTGCAAATGACCCCATGGGTCTCGATATCTTCATGTGACTTGTTCTTATGAACAGTATGTCTAACTTATTTTGATTTTTATTGGAAATTACTCTTGTACATAAACCCTGTACACAGCCTGGTACCTAAGTAGGTTATGGGTCTTGGCCTACCTCTTCTTTAGGTTTCAGTTAACCAGCTAGAGACAGCTCTCCCAGACTTAATCCTTCCATTTTCAAAGGCTTACACAGGCTTTGAGTTTTTGACTAGGACTAAAGTGATTGGACACTGAATGTTTAAAATCCCTCCAAGACCTACAAATTTCTCTCAAGTGCCATTACAAACTCTGTTAAAACTTTGCAGCAGGATTATGAGTCTCAGAGTCACTAGGCATTAAATATCTTGCCACTGTACACATTATCAATCTGCCAGAAGTTGCATGTAGTTTCAAAATGTTCATACATTTCACAGTTTTTTTTCTTTGATGCCTTCTTGGAACAGATAAAGATACCCTATCTCATATCAGACAGATCTTCACCAGTCCACAACTGGACTTGAATCCTCAGTTTAACCCAAAGATCAGAGAATACTATGCAGAAGTGCCATTCGACATGGTGACAGTGAAGATAGGAGCAGAACCCTCTAACTGTCAATGCCACGTACACCTCGATGACAAGAAAGGGCCAAGGTACGAGAAACAAAATATCAGTGTAAAAACTTAATTTTGGAAATGTCATAATGTTCCAGATTTTTTTTTTTTGTTTCTAAAAACCCAGAACACAAATAGATTAATCACAGGAACATCAGAGGGAGTTCAGCACTGAGAAACTTGTATTTATTTTCAATGTCCTGAAGGCAATGCTTGTATGTTGTTCTCAAGCCATAATTAACCCTAGCTTAATGGATTGCACAACTGCAGTATCTCACCCAGCTTCTGCAGTCACTGACAACACCAAAGCTGGGTGGGAACAGACCATCACTACACGGTACACAGTAGATGACAGAGAATTTGAGCATTCGTATCCAGGTGTTAATTTTGCACAGTGCCCTAATCTGCTGCTCTGCTGAGCTTGGTCTGCTTACATGGGTCAGAGTAGGGCAGCTGGCTTGAAGAGAAGAAATAAGTTCAAGTTTACTGACTCAGAATGATCTATTTTTGTCATAGTTGTATTATAACAAATTGCCATAGAATCATAGAATAAGTCACATTGAAAAAGACCCTTAAGGTCATTAAGTCCAACTGTTAACCCAGCATTGCCAAGCCCACCACTAAACCACGTCCCTAAGTGCCACATCTATACAGCTTTTAAATACCTCCAGGCGTGGTGACTCACCATTTCCCTCGGCAGCCTGTTCCAATACCTGACAACCCTTTCAGTGAAGAAATTCTTCCTAATATCCAACCTAAACCTCCCCTGGTGAAACTTAAAGCCGTTTCCTTGAAAGAAGAGACTGACCCCCACCTTGCTACAACCTCCTGTCCAGCAGTTGTCGAGAGTGACATGGTCTCCCCTCCGCCTCCTTTTCTCTAGAATAAATACCCCAGCTCCCTCAGCCACTCCTCATCAGGCTTGTGCTCCAGCCCCTTCACCTTGCTTCCTTCCTTCTCTGGACATATTCCAGCCCCTCAATGTCTTTCTTGTAGTGAGGGACAATCATTGCCCTGGTCATGCTGGCCACATTACTCCTAATACAGGCCAGGACGCCACTGGACTTCTTGGCCACCTGGGCACATGCTGGGTAATGTTCAGCAGATCTTGACTAGCACCCGCAGGTTCTTTTCCACCAGGCATCTTTGCAGCCACTGTGCTGGCAGCCTGTAGCTCTCCACAGGGTTGTTGTGACCCAAGTGCAGGACCTGGCACTTGGCCTTGTTGAATCTATACACTCGGCCTTGGCCCGTGGATCCAGCCTGTCCAGATCTCTGAAGAGCCTTCCTGCCCTCCAGCAGATCAACACTCCCACCCAACTTAGTGCTATCTGCAGAATGACTGAGGCTGCCTCAATCTCCACATCCAGATAATCATTCTGGCCATCCAGCCAGTTTTTTACCCAGCAAAATGTATGTGAAGGTAAGGTGTGAGCAGCCAGTTTCTCCAGCAGAATGCTGTGGGAAACAGTGCCAAAGGCTTCACTAAAGTCTAGGTAAGCAACAATCACAGCCATTCTGTCATTCACTAAGTGGGTCATCTTGTCATCCACAAGAGTCCCAGCTTATCTGATCTTTCAGAGAACTATAAAGCTGGTCGATAGAGGAGAGAGCAGAGTCATCACTAAACATCATATTTGAGCACTGACCCTCAGTAAACCATGATGTTTAATTGCTACGATGATCCCTGGCACAGTTTTGTCTTTCCCAACCAGCTCTCTCAGAGAAAACAGCATGTACCAGGGACAATACCAATAGGTATTTTGGGTATGGCCTGGTTTTTATTGTTGGGAGGGACAAAAAGTGTTTATTTATCTGGGTCAGGTACCACAGAACCAGAGAACTGGCCTATTTACGTACTAGGCATTAGTGAGTGGATAAAAGGGAGAACAGGAACAGCGATTTACTTAGGAAGAAAAGTTCTTAACTATTTCAGAGCTAGCTTTACTTCACGACATGAAGTGCTTAGCCAACACAGCATCTTTTAACTGACTGCAGAGCAGACTCTTTGACCTAGAATGTCTGCTGCTAACCAGAAAGTCTGTGCAGTTGTTACTGATGTAATGCCCAATATGTTTCCCACATTTTCAATAAGAAATCAGTCTTGATTTATCATTTCAAAAGAAACTGTCATTAAATTCTTCCACCCAACATTTTGGTGTTTTAATGTTAACTGCCTTGGCAGTCAACATGGATATATGTAAAAATCTCAAAGATTTCTTCCTTGTAGAATGAAAAAGAATAGCAAGATGACCTTTGCACTGAAAAGTAAAAGCCCTGCATGTGCAAATTCTGTGCCTTTCAGCATTTATTTCCCTGCTAAAGGAAGAAGAGCACAGCTCAGCTTTGCTCTGGTTTGTCACTCTGAGCAGTTTGTCTGGAAATCCATCACATTTGGCTAGTGGACAATTTCAGCAGCTAGCTACACTTCTCATTGTATTTGTCTCCCTGATGACTTCATCACAAATTTGAGCCTGCCAGGAATTATTGTCCCTAATGATTGCATTCACAGATTTCATGTCAGAATATTTGTCACTGCCACTGTTTTCACTAAGGTTTACTCTCAGTATTTTGTCTTGAAAGAACTACAAATACTTACAAATCTTATTTTACACTGCTTTTATTTAAAATCTCATGTATTTTGTAAGACAATGTTAGAAATAGAAGCCTCTAGGAGCAAGTGAAGTTCAGCAGCCATAGATAAAGGAGTGTAAATCTTTGTTTCTTTAGGGTTTATTCCACTTCTTTCCTATTTTGTCATGCAGCATCGCTAACTACCCCCTTGGCCTTGGACTGAACAAAGTCATCATTCTCTTAACGGATGATTCGCAGCCCAGCCCTGAGGTTGTGAGCAGCTACAAAATCACAATTTATCGAGAGGACCGCCCCAGTCTCCCTTTGTTTGATGACTACATGATGTGTGGGTTTGTGCAGGTATTGGCTCTACATTCTTTTGCTATAACATTGATAGGAATAGCTGGTTTCTGTTCATTCAGTGGTATGAATTAGGGTGCATGAGCCAAAGTTTTTGTTTTTGTTGAGATCAGAATCTGAGTTCTAAGCACTATAATTGTAGGAAATTCAGCATTTACATGACATTTGGATATAAAAGGTAAGTCCAGCATAAGTACCTGTTACCATGTATTTCAGAGTTCCAGGTTAATTAATCCTTAGCTTGGTCAGCCAAAACCTTCTCATAACTTCTCATAACTGTCCGTCTCTGACATTGGACCCATGGAAATCCTTTTACCATATGTATCTTTTATCAAAGATATTTATGAGGACAGTCTATTTATCAGTGTTCAAGACAAATGCTGCTACATAACTTATGAATTAAAACTGCTTATTCTAGATCAATAAACACAATAAAAAGACTCACTCATAATTCCAAAGGAAGGGATGATTGTTGCTTACATCACAGTTATCCAAATATAAGTTTGAGAATGCACATAATTTACTCCCAACAAATAGCAATCCTTAGGAAGGAGTGGGGCTGTTTAATGAAAAAAGGACCAGAGTCTGTCCAATAGGGCTTAATAACAGCTGGGAAAGGGGAGCTCAGGCTACATTAGACACAAAAATGGAAGTAAGGTAATGAAAGTAACAGTGAAGATTTCAGTTAGTGAAACTATAGTGATAAAAATATTATGCATAAGAGAGAAAACCTGGGACACATGCTGGATCATGTGGATCAGAACTGTTTGTATTCGAAAGTTTGAGGACTAAATGTTGGTTGCTACTTGATATGGTGGGTAAAGATAAGCCAGCCAGTTCAAAGAAGGAAGTGACATTGTAAATGGTAATCACGGGCAGTGCTTTTGTCTGTGGAATTTTAGGCAGATTAAAAGGATTGGTGGGTTCATTCCAGAGCATCCAGGAGTAATATATTTTGTCACTAAATTCTACTACCAGGAAGCAGAATTTTCAAAACTATTGTGTTGAAACTGTCATCCATTGTCATGTCAAATATCTAATCCTATCTTGATTTATCTTCTTTATGAAGATCTTAATATATCCTTTAGCAAAACTTGCTTCCCTTCCCTGGTTTCTTTCTATATACTGCAGAAGAGGTTGGGAGACCAGGGTGGTAGAAGGCAGAACATTTTATATAATGGGGCAGATCAACAGGAATTTCTCTTGTGGAGAAATAACCACTAGGGCTTAAAACAGAAGCCAAATAGATTATAAATGTTCATAGCAAATTCTATGTTGACAATAATTATCTCAATCTGAAAATCAGGACTGCCAGAGAAAATGTATGTAGTAGTCATAGTGTACTGACTGCTGACCTGAATACCTGGTTATGGTGTTGTCTGGCCTGCCACCTATTCTCTATCTCTTCTCTTAGACTTCTCTTACAAGCTCAAAAGGTCAAGGACCATCTTCTTACTATTTTTACTGATTCAACACTACATCTAGTACTTGCTACAGTAAAATAAGAATAAACACATATAATACCTGAGATTTCAGTTCAGGTGTACAGCAACCTGCTTGGCATCTTAAGTATGACTTAATATGAAAAGGAGAACAGCAGTAAGTTGAACTAGAGTTATATTACTAGGAGAACACACTGGCTGGAATGATGTGAGGAAAGCTCTTTTTGTTTCCTTATTTGGGGCATGTATCTGAGTGTAGGAACAGGAATTCAACCTCAAAAATACCTTCCCACACTAGAGTTCACACTGTTGTTAATGTTTTATGATGGCATTTATGAGACTGAGTCTTTGAAGCACTGTGAAAGCAAAGAGATCTAGACTGATAAAAATGAAAAGTGTTTTAGAAATTTCTTTTAATTGAGCTTGATTTCTGCTCCTCTGTGAATAACTACTCTCTAATTAATACAGTTGTTCAGAGCTAGGGATGACTTCAGGAGTTTAGAGTAAAAATGAGATGAAAAGCATTCTTGTGGTATCTAATAAGCACTGTGAAGATACAGAATGAGATTCTAAAACAACTTTTAGATATGTTAGAGGCAAACTTATCAGAGAGTGCCTTTAAAAAACAAACAAAGGCTGGAGCTGGAGATAGAAATGGCATTCTACAACATTTAAAAGCCTGCATTTTTTCCTATTTTCTAAAACAGAATCTATTGTTTTTTGCTTAGAATAATGGGTTTTTATCAGTACAAAACTCAGGTCTTAAACAACATCATTACATTTTGCTCTTCATAGCAGAGAAAATTATGCACTCTTGCAGGGCGGGTTGATGAACCCCCATCAGTGGCATGAGTACTTGTTCTCTTGGTAATGAGACACCTGTTTTAGGAGCAAAAGCACAAATACAGCATGAACTGATGTCTGGAGTCTCCTTTGGACACTTGACTAGGCACAAGTGGGATCACACATGAGGAGAGAAAGGCCACAGACAGTGGTGTGGTCTTTCTCATAGAAGGCTTCAGTTAAAATTCTAATCCAGCAACTTTTATTCCTGACTTTCTTTTATGTTTAATCCCATTAGGATATTCAGGTTTCACTGCAAGATGATACTACAAGGAAGCTTACAATAAAAAGACAGAGTGTGGGATGTGGTTTCCAACAGTCTAACAATTCTCATGCAGTTGAATAATACTGGATTAATTTCAAGGTATTGAGTTGAGAAGTGTGTGGTTCCAAGGCTTGCAAGCCCTAAAAAGGGAATAAATATTGTCTCCTGTACTTTTTGATAGCAGCTATAATATCCCCATTAAAACCAAATTAGCAGAGGATAAATGGTCATCACACAATAGCACCTTCAGCAGATTTTGTTGCCTTCCATTCTGTGTTCTGCATTTTGCAGTATTGTTTGGACTGCAAATGGAGAGGTGATTGATTTGTGCTTGAACTTAATTTTGTGCAATTGCTGACAATATTCAAATTAAGTATTCTTGAAAGAGGTGGTGCCATTTCATTATCACCTCTGAAGCTGTGATATGAAGACAGAATCCAAGGCAGTCAGCAGAAAAACCAGTGAGCTCTTAAGACAGAGTTATCAGCATCACTCTCTTCTGAAAGATCCCAGACTATGTACATACTGTCGTAAAGGACAAAATATTTTATTCATTTTTGCACTGCCCATTTATCTTCAAAATGCAAACAGATTTATCTGTGCCTCACTTGAAATGTGTGGATGCTACCTCTTTGTTAATATTTGCCTAGTTGAAATCCTGGAGAGTAACTGCTGATGTGCTTAGGGAACCTTCTGACCCTGTGAACTTCTGTACCTGTTTGTACCTACAGTGCCCTGTTGCCACATGGCGAGTTCTGTTTGGTTGGTTGGTTGGTTGGTTGGGTGTGGGTGAGTTTGGGTTTGGTTTGTTATTGATGTTGTATTTTAATAATACAGTTATTTATTTGGGTTTGCATTTATATTGTGAGCAATGGATAGCTAATGCTATTTTTATAGCATAGTGTGTTTCATTCTCTCTCATTTTCTTTTGTGCATTTGTACATTTGATTCCAAAATCAGTACAGTGCAGTGGGCTGATGTTCTGGCTGTCCTATACCTTTCTCAGGTCTGAGAGAATGAACTTAAAGAACAGCTTCAAAAACTTTCCTGATTTTTACAGAACATCTTATTCTTATGTGCTAGTATCTCTTGCATTGTTGTAAATCCTTTAATCATACTCTTTTCCTAGAGCCCAGATAGCTTAAGAAACCCAAGAGAGCTTATGATGAGATACTGACATAGCATTGCTGACTGTATAACATTAAATGGCTGCAATGCAGCTGAAAAGAAGATGCTACAAACATGTTGATTTCTCTGTCTGTATACTCAACTTCCATTGATCAAAAAGCAATTAAGATCTAAGCCTAGCATATTAACTATATTTAACTTTACTGTAGACTTTTTGGGGTAGAGATGAAAAAACTCTTTAGAAAGGAAGAAGCCTTCAAAAAAAAAAGGAAGTAATTTCATTTTTATGCTTAGGAAGATACGAGAATACTTATATTTTTTCAGTTTAAGTTATACATTTCCAAAGGAAAATGAAATGGTTTTACTTCATTTTAAACTCTATGCTGTTGCCATTGCAAAGCTTTTCATACCAGACAGTAGAAGTAAAAACTGTCAATTGGAGAAACAGGTATTAAGTCTTTGCCTAGTACTTTCATGCAAAGATTTCAAAGAACCTTATAAATATTATATAATGTCAAAAAAAAAAACAAAAAACCCACAAACCCAACAGATTAGGGGAGAAACAAAGAACTTGTCCTGTAGTAGGACAGGTTGGAAGCACATTAGTGGATTTCCCGTTAGCTTCATTAGATTCAGTGTGACCCTATTACAAACCACCTATCTCTTCTGTCCTAGGGATATTGTGGATGCTGTGAACAGACTCTTAGGTTTTGCAGTGGTTATTGTAGCAGCAACTGACCCTCTTGGTAGTTCTGAGTTTGAGTGTCTGAGTCTTGCTTGAAAAGGCATCTCTGGAACTGAATACACAGTCTAATTATATCATCAACCAGACTGTATCTTATTTGCAAAGTTAGCTTACTTCCCTTTCAGAGAAAAAAAGGATGTCCATTATAGGAGCAATCATGCATTGCATTCTTCCACCTTCTCAGACATAGAGCTGATGAGAATTTTCTCAGTGGTTTTGAGTTTTTCAGAAAACAACATAAAAATGCCCCAGACTTCAAAAAAATAGTTTGAGTTCTTTTTTGTTGTTGTTGTTGTTATTCAAAAGAGGATGTTTCGATTCAGTGAGGACTGTTTCATTTAAAGATTTTAGCATTTGAAATTTTTATTGGTATAACTGTTAGATGTTTTAGCTATTGTGCAGTCCAGAATGCTAACTCTCATTTCAAGGAGGGAGTGGCTGGGACAACCAAAAAGCTCACTCATTAGATCTGAAGTAGCCAAGTCTAAATTTTCCTCAGAACCACTGGTGAGAGCACAGTATGACAATCATATTTTCCAGGAGCAATGCCAACTTAAGCATCCCTTTCCCCGCCTGCAGCTACTCATGAACCAGATGGGAAAACTTTTTTTTTTTAAATGAACTAGTTTCTAGGATAAGGTTCTCATTCTCTCTATGTGAACACAAGGGAGGGGGTAAGTGCAGGGGCAGAAATGAGCAGCTGAGCACAGAAGGAGGTTTAGTGGGTGCTGTTTAAGGCAGCTTTTTCTTTCTTCATGAAAGAGATTCACATTGAGATTGGATTTAAAGCTCTTGCTGGTTTTGAATGAGTAGGAGTTTCATATTCAAAACTTGTTGAAGTGATTTATGGGTGGAAACACACAAAACACTAGAAGTACTTTTGCATTGCTATTAATCTATAAATTATTTTGGTTCTGTGTGACTGCAACCCACTTCCCAGAAAAAACAAAGCGAGGCTCACATAGCCTTGAGGAGCAAACACGTAGCAAACTGAACACATTACATTGTCAGCAGTTCACGTGAAAGCCACAAAGTAGAGAGCTAGTAGAGACTGCCATAAAAAGAAGGCTGAGGTCTTACATCTCCAACTGCTGTATGTCAGCAAGGTTCAATTAATTTCAGGGGAGCAATTCCAAATTATACTGATTGAGTATCTGTCCTGACAGAAACTTGCAGCTGAATTATCTTCCACTATATATGCCAGGCAATGCTTATGAGCGAATTCACTTGCATAAAACTGCTGAATTTGTTAGAAATTTTCCTAAATATTTAGGTTAAACAACAGCTTAGGATAATCTAAAAAACTACTTGAAGGTGTTCTAAAGTATTTAAAGATCAAGGGATGTATAATCACCATTCACTGTAAGTATAAACTGAACAAATACCTAAATTGAATAACACAACTTGATGCTTCTAAAAGAAGTATATTTAAGATGATATAGAAGGGAGAGATGTAGATAATAAATACACTTAGCTAATTTTCAAGTAGAGGGTTAATTTGTGTGTTTATCTCAGAGAAAGCTTTGTAGAGTCAGCATGTTCTGTCTTTGTCAACATCTATACCACTGGGGAGAGACAGCTTACCACATTTTCTTAATTATACCAAAGACTTTTGTGATGATTTAAAGCATTGCTCTGTAGATGAGTCAGAGGAACAATTAACCATTGTGATGGATATTCTTTCTATTTATTCAGTTTTGTGCTGAACTCTTTTTGGATCTCAGGATCAGGATGTGGCTGTTAGGCTGACATCTTCAGCAGCAGCCAGTATCTGCTGCTTTAGGGAAAGCTCTCAAAAATGCACCAGAGCATAGATCCATCATTTGAAGGAATTAATGTAACGCTCTGGGTTTTCTCTAGAAGTCAAGCCCATCTTTCCCCTACAAAGTCAACTTCATAGATAGTCTGCGCTATCATCTGGTAGTCACGAGTTCCCATAATCAGTGCTCACTGTGAGACATCTGCTGGACTTTGAAGAGGCCACAGAGAGCAAATGGGCACAACTACAGCATAAAATGGGAAGAAACAGCAAAAGAATGAGTTTATGTGTGCTTCTATTTAGGCATCTCTTGCTCTGAGCATGGAATAAAAATGTATAATTTTATTCTGTATCTCCAGTAGGCTGTGCCTGACTAGGACCATCATCCTACTCTCCAGTACTTTGGTGGATGCCACATTACAGAGCCCAAACTTTAAGGTTCAAGTTCATGTTGGCTCCAGCTGCGCAGAGAAAAGTTTATGGTCTTCCAGTTTACAGTATTTTGCTTACTCTCCTGATTTTATATTAGTTGTGCTTAGTCTTCTCTATGAAGCTAAGTTTCCTGTTTAACATACGATTCAAGATTAATACCAGACACCCTCCAGGAAATGTTTCCAGAAGTTTCAGGCAGAGACTGAAGAGAGCGGATGTTTCCATGTAGCAGCAGCTACATTTGTCATTGTTACGATGCACTGTACTTAGGAAATGGTGTGTTACACGGATCACTGATGGATAAATTGCCACCAGTGCTTTGAGACAATCCATATGAATGCTGATTCAATGATTCAACAGATATAAGCTAAGAGTGACTGGGATGACACCAACAAACTAATTTGGTTCATAATCATTAGCCAGAATAAGTTTTAAGTTGCTATAATAATTAGCCCTTGAAGGCTGAAAATTTTATAGGCAGCTTTCAGCTTTAATTTTTCCAATGTTCCCTTTCCTTGGTTGGCACTCTTGTGGATAAGAACTTCTTAAGTCAGGAATGATATCATTCTCCAGCACCACTGAATTTATTGACAGAACTAGAGTTGTTTGTAGCAGCTCCTACCTCAGCAGTGGAAAATTTTTTATCTCCTACCATTCTTTTCTTATTTTATTTGTTTGAAATTTATCACAGTCTTACTAGGAAAATCCCACCCTCCTAGATACTCAGTTATGTGACTCCTGACTTGAATGG
Organism: Machaerirhynchus nigripectus; assembly: GCA_013397975.1. Lineage (NCBI taxonomy): Eukaryota > Metazoa > Chordata > Aves > Passeriformes > Dicruridae > Machaerirhynchus > Machaerirhynchus nigripectus. Next base: position 169,939 of record VZRQ01003871.1, on the reverse strand, counting down.
TTTGCTGTTAATGCTGCCACGGAAAAATGTCATTAATATATAATTATGTCATGAACAAAACCATAAAAGACAAAGCTCAATGACCTGAGAGAGAAATTCCATTCCTTTGTGTGCTCAGGTCGTTCTCCCCTTTCATACAAGTACTGATGTCATCCCATGAGTGCGCATGACACATTAAAGATAGAGAAGATGAAGGACTGCCCATAAACTATTCAAGGAGAAACTCGTAATTGTATGAATAAAAATGTCAGGGAGTTAAATTGTGACCTGTATGATTGACACTGATGAACAAAATCCCGCTGGTGCTAATGGGGTGTATGGTTGGACATCTCAGCCTTACAATAGCTGCTCCCTACAGTGCTGCAGGATGAGGAGATATTGAGGCCAATACAGTGCTGTGAGTGCAGATTTTGTAGATACACTGCTATCTCTGAGCCCATGACAGACTGTTAGTACAGACTGGAAGAGATCCAGGTTTTTCTGATTCCTTGCCTTTAACCAAAGGATTAAAATGTCTTTTTAAATAATAGCAGCAAATCATTGTGGGTGGCTGTGAAAGGAGACAGATGACAGTAAATGCTGGGTAGGCAATTCTGCTCCTGGGAGAACACTGTTCTCTGAAGAAGTTTATCAGAAAACCTATTTTTATGTAATTTTTGTCAGCTATGTGGTTTTTTGTTTGTGCTAAGTTATCAAGCAATCATCCCACATATTTAGATTTTCAGTTATGGTCCATCTTTGCTCTTATTTTTGATGTTTTTAATATAATACAGCTCCAGTAACACCACTGGAATCAATTGCGTTTTGCTAGAGAACTGGTAGCAGTAACTTTTTCAAAAGATTCCTCATAGCACAGACTTTTTTTGTGCTTATTCGTGCTTCCTCTCTCTGCCCTACACAGTAATTCCTCCATGCATTGCTGCATTGCTGCATTGCTGCATTGCAGTGCAGTTCAGGCAGAGAGCTGTAGCTTGATGGGAAAGCTATAGCTTTAGGGAAAAGAGGGAGCCACACACTTGAATCACCTCAACCTGAGGCCAGCCAAGAGAGAGAGTGCTTGGGGGTTCCTGGCCCAGCCTGACAAGTTGGGTTGCTCTCTTCTGGCTGCTCCTACCTACAGAAGGGCACTGCTGGAGCCAGATGCTGGGCAGGCAGAGGCAGGTCCTCTTGAGTCATGCCTTCTTGTTGTACTGATGATATTACCTTGTGAAGGCACATGAGATCTCTGGAGAGGAACAGATAATGTACTTGAGGACTCTGTCTCCCTCTACCAGCTGTTGTTTTTCCATGATTCCACAGGGAACCTAGCTTAGCTGTCTCAATCACCATGCTGGGTCAGGATTTGCATTGCCTACATTAACTAGGCTAAATTAGGAAGGTAGAGTGAAGCCCATTATTTTTTGATGCTTCCATTTCCAACTATACAATGTCAGGATTTAAAAATTACCTCCTCAGCAAAGCATCAAGCCTTACAGGTCTTTGAATGAACCATGTAAGTATGAAAACTTCAAAGTTTGAGTTACGCAGTTCTCCTTTACAAGTTCCAGAAAATCCAATGACATTTAAAAGTACAATAGTTGAAGGGGGTGGGGAAGAAGAAGGGGTCATCCAAAGTTTCTGAAGCCTCACTGAAATATTCAGCTTATGTTTTGGGTAAATAGCTGTGTCAGTGTTTGCATTCTGTCAATGTACCTGATTCATGAAGAGAAAGTTCATTAATTAGAAATAACTTGCACTGTATGACAGCACACAAAGTGTTACAACCATGATCAGACTGCCAGTTTATAAATCACAGACAAATCAGTACAGGCATATGGGTGAAGTATTTGCAAAGTATATGTAGAGTGTAAATCTGTGGGGTTTTTATAAGTGGTCACTGCAGTTTGTACTGAAGCAAAAGTTATTGTTAAGGCTAAGCTTCAGGAGGTTTGTGTGATACACCAGGGCTCTGCGGTGCCTTGTTAACATTTTTTGGTGAATGGTGGCACTTGTTAAAAGGCTGGTGTGACAGTAGAGTGAGGGGGCTGTTTGTGCTGACTGTGCACAAGCTGGTCTAAGTACAAGGAGCAAACAAGGTGCCTCTGCTACATGGCACCCAGGCAATTCCAGCTACATGTTAATGGAATATCCCAGTTTCTGGTGCATGAGCTTATTACTCTGCAAGACTTTCTGTCCTGCTCATAGACCTATCATGAGGGGTGTGTGGTAAAACTGTCTAGAGTCACATTTGAGGCGCACAGAAGTTGCATGTTCCTTAGTTATACAATTGTACACCTCAGCTCATCCAGTTCTGGGACTCTCCAAGTAGACTGTCATTTGGATTTAGTAAAAGCTTCTGTGCCCAATTTTGTGATGTGTATAACAGTAAAAAAAGAGAAAAATATCCTTAATTCAAGCCCTTTGAACAGGGAAAAGACTCCATTTGTCTTCCATGTAATTTTTATCTAAACTAACTGCACTTATTTTCTTAACATGTAGGATCAAAAAATGAGTATGCAGAAAAGAGTATGCCTCGTATTCCCTCTCCAGATGTAACAGCTGGTCTTTGATCATCTCATTTTTTGATGATAGTGGAAATTACTGGTGACGTTTTGACATTGAAAAGCTGTAAAGTGGAGTGTATAGGTTGTTATGAAGATGTAAAAGGAAGTCTAATGAGTTGTAGTAATGATATCCTAAGTCTTAATAGCAATTTGTCTGGACTTTTAATGACAGTCTTAAAACTCTGATTTGGTAAAGTTAATGCAAAATGGACAATTCTGCAATTCAGCCAAATGGTACAATAGAACAATGAAGAGTGAAGTGATTTATTGCTGCACTGCATAAAGGCTGTCACCTCTTCCAGCTATACAGTTACAATGCATATTTGAAATGCAGATTGTTTTCCCTGTGCGCTGTTTTGGTAAAGAAGATGTGACATGACCAAAAACCTGCTGTGGGTCTCATTGTCTGATATAGAGGTTTGACCATTTTTGTTATCCTTGAAAGAGCTGTGGATGCTGTAGCTCCAGGAGTCAGTAACTTACTCAGACTACCACACAAAAGATGGGAAATGGGATAATTCCGTATCTCAGTGAAAACCTCAAACAAAACTGAGACCTCAAGATTTTATCACAGTATGGAGCAGTCCTTGAGTTCTGGGCCTGTCCGTGATAAAAGTGAGAAATTTTTTCACTCTTGTTAAGAAGCTTGAGAAATGGCATACTTCATGGACTGGAGAATTATAGAAGTACTTAGCTTAATTCATGTATGTCTCTAACATCAGTCAGAAGTAGTTGTACCTAGGTCACAGAAACCTAGATGTTTTGTAGTTTCATCTAGAAAAACTTATGGAAACTCACAATCCAACTTCTTTTCTCAAAGTTCAGGAGACAAATAAGGAAGTCAGTGTTCTAGATTATTTTACTTTGTTCCTCAGTAGTTTCTTCTTGTAGAATGTTCTTAATTGAGATCCAAAACAGAAACCTAGCTGGCTTGTCCAATTCTTTTCTGTATGGAGTTGTAAATGCATGAAAAAAGTTTTACTGTTCTAAAGATGGCTGGTTTTGGCCTATGTTCCTCCCGAGTAAGATGATAAAAGTTTCTTGCATGGATAATCACAGTTTAATTGGTCTGATTTTGTGTTTGTATAACAACTTGATAAAGAGCAGTAAAATGAGTCATTGAAAAGTATTTACTATGCAAGATAAGTCCAACACCTGAAGGACAAACTTCTGCCAAAGCCAGGATGCCAATCCACCACTGCTCTTGTTTCTTTTGGAATCAGGGTAGGTATAAAACACAATCACTTATATAAAACACAATTACCAATATATGACAAAGAAGAGACTCAGATTTGATACACTTTTCTTTGCTGAGAAAAGCAGGTTCACAGTATAGATCCATTGCTATTTCTGTGGCTGTAAAATTGTCTGTATCTTACAGAGAACTGTTATTCTCTTTACCTGGCCCTCTACAGTTTGTGTTTCAAAGCTGAAATCCAGGCATTCATTATTGACAGTTCAATTGGTGTATTCTTTTCGGTTCACCTCATACACTGCTCTCAAATTCATCTAAAAATGTGAAATAGCCTGTTGAATTTTCCCCTTGATGATACCACAATAGATGTGAAAGAAGAGCTTCAGCATAAGGCTTCCTAAGTGTTAACAGATCATGAAAATTGGCAACAACTGTTGTGCCGAGTATCATAACCTGCAAGAGGAGGGCCAGCAATTCCACAGTGATGAGAAGAGAGTGCTTGGTGTTTAAGCTGTGGTCACATTTGCCTTTCAAGTCATTTGGGCCTCCATGCCACACTTTTCAGGAGAAGAAAGCTAATGCAGCTGCCTTTGTTAATCAGTCAGTATGACCCAGGCCCTCAGGGAGGCAGGCGAAGGCAGATACGTACTGAGACACACAATCCTTGCTGATTAACAGTGAAAGCTGGTAAAGTTACTCTCTAAGCCTGTCTAGCCCATCAGCTGCAGAAATGTAATTTAGATGATTATCTGCATGCCCATTAAACCTTGTGACCCATCACTAGTCTGTTTGAAGTTTGCCTGCTTAAACTCGCTAATAGGAAGAATAGAAGGATTAACTCAGAGGTCATGAAATAAGAGAGCAGCAAAGAAGATGACAAAAGAGCAGAGGAAAACTTCCTACTGCATGTATTTGGTAAGGAGAAAGAACTACATTACCATGATCATCTCAGCAGATAGTGTTACTTTATGGAGCAAGCAAGCCTTCTGGAATTCAGGCCATTTAATACTTGTGTGTGTGTGCTTTCATCCTATTTGTTTAGCTGCACAAATAAAATGAACAACCTGTGTGATGAATGTTGTCAAGTTAAGTGTTTACTAAACATAATGCAGCATAAAAGAGTGTGGAATGCTGGTGGACAAGAAGTGTTTCTGATTTTGTTCAGGGCTAGAGTGTGCAGATATAAACAAAGGAAACAATTTAAATCAGTCACATCAGAGTAGTTGCAGTCAGTTCAGCATCAAGTCCAGCCTTGTTCCTTTTAGGGTAAGAACCTCCAGCCATTACAGATGCTTGTTAACTTAAGGATTATGAATGAAAATCTTACCCAGTGATCTATATTTATCTGGTCAAATTGAAATGAATATAAAAATTTGTAATAATCTGCCTAAATGAGTTGCAGGATGTTGCAATGAAAATGGTGACCAGTTAAAACTAAATTTGTAGAGAAAAGGTGGCATGCATTGCAGAAAACAGAATGGAATACGTGAGTACCTCAGTAAGGGTGTCCTGGGGTCTGACTAGTTACTGGAAGAAAATGAGCTTGAACTTTAAATGGAATCTTGGAGGTCATTTACCTACTTTTACATATACTACCACTCTGAAAATGCTGAGAAACATCGGCTGGGAGCATATTTCACTGTATTTCAAAGAAGACAAAACCATTCCTCGCATGCTATGTCTGGGTCCCTAGGTTTTGCAATATTAGATCCCTTTATAAAGAATTATTGTGGTCTACTTTGCAATACTTTTGGTATATTTATTTATTTATTTGTTCACATAGTTATGATTAAACGTAGTTCTGTTTCTCATTTAATTGTGTTGAATCAAGCATATTTTCCAGTTATGTCAGACTGTTCATTTACATTTACAGCTCTGTATGAAAAACAGCAATATGCTACTGGCAGTATTCAGTGCTGTAGCAATTCATTTTAGAACCTGAGACTTTTCCCCCAGTGCTTTTAGTATTTTTCTTATTGTGACTGATACTGCAGATTCATATACCTGATGCTCTCAAGCTAATGCCTGTACTTCGTAATAAAATGCATAAATTTTAAAATTCCACTTTAAGCATCACCTGAAGATGCCTTGCACATTAATCTGGTCACAAATTTTCCAAACTAGTGTCAACCACAGTTGGATCTTCAGTATAAAACTGTCAGTCTTCATGTGTTGGCCACATTGGCAGTGGTTCTCACCTTGAAAAATATAAAAGTTTTAGGAGGCAAACAAACTTCTGTTGCTGATCATAAGTCTTCCATTGAGTGGCATGTACTCAGCTGTTTTCAACCAGACTGCTTCAGAGGACAGAAGTTATTCATAAATCTCATTCCATTGGTGTTGTCTGAAAAATAAAGTAGATGCCAATATCTGCTGGGAAGCCTTGTAGAAAACAGATCAAAGGCTTCTGGAGTTTATTTAAGAAGGAGCAGTTGTGAGTGGCTTAATGTCTGAGCATGGCATGAAAAGTGAAACAGCCATGACAATGATCTACCATATGCAGAAGTCCTCTGGACTTCAGTAAAGAATTTGAGTAATATGTGGTACAGGTGGACTGTTGTCTCAGCCTGTCATTCTGTTATTCCTTTGTCTCTAGGGAAGGCATTGCCTCCTCTGTCTAACCCCATCAAAAAGGGGAAAATTTCTTCTGAAAGTCATTGCAGAATAGAGCCACCCTCACTTACACAATGTTGAGCCTGCCAAAGAGATGCTTCTTCTCTAGGGCATTTGGTTTAAAGTTCTGTGATTATGTGTGATTCGCTTAACCTGTGGCCAGTGTTCTGGTCAGCATTTTTACTTGGATGGCATGAAGCTGTGTCAGACAAGATTTGGGCTAGATATTAGGAAAAGGTTTTTCACCCAGAGGGTGTTTGGGCACTGGAACAGGCTCCCCAGGGAAGTGATCACAGCACCAGCCTGACAGAGTTCAAGAAGTGTTTGGATAATGCTCTCAGACACATGGTGGGATTCTTGGGGCTGTCCTGTGCAGGGCCAGTAGCTGAACTCGATGATCCTTTCATGTCTCTTCTAACTCTGGACATTCTATGAATCTATGGTTTGAGAGTTTCTGAATAAAACCTGTATCTCTGTTTCAGGTGTGAGAAACTGTCTTATTTTCCATCAGAATTGTCTGTTTTATTTAGGCCTGCTCCTCATATGTCTTTGTGGTGGGTTGACCCAGGCTTGACCCAGGCCCACCAAAGCCACTCTATCACTCCCCTTCTCAATTTGGCAGGAGAGAAAAAAATATAATGAAAGGCTTGTGGTCGAGATAAGGTCAGGGAGAGGTCACTAGCTGATAACTGTCTTTGGCAAAACAGACTTGTCTGAAGGAAATTAGTTGAATTTATTACCAATCAAAATCATAGTAGGATAATAAGTAAAACAAACCTTAAAAACACATTTCTTCCCACCCTTCCCTCCTTCCCTGGGCTTAACTTTGTTCTTGATTTTCTACCTCCTCCCCACCAGTGGTGCAGGGAGATGGAATGGAGGTTCTGGCCAGTTCATCACATGTTGTTTCTGCTGCTGTTGTTTCTGCTCCTCTTCAGTGAGAGGAGTCCTTACTGCTGCTCCAGCATGACATCTCCACCATAGGAGACAGTCCTCCTCGAACTTCCCCAGTGTGAGTCCTTCCCCAGACTGCCATTTTTCATGAACTGCTCTGGCATGCATCCCTTTACACAGGGTGCAGTCCTTCCAGAACAGACTGCTCCAGTGTGGGTCCCCAGTGGAATCACAAGTCCTGCCAACAAATCTACTCCTGCATGGTCTCCTCTCTCCACAGGTGCTCAGGTCCCTGCCAGGAGCCTGCTCCAGTGTAGGCTTCCCATGGGGTTGCAGCATCCTCTCGGGCATCCACCTGCTCCAGCATGGGGTTCCTCCATGGGCTGTGGATGGATATCTGCTCCACCATGGACCTCCATAGTCTGCAGGGGCACAGCCTGTCACATCATGGTCTGCACCATGGTTTGCATGGGAATCTCTGTTCTAGCACCTGGAGCACCTCCTCTCCCTCCTTCTCCACTGACATTGGTGTCTGCACAGTTGTTCATCTCAAATATTCTCACTCCGCTCTTGTCCGGTCACAATTACTTCTGCACAACAAATATTTTATATTCTTCTTTACTCTGTTATCCCAGAGGCGCTACCACCATCTCTGATTGGTTCAGTCTTGACCAGCAGCTGGTCCATCTTGCATCTGGCTGGCATTGGCTCTGTTGGACATGGAGGAACCTTCTGGCAGCTTCTCACAGAAACCACCCCTATACCTCCCCCCAGTGCTAAAAGCTCGTCATGCAAACCCACTGCAGTCCTGTAGGATGCCTTGATTTATAAAATACCTTGGGACAGCTGCATCATCTTCAGTTCATACCACTTATAGTTTGTAATAAAAATAGTGCCTGTGCTTCCCTGTGGAATCATTGCTCCTGTGTTTTAGGGACTTCCCATTATTTTCTTCTTCCTTCAGACATTCCCTATGTTTTATCATGGATGGCACATACAACAGCAAAAAATACCCCAAAAAACCAAAACCTAAGAAGAACCCAAAAAGGCTTAAAAATTTAAATAAGTGGCTATCCTGATATCTCAAAGTGGTCCCTACCCCTTATTCAGCTTTCTCTTTATTGACCTCAGGGGTACAAAGGCACAAGCCCTTTCCTGGCCGTACCAGGCTCTGCTGGGAGAATGCCTGAGGAATGCTTCCAGTCACTCTGATCTCTTAGTTTGAGTTCCTACAAGGAGAGGAAAAGCTTCAGCAGGAAAGTTCCCAACTATTGCATCTTTAGCAATGAAATCACTTTAGAAAAGGATCAAGGAACCTACTAGGAACTGCCACGTGAAAGGGATACAAAGAAAAAGGGAACAGGTATCAATTGCCTCAATATTCACTTCTCATCCCATCAGAAGCTCAGTATCACATCTTCCTTGAAGCTGCTGATCCCAAAGTAACTGAGACTGTGCATACTGCATGTACCTTAACCCATCCAAGCAGCACTAGATGCCTGTGTTTCAGTACCTGTACCAAACCCTGAATACCTTGAGTATTGCTGGCTGGTCACCTGATTGGGTAAGGTAATTTCCATGATCTCTTGTTGCTATATGATTTTTTTTCTATGAAGTATGTTGTCACAAGTCAAAAGCCCTACTGATACTCCTGACAACTGTCACCATTGTGTTATACCTTTCCTGATCCAACAGCCTAGTGGTTTTCATATTATTGAGCTACAGCTAAAAATCAAAAAAAGATCTTGGAAAAAAACTTCTTGAGGGATTGTCTTCTTCTAATCAAGATTAAAACATTCTTAAGTAAACTTCTTTTGCAATATGCCATAATACCTTTTTCAAGAGAGAAATGTTTGACAGAAAAGCTACACAATTTTAATTTAGTGGTACTTTTAGGGGGGCTTTTCTGAGGCAGATGTTTAACACTTCAGAATTTTGTTGTGCGAGAGGGTGGATGTGCTGGAAATTGGTTATGATAGTAACAAAAATCTCTAAGAACTGCCAAGCAAATTCTAGACAAAAGGGCACACTATATAGAATGCGTGAACAAAACAACAATATGGTAACAGCAAAAAGACAGAAAATACTTCAGGGACCTCTAATCCCCATGGCTTGTTGAGGTTTCAGAGGGAAAACATGAAGATCTAGTGCATTTTTCTGCAAAGTTGCATGTATGCTTAGCTTCCCAAACTGGACATTTCCACTGAAGTCAGTGGGATAACTTGTTCTGAATAATGCCATAGGTCTCCATCTTTTCAGGCACGAAGTCTTAAGCTGTATTTATTAGGTCTGGGATGTGTATAGTTGTATCCATGTTCACATTTGTCCAGCACTATTTCTCACTATTAGCATTTCTTAACTTAGAAAGTTAAGATAAGTAAGGATAAAATGGGCACCTTTTTTATTTTTTTGGAACCAATTTCTGCCAAGGGGCGAGAAGGTGCCTAGCTCACAGAACCCCAGCCATCTTTAGTTCTGCTTTGAAAAATACACTTCTGCACATACTGATTTCAATTGTGCGCACGGCTTTGGCCACACATTTAAAGATTTGGACACATGACCAGGATGTATTTTCAAAACTAATAATAAATCTTCAGAAGTCTTTTAAAATATGTGTGATGACTAACACATATTCAAAACGACCTGAAAGCAAATTCCAGCTGTGAGACCCAGGGTCTTGAAAAGTCCAGCAGAGAAGTCAACATTAACTGCTTGAAATTTTTTTGTGTAAAAGAAGGGGAAGATTATTCTCTTTATTTTACTTATATTCATGCATTTATTTTCAGACATATTGCATACTTTATGTTGACATTATAAAGCAGTTTACTGTAATCCATATTAAAATTGGATTTTTTTTCTTAAGCTGTTTTATATTTTTTGCATTTTCTTGTTGCAAATGAGGACTGAGCCTGCATTCAGCTGTTGCTGTGCCAGCCTGACATAACCCCACCAAAGTAACTGATGCTTTGTAACTGAGTACAGAGTGTAGGTTTGTGCATTTTGCAAAGCATCTGGAAACTGGTGGATCAGAGCCAAACCCATAACTCATTGTTATTGCTTTCATTACGTGATGATTTTATGACATATAATATTCCGTTTTCTTAACAGCAGTCTTTTAAATGCAAACCTCTGGGAACTGATACATTTCTGTCCCTAGCTTTTGTTCATTGCTTGCTTGGGTAAGGGTGTTTTATTGGAGACCAGCTATGATTTAAATTTAAGATTTAAATTCAAGACCTATAAAATTTCATACAGGAGGAAAAAAGTACCATAACCTTGTACTGGTTTTAATTTTATTTTGCTACTTTCGCTCTAAACACAAGCCTTTGTTTGAATCTAGTGCTTGAACATGACAAACTTTTAGCACCTTGCATCAGCAGTTTTGACATCTGAGTCAGCTTCCAAGACAGGACTGAGGGCATCATAATAAATCTGATCTTAAATCAGAAAATAACATGAATGACCAAACCATCATTCACTAGCTGAAAGACTGATATAGTCCCCTTAATAATATAATTTGCCTGGGAACATCAGAGTTCCCATTTGAAATGAGCACTCAGAAAAATGGAATGAAACAAGTTGAATTACTTTTTTTATACCTCTGGCTGTCTTTAGGAGTATAAAGAAACTTAACAGATATTTGCTGCTGTGAATATTTGCAGTGCTAACCCTCGGTCTGAGACAGGATAATTTACTTTCATTTGACAGGTGGGTTTTTTGTACTTAGGGTTTCAGAAATCACTGAATTTCACATTTGAATTATTGCATATAACTAAACATTCTATTTTAAAGAATGGGCTAAAGCATAATAGTGGTTCAATAGGAGGCATTAAATACTTTTGTTACCGTCTTGGCAAGTTCTACAATAAAATGTGAATAGTTCCCTTGGAAATTAGTTGATGCATGTGTTAATTAGGTTCAGAAATACTGATGCATAGTCTGTTCAGGCTTTCAGTTTTTCTGCCCCAACTTTGATTATCCAATGTCCAAAGAGGCTTCTTTTGAAGGCTGGTTCAGCATATTGGAATGGAAGCAATTTGGTGAGTTTTTCCTAAAACGAACTTTGAACCCAGAACATCCTTCTGCTTCCTCCAGTCTTACCCCAAAATAAAAAAAAATGTAGCTCCTAGTTTCTTTTTCTTCTGCCTCCAACTCAATTGTGTCCTGTCTTCCTCATTCTTAATGACTTGCTCCAGCTGTTCTCAATCTGCTCCAGGTTCTTCTGTCTATATAACAAAATGGGTAGATTATTTCTCAGAAAGCTCTTTTGTCTGATGGTAGAGAATAATTTGTTTCCTGGCCAATAGTTTCATTGGTGGTATGTCATTACTGAGATGAGGTTCAGATGGATGCAAGATGAGTACTGCTGTGTCCTCCTCTTGACTGGCTTTGTCCTTCATAAGGAGTGTGATACCACAAATAATTGTCCTGCTGATGGTCTTAGTGGTTCCTTCTGAATCATATTCCAATGATCATCCTGGATCAAAATATCTGACTGGTCAGAGAAGTTTTCTGTTACTGGTTTATGGAATTCTCCACAGTTCCAAATCAGTATAGTTCTCCTAAGGCAACTGTCTGCAATTTGATCTCTTATATAGCTTGATGATGGATTTGATGTACAAAAAGATGGTTCTCGGTCACCTTAAATACCATGCAAACCTAATTTTCCAATCAAGAAAAAAATCCAGTCATTTGGGATTTTATCCAGGACAAAATATTTGCACCTGGAAGGTTGTGTTTTGGTCCCCACTACACCAAAAAAGGACATGGACAGGCTGGAGAGGGTCCAGCACAAAGATGATCAAAGGACTGGGAAGCCCGCCAGATGAGGAAAGGCTGAGACTGCTGGCTTTGTTCAATCTTGAGAAAAGAAGACTTAGGGGAGACTTTAGCACTATGTTCCAGTATTTAAAGGGTGGCTACAAAGAAGATGGAGTCTCCCTTTTTACAAGTAGTTACATGGAAAAGATGAGGGTTAATGATGTAAGTTACTCTGGGGGAGATTCCAGTTGGACACAGGAGGAAAATTTTTCACAATTATGTCAGCCATTGAAACAAACTGCAAAGAAAAGTGGTGGATTACCCAACGTTGGATACCTAAGATTCAGTGGACAGGGTGCTGGATCATTTTGTCTAGACTGTGCTTCTGACAAAGGAGTTGGACCAGATGATCCCTGAGGTCCCTTCCAACCTGGTATTCTATGTTTTTATGGGTCTATGGCAAGTCAGATTGAGACTCCAAGAAGGAACATCAGACAAAACTGGATTGGGAAGGTTCGTTCCAGAACAGGTTAAAACCTTTGACTGGGACATCTTTGGCTGGAGGTTTGTTAACCAACTGGTGGAATTCACGAGGTCTCTGCTGTATTGCTTTCAATTGCTGCTGGTCAGCTGTTTGGTACTGCTTCCTCAGCAAACATGCAGTCACTTCTTGTAGAAATTCTCCTACACTGTTTCAAAATAAAATTAACCAGGTTTGCTAGACTTGTGGAAGTTGAAATACTTTGGAGCCCTCAATAAGGGAGGTATCACATTTCTGCCTGCTTTGAGGCTCCTAAAGCCTGTTTCAACCTAGATTATTCTATGAGTCTGAGAGTGTAGAGTCCATGAAAATTAGTTGAGTGTGAAGAGTGTTGAGAAAGCCTCAGCTCCATGGGTGACATCACAGTAATAGTAACTCCATCCCATAGTCTTATATAAGACATATAATGTCTTTTCTGTAATTTCTGTACACAGGAATCAGAGGTGAGCTTTTCACACCTCCTTTGTATATACGTCCCATGAAGGAAAACATTGCATCTAGCTATCTATTTCCATTGCATCTAGCAAAATTTCACCTATCTTTGAAGGTCTGAGTTGACTGTAGCCTTTCCAGTTTGTAAATCCCACAAGTAAGACTGTGTGCCTGCCAGCTGGCAAGCAGACCCACAAGTGGATAGAACTCATTAGCAGGGACTGGTTCTATTTGGAGATGGACTTGCTGTGTACATATCCCACACATAGCTGCAACTAGATTCCAACCTCTGAACCTTTGGCAATGTCAGGCAGGAGCATCAACTGCCAAGTCAGACTGCAACTCCCCACTCAGCAAGTTAGAAGCTCTGCCAAAATTGCCTTACTCTGAAGCTAAGGACAAGACAAGTTATGTCCTAGTACTCTCATACAAGTTAATCCACCTGAGAAAGGAGAACACAGTCACCAGTATTTTTCTACACGGTCATATTTACAGTTTTGCAAACCACTGTTTATTTTCATAACATTCAAATAAAAAAATCCTAATCTTGTTTCTCTAGTATTACTCTGACATTTTGAAGGAGAGAGTTGATTAAGGTCTAAAGGATGCAATGTACTCCTTCATATCACATTTAACCAAAAATTCCGCTCAGAAGAATTTGTCTCTTGATCCTATTCACATAAGAGTAACTGGTGTTAGTAATCAGTATCGTAGATAAATTTATAGTTTTAATAGCTTTAATTGAAATGAGCATAAATAACCTGGAGTTTTCTGTTAGCAGGTTTTTTGGTTAAATATCCTTTTTGGTTTAGAACTCTGGATTCACTTTTTTTCTGAATCTTTCTTGTGCTTGAAGGAAGACTCGTTCATGCCAGAGTCTCTTTTGTATTGCAGTGTTTTAAATTGACTTTATAGTTGCAAATCTGTAGAGAATTGCTTTTTGTCCCGTGAATTAATTCCTTTCTACTAATGGTTAGTTAAAGATTCATCTATGAAACAAGGGAAGGTCCTATAGAGAAGAACTAATAGATGTGAAACAGATATTTGGCAAAGAACATTACTGCTCATTCCTTTTGCCAATTGCTTTTTCTTAGCATTTCATGAGTGATAGATTATGTGGCTTCTCACAGACTTTTTAGCTATGTCGTGGAATGCCCTTTACTGGAAGACTTTAAGTGAGATTAGTAAAACTGCTGGTACACTCGATCTTGCCTCAGTATGGGAGGATGAACTAAATGACCCTGTGGATTTCTTTGCTGATGGGTTTCTATCTGCTTTATGTCAAGGATTCTCTCAACTCAGATTTTTTTTTGTAAAAAGCTGTGCTATGCTACATTTAGTTAGTCTAAACTGGAAATAAAGTAGAACTGCTAATGATTATATCCACTTCTGTTTCTCATATCTGAGCTTAAGAACTTCTCTTTCCATTCAGTTTTAAGGAAGTGAAACAAGAGAGAAGTATAATTTAGAGACTTTTTATTGGCAGAAATCTTGCTCACAAATGCTTTGCTCTGTAAATTAAAGGTCAAGAGGGTTTTAAACCAGGATGTTCCTTGCCAACAGTACAATTTAGGAAGCAATTATTTGTAGCCAATACGGTTTGGGATGGATGCCATCATTAGAACAATGAGATTTTTCCCTTGTTTTTGACCCAGTTAACATTCTGTTACGAAGCTATGTAACCATACATATGGACATTAGGAAAATGAAAGAAGAGTTTGAAAAAGGAAATCTCTGAATTGAAGGCAAACTCATGATACAGATTTCAACTCAAATTGAGGCTGGGATTGAGAATAAAGACTTCATTTATGATTGCTGAAGACTTATGAGGTTGTTGGAGGTCAACAGAACTGTGGTGTTATGATTTACATAAAAGTATAAATGCAAAGCAATTGCTTTAATCCATTGTTCAAAGCAAGCTATTATGTCTATCTAGTTTAAATTAATAAACTGTGATGTAGTAGAAAAAGACATTTTCAGACATTTTACTTGCTAGCAATCTCCAACTATATATTGCTGCTCTAACACTTTTCCAGAAATTCAACCTAATCACTAATAATTTATTTTTCCAGTAAACTTTTTCTAAATATTGGCTTCATAAAATCAAATTAAAAAGGTAGACAAAATTTTCTTGTTTGAAATGCCTTTTTTTTATCTGAAGAGAGCTGTTTTGTGCAATTATGAGAAGCAATATATGGTCACAAGAGGTGAAGTTCTAATATAATGTCATTTTTGCAACACAGTCATAGGAAACTTTTAACTTTTTTTCCTGCATTTTTGGTCAACTGTGCACAATGAAGAAAAATTATTAGTATTTTTCCTGTTTTTTCCTCTGATATTGGTGGTAATTCCAAATGAAAGGAAGATGCATTTGCTAAACAAACCATGTTTTAGCCACACAGTTCCTATTGTATCTTCTGTTAGAGTCCTGTGGAATGGCCAGTGTCCAAGGACACAAAAAGACATAAAACATCTGTTCCAACATAAATATGGAAATCTACTTTAGGAGACATTTGTGTCTATTAGCATCAGCTGTGTTGCATTTGTTGAACTTGTACTAGGTTCTAGTGTTCTGAACAAAGCCAGAATATCTAAAAGCCTGTTCTTTTGAAAGAGCAGAACAGAAATTCGACAGAAATGAAACAGTAAAAAAAACAGCTGCAAAAAGAAGACCTGTGATCACATGCAAATACTGAAATAATGACTTTTTAAAAATTTTAATGATGCTACACATAGATACCATAAGAGCCGAACATATCTTGTCAAAAAGTATAATGATTTATTAGCTGCAGGATCTGTCTGAGCGTTTATGAAAACAAAATTTGGACTGTGATTCCATACACATCGTTAAGCAGGGGTATCTTAGGCTGCCTTTTTTCCTCTTATAACACCGTGTTGCAGATTTTACCTAAACACACTCCACTCTACTGATGCTTTAATCCAGTGAAGGAAGGCTCAAGGCTTGGATATTTTCAGTAAGTAAAAGAACAAACAGTCCCAACTATTGAGATTCTGCTTAGTCTATCCAGAAAAAATGCTGATTTTAATGACAAAAATTAACGTGTTCTGTGTTTTAGCCTAGATAAGACTTCAGAAATAGCCATGGAAATCTAAAAACGTTAACTTTGTCCCTCTGTGTGGGAAGATTCTTCTGGATAACGCTATGGAAGGCAAAAATAGCTGTAGGCTTTATTGTGCAAGTTTGGTGTTTGGTCCAGGTAGGTGAAATTGCGATGTCCTTAGCCAAAGGACATTTTCAGTGATCTCTTCCAGGCACAAAGCCAGAAAAGCAGAGTCAATACATCATTCACACCTTCTTTATTTATTCTTTCCATCTGGGATTACGTTAGGAAATAAACTCTTTGTTCTCTGTTGTTTAAATTTGACAGAGTTTGAATGCCTGACTGGCCAAATTAAGATGAGGCATTGTAGACCAGGCTGAGTCTGAAAGGTTAATCAATAAAAACCGAGGCCTCTGATAGAAAAAATACTGTTTCAGAAAAAGAAAATGGAGTATTGTAGCTGTTTTGTTCTACTTTAATAATTCTGTGTTTCATGGCTGTTTTCAGCAAAGAGCAGCTGGAAAACAGTCGAGGATCAAAGATATACCACACTCTATAGGAATTTAATTTTTCTGTTGTACAAGAAATTAAACTAATGATCATTAACTTTAGACAGAAGCATGGAAAAATGTGTAAATCCACCAAAAAAAACCAAAAATGAAAGTGTATTGTCTCCTCAAAATGCATTTTATTGTTCCCTCTGAAAGCAAGATATTGAAAATAGCTTAGCTTCAAAGCTCTGTTTTTCATTATTGTGGCTTATTGCCCACTATTAGCTGTTTCCAAAGCCCATTTGAAGCTCTTGTGTTCTTTGACTGCTTCTCCTACAGATTGCGAAAGAAATTGCTGCCTATTGTGGACTGTTAAGTTTTATATTTGGTTTGCTATAGAAAAAAATATTAGCTGTATCTTCTGCTGCCTACTCCTCTTACAGTAGGAAAGATGGAGACAGATGTGTGGATTTCCTCTGTGCTTTGTAATAGCCTTAAAAGACATTTGTTTGACGATGAGTTGCCAGAGAACTGACATGGTACCTGAAGAGCTACCATGTGCATTTCTGACAGCTGCTCTTGTAGCTGGCAGCTTACATTGACCTTCTGTACCAAATATTTTGCCTGGTCCCCGCTCTCCGCAAAAATGAAAATATGACAGTGGGATGGAAGGGAAAGTCTTCTGTGGCCTAAGTATTTTTCCAGTCTGTACACTGTGCGTGGGAGCCATCTTACCTGAGTTCTGTTTCCAACAACGCAACCTAGTTCCTTTGGATGCCTATATACTGGGGTGAATTAGCAGTTTTAAGGCACAGTTCAGTTGATCTGTTTTGAATATCTATCTTAGTTGTCTGAGTGGCTTAGCTATGAAGTTGTAGTGTCTGTGTTTCAGCTGCTAATATTTGATCAGATAAAACCTATCTTCTGTAACTTATATCCTGAGTGATCTGGATAAAAGATGTTTGACTAAAACAAGTCATGCAAACAAAGTTACATGAGTCTCGTGCAGGGGAGGTAGCAGGATGTTGGTTGCATTCACTAGCACTTGAAACTGATGTAGTTCAAACCTCATGTTGTAACTCTTGGTACCACTTTGTGACTGCTGAATATCTGATGCTGGATATTCAGGGCTTGAAGACTTGGGTGCTGAATAGTCTGTGTACCTGAACTTGAGCAGAATGAAAGCATTTGCTCCTAAGTGATTGGACCTATCTTGGATATGGCTTTTCACCCACTGAAAATTCCTAAAACTCTTACAAATACAAGGTCAAGTAATTATAGAGGTACCATGATTTTTGCATAAAGGTTTGTTTTGGAAAAGAAAGTGAGAGAACAGACAGTGGGGCAGGGGGTGGGAAAGAAGTCCGGTGATGAAGGAAATTGAGCAGAGAAACCACTTTTCCCATAATCATTTTATTTGAAAGTATAATTTCATAACCTTTTTTTACTTTTTCTTTATATGGCTTGAGGTTTTCCCCTTCATCCAGGGTTTTATCATCTGTTATGAATTTAATATGTAATTTAATAAATGATAGAAAAATAAATCCACTAGTGATAAGAATGAAGGCTCTGTCTCTATGAAATAAAAATTCAAAGTGTTCACTTCTCACCTTATAAAGTTATGAAGCTTTGCTCCAGTCACATACTTTTGTGATTGTTCCATACCTTTAGGTGTGAAAGTCATTATTAGTTGTCAAAAGATGTTGAAATATGGTATCTGACCTGTAAATATTATTATTTGCTCTTACTATTTTACAATAGAATAAAATGAACAGCACAGCAAATTAACATACAGTATAGAAGTTCAAAAATGCATTTTTTATTATTTTGAGATTTAAGTTCCAGCCTGCCAAAAGAACTCCTTCAAAAGTGTCACTTAATCCTAAATAACAACCTAGAAAGGAAGTAAGGACCATCTGGAAAAGTCTTGTTTGTGGGAAGAACACAGAATTGTATGGTGTCTAAGTCTTGGTGTAGATATCTGTCAAGATGGAAAGACCACATAATATACTGTATTTTGGATGTGGGTTTGACCCTCTCACTTTCTGAGAAAATGCTGGACTTTAAGAAGCTTGGAAACTTAATTTATAGTAATAAGGACCTGGATCAAGTTCATTCCTCTTGATAGGAGCATTCTCTTAGCATCAGCTCTTCATGGGAGCATTCCTGTTAGGGGCATACTTACAGTAAGTTCCCTCTGTGGCAGATGGGCACTATCCTGGTTCCTCCAGAAGGCTATTAATTTTGGCACAATCCAAATCAACTTCTGAAGCTACTACTGTCCATTCTTTGACTCAAAATGGCTTCAGCTGTTGTGTCATAACTTACAGAATATCATTAAGCCAGAATCAAAGAGTCAACTCACATGCCAAGTATTATGAATGATTGTATCATGAATAATACAATGCTCTTGTGTCAATAGCTTATCTCTGTCATAAAATATTGTAGTTAAAAAATTAAGACAGCTTGGGGTTTCATAGTCATCCTAACTATGTCCAGATTTGCTTCAATTCCCTGTGTCTCTTGCGTGTTTGAAGACCCCCTGAGGAAAATGGAGGTGTTTATCCCTGTTTAAATCTGAGCATCTCTCTCAGATGCCTAAGCTAGAGCATTAGTCCTTCAGACTCCTCTCAGTCCACTCAATAAAGCAAATGGAGAAAAGCAATCCTTCAGGGAGTGAGTTGGAGAACCTAACAGATGCCACCACAACATTACAGAAAATAGCTCTTCTTTAAGTCAGTAGCAACCCTATCATTCTCCTTCTCAAAGATCAGAGATAAAGATCACTTTTTAAACCAGAATTATAATTTAGGTGATGGTGGTAAAAAAGACATTCACTGAGCTTGTACTCTGCCTTTCCATAATTTTTGCAAGCTGTTTTGCAGCTTCAGAAAAGACCTGTGAGTTTCCTGCATACTATCTGTGAAAAGGGCTCTTACAATGAACATGCTACAGGAAGAAGGCTCTGTGCCTGTAACACCAGTTCCTGTAACCAGGAACTGTAGCAGTCCTTCCTATGAAGTGCTGAGTATTTTGCTCTCAGACCAGCAGAGTACTAATCTGAGTGCTCAACCTTAATCTTGCGATCCTAAAGCAGGAAAATGTGAATGGGAAACTATGTCCATTCCCCTAATGATGCAAACAGAAGCTGATGTAAATGAATACATATTTTGAGCTTTGTATTGCTAAAAATATGTCTTTATAAAACAGAACTGATAACCAGTCACTGATTAATTGTGAACTCCAAATGCTGAGTTTCAGCTCCTTTTTACAGTTGAAACTGCATCTAAGTAGGATCTAAAATAGCAGTAACAACAAATAGAGGACTTGACAATCTTTCAATCATCCAAATAAAACATCATTGCAACAAGTATAGTGCAGCTGATTAAATTAGGAGTTCTATTTTCATCTCATAGAAAAATATTTTTATTGTTTTGTCTTTGGGTTTTTTAAAATATATGAAAACTAAAGTGGAGCAGAATTCCCAGGCCAGATGAACCCCTACTTTAATCACTCGTTATCCCATTGGAGATTTTTTTACGTAAGCCACCAGCTAAACTCATATCAATCAGTACATAAAGGATTTGAACTTGCATCTCCCACTTCTCATGAGAATTATAGAATCATTGGATTATTAAGTTTGGAAAAGACCTCTAAGATTGTCAAGTCCAGCCATCAACCTAGCATCACCACTCTGTTCACCAATAAACCGTGCCCTCCAGTGCCATGTGCACACTTTGAACACTTCCAGGGATGGTGACTCCATCACTTCCCTGGGCATCCTGCTCCAATGTCTGACAAGTCTTTCTGTGAAGAAATTTTTCCTAATACCTAATCTAAACCTCCCCTGGTGCAATTTGAGGCAATTTCCATTAGGCTTTTAGAAATTACAGAGATGTTATGGTTGTGTTTTCTACTGGACATAGTCTGGCATATCAATTCCCAGGATATTTACTAATCCGCCTTCCCTGACAAAATTAGAGGAACACCTAACTTGAATCTCAGCACCATCAGGTCTCCAGTGGGTGTGTGCATGACAAGCTGCACCATAGGAAGCCCCCAGGGCACTTTTGGCCTGCAGCAGTTGCCTTAGGAAGGAAGGCTGAAGGAGATCGTCTATTTTAAGCCAGAATGCACAAGCTTTCCATGAGAGTTCATAGCAGCTTTCCTGTGCAAGAGGAGATTGACAAGCGGGAGCCAGGCTCTTTATGGAAGAGGTTCACAGCAGAATAAAAGCTGATGGTCATGAATTGAAACAGGGAAGTTTCTGGCTGCGAGCATGTAAGGGAACATTTCTTTCTTTGTCATTCAGGCTGCAGAGGGGGATTGGGAGGGCTCCATTCTTGGAGGTTTTCAAGACCAGAATAGCAAAGCAATCTGAACAACCTGGTCTGATTTAATAGCTAAGTCTGCATGGACAAGAGGTTAGATTAGAGACCTCCTGAGGTTCTTTCCAAGTGGAATGAATGAGTGGAGTGAGTCTGTGATTCTGTGAACTGTATGGAAGAAGCACATTTTGAGGGGTGTAAAACAAATCCGACGTGCTCTTTGACTGTGGCAAATTGTTATGATGTGAAAGATTCAAAGCCATATATGTATGCTTATATTAATGATTAGAAGTGCCTTTTTGTTTGGAAATTCTATGATTTGACATTTGAAGTACGTTATATAATTTATAAAATATGAAGAGTGTTAACAACTGTAACTTATAAAACACAGATGAACATACCACAGCCTCAAGGTAACCCATTTCTTGCTGTATAAGCCAGAAATACTTGTGGAAATATCATAGTATTCCAAAGTGCTACACTGTGCAAACAGATCTCTACTCTTAATTGACAGACGTGGAACAAAAATCCGTGGTTAGACAGCCCCTTAACACTGCACATGTGGGGGTTGCAGGCAGCAAGTTATTCCAGATAAAATCACGATAAAGCTATGATCAGCTTGCTTCCACTTTGTCATTTTTCTGACAGTTTATCATGATTTACATGGTATTTTTTTTTATACCATTACATCTGTATGAGGGAAGCATCAGATTAAGGACCTTGTACTTCAGAAAAGAAGGACAAGCAGACCTGAAGAGCAGCTCTGTTGGGAAAAAAAAAAGCATGTATATGAATTGTATCTAGTGGGATGCAAACATGAGTGTTTGGGGAACTTATACTTTGCTTTAGTTCCTGGCATTTGTGACATTCACTATGAAGCATGGTGAAACAATAGAAATTACTTTTGTAACTTGCTGTATTTGCTGTGGAGAGGTACTCGTTAGTCTTGTGGACCTTTGAAATAATTGCACTCAACAGCTGACACTGAGGTCAATCAGAAGACAGGGAAAAAATATCTTGGGAAATGTCCAACTTCTTGTAAAAACTGGTTATGAGCAGCACACTGCCAGTGGACCACCAGCAATCGTAAATAATGATAGCACAGCTTTTGTTTGGCTTTAACTCAGAACTAACTTCACAGCTCCAGTCAATTACTGGAGGGTAAGAAAGGCAGAACAGACTGAGAGAGCTTTTTTTGCTTTACGTGAAATGCCTTACAGCACATTCAAGTCTCATTTAATCATAGAACCATTAAGGTAGGAAAAGATTTCCAAGATCGTCAAATCCAACCTTCACTATATGAACCAGTTTTGCATTCTGATACAGTGAAGGGGTTTATGCTGTTTTACCAGGAGGAAGTGGTATCATCCCTAAGCCATTGAACTTGGCAGTGTGAAGGCCATTTGGAGCCTCTGCATGTCTGGGATTTCACAGCTGCACTGAAGTCATTTGTTGGACCCTGGGTACCTTTCCATTCCCCACTATGCTAGATGATGAAGTTCATCAACCTAGAAGGAGCTGATTTAATCACATAATCACTGTGTGGTGTTCTCTTAATATCAGTCTTTATATGGATATTTTGTAGTGCAAAATGGTAAACTAGATTTTATCTGCTACGTGTTTTCTTTGAAGTTCACTCCTTAGTATGAAAACAGTAATGCAGTGCTTTCAGACTAACAGCCAATCATGAGCTGTTTCCTCCTACGTTATTCTTTCAGCACTGTAGGATAGTAGGTGTAATATTGCAAAATAGAGGCATTATTACCAAATATTGTTTAGCAGTTGCAAACAATTATTTAAGCAATTCTGTTCAATTGCCACAACTCAGCACATCTAGACAGCTGTGTGTCCTAAGAAAACAATTTACTGTTTATTTAGCCCATATCCTTCTCTTTCGCCTTTCTCCTTTCCGATCTTCCCTCAAGATTTCTTATTGTTTTTTTCATGTCAGTAATATGAAAAAATGAATGGAAAGAGACAAGAAGTTCTCAAACATGAATACTTTTCTGTAAGTATCCTCCTCTCATTCAGTCATGCAGAACTGCCATTTTTATGAGAGAAAAGGTTATTAACAGATTAGGGGGAGGATCAGCAGAGCAAAATTACTCCACATCTGTGTATTCCTATAAAAAAAGACTGTAAATTTTATACAATCTCTACTGTTGTCAGATGATAAAAAGGCTGTAAAAAGGATGTGGAAGGAAGGAATTTAAATGAAGTAAAAGCAAGATGACAACATCCTTGCACTAATACTTAGTTTAACTTTTCTTAAATTACTATCATGTATCTAATATAGATTACAGTATACAGTACATAATGGAATCTAATGTATGCTTTATCATAATACACTGTAATCTCATATTTGGAATAGATCTTTTCCATTATCTCAGCCCTTTTGTCTGCAGTAAATCCTCTAAGTCTGATTCAAACTGGAAATATTTCAGTTTTCTGCCACAGCCTAGTCTGCTGCAAGGCCAGGGTCTCAGTGTCCACAATAAGTTCTTGCATCTCTTTGCCACATGGAAGAGAGCTGGCACTGGAGAGAATCTGGTCTGTGTGATTGGTTCAAGATTTTTAGGGCTTTTTGTAGAGACTTTTTACTACTGGGCAGATACTCTGCATAAAGTTCCTGTTCAAGATAGCCAGTATCTTGCTGAGGAAGAGTAGGAAGATGAAAAACAGATGGTTAAAAACTAAGAGTATGGCCAGTTTGAGAGTGATGCATCAGCTAGAATGTTCGTCTGTCTAAGGCAAAAATATTGAAACAATAATATTCAATCCATTATTTTAGAGCTGCTTCAGGAAGCATTGCTTGTAAGCAAATAATCCTTTCAGTCAGAAAAACAATGTGAGTCATAATGTGTGAGGGTTTCCTACAGGATGTGAGTGTATCCATGCCTAATCTGCTGGAAAAAAAACCAACTGTTCCACGTGTCCAGATACCTGAATTTACAGTAATTAATTTAATTAGTGGACACAAGAAAGTTAAATACTAAACACCTCACAGGCTGACTCAAAATACATATGAAAGGTGGAGGAGTCCCTAGCTCTATGGAGAGTTACTTCTTTGAAGTGCTGAATCTTGGTGAGTTTTACCTGGTCTTGGAACATTGCCCAGATCCAAGTGTAGCCTCTGTCCTTACAAGAAAAACAGTAGTTAACATGTTTCTGACATTTCAGTGGAAACAGCCTGAGTCACTTTGATTCAATTATGTTTGTTGTGCTACACTGGCTGCATTATCTGCCTCCTCTTTGCTCCCCAGACCTGAAGTAAATCACAGAAATCTTCCAGATGTCTTCCTATAAGGGAGAGTGAATTTCTGTAGGAAAGTATTTGTGTACGTCAGGGAAAATTCAGTGTCAAATAAGATCTAATTAACTGCCCTAATACCTCGTTGAGGGAGCCTAAATTTTAATTTTTAAGGGTTTTTTTTTCCTATTTCCACTATGTCCCATCTCTAGTCTAATGTGATGTCAATATTTATCAAAGCAAGACTTCAACTCAGCATCACTCACCATGCCTTGCCTATAAATATAGTCATTAAGCACATTATTTGGTTTTCAGAAGTTGGTTTTTTTGAGGGAGGCCTTTTTCAACTAGTGGCTGCTTGATTACTTTAGCTGAATGAAAAGTACATGTAGTAAATTACTGCAAGAAAGCTGTTGGAGAAAGCAGGGCAAATTCTAACTTCAGCCTGCTCATTTGGCACTGACTGCATGCAATCTGTTTCTGTCCATGTGTGAGAGCTACCTGCATGCATTCTGCTGTTCAGTGAGCCACCAAGCTGTAAGCCTGCATTTTCAGTCTGCTGTGCACCAGAAGGCATTCAATCAGTATCTTTTGAAAGCGATTGGTTAGTCAAAATCCATTCATTTCTGTGATTATAGCAGCCAGCGTGCTGCAAATTCATTAGAGTCAATTTCAACCCCATTATAGTTTAGAAAATAAATCACTACATGGCTAGATGGTTAGGTGTTCTAGGAAAACAAACTTACTCGTCTTACTCTTATCTCCTAGCTGTGTATATTAAATGAGTATCTGGGGATATGTGAAATTTAGTGCTGGTCATAGCTGTTAGACATCAATGAAAATATTCTAACTCAAAGGCTCTTTTGAATGAAATACGTAATGATTTTCAAAGTCAAATCAGTCCTTCATTGCGTCATTTTTTTAATGGCGAGCCACAGTACGGTATAAGGGAAGCATAAATGATAACCAGATTCTGTCTGTAAATATATTTATCTTTTCTGTTGATGCAGTCTCCGTTATGAGGGCTTTCCAAGAAACTTTGGTCTCAAATGATGTTGACTTCTTTCCTTTCAAGTAATTTTATTTTTACCAAAGCTTTTAACTGAAGAAAAAGGGAAAAAAACCCCATCACTTCTTGAATGTTCCCATTGTCTGACTCTCTTTCATACATAAAGCCATAGTCATCCTTTCTGCACTACCACGGGCTTATACAGCACATCCTGAATATAAGTAGCTGCAGCTGGAGTTCTGCATAATGTTGAATGGAGACCTATCCATGCACTGCCCATGTGTCCTGGACATTTGCACAGATACTTTCTCCAGTGTAATTTACGCATTCTTAGTTTTAGCCTTCACATTTTGTTATTTAGGCAACAACGCTCTGAACTGTATATCAGTAATAGGTTTTTAATAATGTATTTGCTGGTTACAGTTAGAAAGATTTGTGTAAATGCTCTCTGACTAAAAATACACTTTCTCAAGGTCTCTTGACTCACTTAAGCAAACAGCCTAATGTCTTAATAAGAGAAGGGTCTGATCTTTGGCCAGAAAAGCCTCAGAGATTGATTCTTTATCAGAGATGGGTCCTTTATCAAAGGTCACTTTAAAAACAGAGCCAAATACAGAAGGGTGAAGCAGCTGCTTGCAAGACTGCCAGGCACTATGACCTGCCTCCCACTGAGATGCTGGGAAAGCTCAAGGAGTAGGGATTGCCCCTGCCCAGAGTGGGGGCATTGCAATGAGCACACATCTATCTCAGGTGCCTCTTTTCTTCTTGGCACCTTTTGGATGAGAAGCAATAGTGGATGAGATGGCCTTCCACAGAAAAACTCTAGACTTTAAACTGTGGTTGCTATATCACAGGGAAATGTTCTACCAGGGAAATACCAATTAATGCTTCATGCACTGCACCCTCCCAGTAGCATGTCCTGAGAACACCTATTAGATCAAGCATTACTGGCTAAGGGATTTTTAAACTCTGTTAGTGCTGAAGGGGCTGACTCACATATCTGTGAGCTATGGGTGGCGTTGCCTATGCTCAATACAAGAAAATTAGACACTTAGGAGGATGGTGGTAACTGAGTGAGAGTTTTGAGATGAGGGTGAATAGTGTTGGATGGAGCTCCAAGATACAGAAAATAAGAGGCAGAGTTGTGAATTGGACTCAAACATCCTAGATCTCTCCTTGGAATTCTAACCTCAGTATGCCCCAGGCCCTAAATAAAAAGTTAATAGATGTACTTCACCATCTAAAGGGTTTTGTTCTAGAAATGAGGAAGAAGTACTTTTGGTACAGTATACCCTGAAACACTGAGTTCATATCTGCAAGCCTTGCTTACTGTGAAAGGCAGCTTTAACAGTAGTGTTGGCAGATGTATAGCTCTGGACCAAGTCTTTGGCTATCACGTTTTTCAATGCATTGCATTCCAATGAATGTTGGAATATTCAGTGTATTTCAGTATCAGAACTCATGAAGAAACGGTAATGCTTTTCAACTCATTCTTTCTCTCATCCCTTTTCATACTTTCTGAATGCAGTGATAATTGGTCAGTCGCAGAAGTTCTGCTGTGTTTGTCATGGCTGTGATATAAAGGTCTTAGCCTAAAATCAAAGGGACAAGGCTGGAGCTCAAGTGCCTCTTGCACATAGGAGGCTTAGAGTATAGATCTCTCTGCAGCATGATCTGTGAATGCCATATACCCTGAACATGGGAGAGTAGAAATGAATGCTCCTTAAAAAAAAGCCACAAGGCTGTGGGATTTCCCAGCCAGTATAGAACATTTTTTACCTAATTACCAGGGAAAACAGCCAGGGTCACATCAATACTTTATTGAGAGAACCATAAATACTAATAATTCCTTTGGTTATCACGTAAAACATTTACTTTTTGCACTGTCAAAGCACATGGTTTTCTCAAGCTATTCCCTATTTTCAGATAGTGGACTTGGCAAAATTCAAGTCAGTTCACGTTCAGAGCTTGCACTTAAAAAGATGGATGTAAAGAAGAGGACTAAATGGGAATCGAAAACTGATGCAGCTCTTAAAATCTTCAGGTCAACATTACTGTATCACTTTTTAAACTAAAACGCACCAGAACAAAAACAGCAAAATGCCTCTCTTTATCTGCTACTCCTTGTTCCAGTTTTATCTTCTTCCTTTTTATGGAGGAAGAAATACTAAATTCTTTTAATTCCTTTTTTTTTCTTGTTTTGTGTACTTTGTTTATAAAGCATATGAGCTGGAAATCATCACTGTTCTTGCTTGGGAAAAACATCATTAGCTTCATGAGGAAAATATGTTTGCTAAGAAAGCACTAGAAAAATCCATGGAGATGTTAGCTACAAATACTGAAAAAAAACCTACTGTATTTATCATTAGGTACATTTTGAAACATTTTCCAAAATTTAGGTTTATAATGTTCTGTCCTTAATGGAGTTGGAGTTGGATTTCACATTCAGTTGTCTTTTTTCAACTAGTTCTGCTGGATCTCTGGGCTGTTCAGAATGATAATTCACAAGACTTTGCTAGATTAAGAATCATGCATTTTAGGTCTTGTGAATATTTTTGTTCTATGGCTCACAAATGCAGCACTTTGAACTGCTTGGGAGCAGGAAGGCAGATAGGGTCTAACTAATGTCATGTGCATATCAAATGGAATTGAATCAAAATCCTTCAGAGATTAAAAGGATTCTCTTATATTCCCCATGCACATAAAATATACTAAACTAGTGTTACAAAACTTGTAATATTTTCTCAAAACAGTTTCATAGCTTTCTGTGAGGTTAGCATTCTCAGTGCAAAGGAAGACACAGCATCTGCTGTAGTGTCAGGATGAAATATATTTGTCCATATAATCAGTAAGTGCTTTAAGTCTTTGTGGAGAAGCACCTACTGGGATTTTCAAAAGTTCTTTAGCAGTTAGGAAAGGTACTGTGTATTTATGACAATCTTTAGTCACTGGATAAAGCATGTGACATTACCCTAAAAGAAATTTTATATGCAGAAATTTGTGATTGAGAAAAATCATGCCATTTCAGGTATTCTTCTATTCTTAAGAAACAGTTATATTAATTATAGCAACAACATGAATAGCACAATTAAGAACTTAAAAGCAATTTAGACTGATGTCTGTACTTCGTCCACACATCAAGCTGTTCTCTGATGCCCTGACAACATGACCAGTATCTCAGCTTTTCATATCATTCCTGGTCTCCTACTGATGTTTGTGCTCTGCATTTTCCAACCCAGGAGTGCCCAGACTCATTTTCTAAAGTGTTTTTTATGGCCCCTACCAGATCTGTGTGGAACTGAACATGTCATAGTCTTTTAATGTGTTATTTGTGACAGTCTTTGGGATCATTTGGGAACTACTATCCCATATCCTGAAGCAGATAGAACTTACTAGTTTCCTTAAAAAATACCGTGGTGACAGTTTCTTTCCTTTAAAACATAGCTGCAGCACAAGGACAGGTTACTCTATCAGTTCATCCCATTAATCCTACATTCTCTGTTTAATGGCTTTGTGTGTCTTTTGAAGTAGACAATGTCTTTATCTATGCCTTAGACAATGCTTGATGGCTGATAATAGTCGTTGTTTCCCATCCAACAGCAGTAGTGAACTGAAATTTCTTGGGAGAATGCCTCTCCTTATTATAGGTCTCTAGACTTCTTCTGTACACAGAAACGTTTCAGTTCCGTCTAGTCAGTTTGGGTGTTGAACTGAACTGGCCTGAACCTCTGGATCTTCAGAGGTTCATCTGTCACTGAGTAATGCAGCTGGACAGAGGGAGACAGTTGAATAGAGGTCAATATGCCAACTGTTCGTTCATTTATCCCTGCCATATTAACAAAGTTGATAGAGTGGAGCTAATCCATCTGCTCACAATTTATGCCCTAGCAATAAGATACAGTTTCACTATTTCATGAGCTCACTCTTTGACTAATTTTATTAGAAGTCCTTCCACATCATCATTTTTTAATCACTTTTCATGCAGCTTTAGTTATGTGTAAAATAGTAGAAATAGATGGGCTAAAGAGATGTGAAAGGATTTCATGAAAAACTCAGGCCAGCTTAAATAGAACCAGATCAAATAAAGTTCAGTCAGTGAACCTACAACGACCAACAGAAAAGTGTTCTAAATTACCTCTTTCACATAAAGCTTTGTTGTCATGTCTAAAGTGCAGTCAACAGGAATAAGACAGCCCTGGCAGCACCATGAGAGGAGGCAGGGCTGCAGTGCCTGGAGGAGGTGGCTGGGTGACGTGCCAGGCTGATGGGCAATGCTGGCCAAGGGACCGCAGGCTTAGAGCCGACAGGTGGAGGGGTCTCCTGCCTTCTTTACCAAGAGCACTCAGTGGGGTTTATCTCACCCACTGGTTCTCAGCTATTCATGGGTTCTGGATGTAAAAAAGGATGACGAATTTTGGCTACGTGTTGGTTGTATGCAACACTAAAAGGAACTCCTGTGATCTTAGTTATATTTCTCTTTAGTTTAATACACTCTATTACACTGATCCTTTATTAGGCTGGTAGGGGTAGTCTTCAGTGATTTGGGATGGGTACAATTTCAGAAATGAGTAGTGAAGCAGAAATTGCCTGTTTTTCAGTGTTGAGCCCACCACTCCCATTGATGGTTAGGGGTTTTCATATAAATGCAAGAAGGACTTTTACTGAGTAGCTGACTGTAGAGCCTGTATACAGGCATCCTGAGTCAGAGTTTCCAAAGCATTCAACTCATTAACAGAAGTCTACTTCCACCAAAAATTACAGTTTTAGCCTCAGCTTTGAATGAACAGAGTTGGGTTATTCCAGAAAAATACTGAAAATCCTTCCTGTATATTTAAAAATGTCTTTTTGTGCTGATAGGTAGCAGCAGGTGTAGATGTTAAAAGTAACTTTATTTTTGTTATGGTTCTCTGTCACTGCTGAAGCACCAGCTGTTAAAATTAACACAGATGCACATTTTTTCCCTGTTGGTATGACTTCTCCTAGGAAAGTCAAGGGCTTCTTACCTTCTTTCCTTTTGCTGCAGTTTCAGTGTAATCATTTTTTCATTAGGATGGAGGTGGTGAAAAGGTACAACGACAATTAAAAATCCATTAATAGTTAAGTTAGTTTCCTTAATCAAAAGCATCACTGCATCTACAGTGGTCTTCGCTATATGACATTCATCCCATGACATCAGCTGCATGAGTGTGGGTCATCTTTACAATGATTTGTTTATCTCTGTCTCTCTGTGTCTCCACCTGTGAGATTTTAAAACTGGTTGTGATGGGGTTTTTTTACTACTTATATACACCTGAGTGAAACTATAAATGTACATGTACATGCCTAAGTATATAATTGAGAGGAAAGACAGTGTAGTTATTGAAAGGTGAAGGAAACGAACAAAATTCTTATTAAATTAGGCACCCAGACTATAAATAAATGAAATACCATGAACTAATAGCCCCAAATATTTTGAAGGTAATAACTGAGAAAACTCAGTAAAGTAACAGGCTTGAAAATCGTTTCATCTCTTAAAGGGTAAAACGTTACAAAGTGTCAGGTTCACTCTAGTGTGATCTGAAAGAGACAAGGAAATTGTCCTTTCACGTAGCAGATGGACTCCAGAAATGTTCACTCTCTAAGTATCAACTGATGTTGATTAAAAGCTATGTAGATATACAGAAGAAAGCTTTATTCCTCTTTTATTTGCTAGTGCCCAGAAAATCTTCCGTGGAGATAAAAGAAAGTTTACTAGCAAAATGCCACACCGATCTTACAGTCAATTCTAAATGTGCACTAAAGTACGTAATGCAGGGGAATTTTTCTTTTGATTCTAATCCAGATATTACAAGGACCTTTTTATGTCTCCCTTCTAAAAATGAAGGTTTGCAGAAAGAACAGACACAGAGCAACAACTATCATTTAAGTTTACATGTCTGGCTCTCATCTTTGCCATGAGTGATCTTTTGTAAACATACTTAAGATCACAAGATGTTTAATCTTTGGACAAGGCAAAAGGGATGTCATGTCACTACAGCACCTGAAGAAAACAATAAAAAATCTACATGCAGTTAGAAAAACCCTGAATGTGCCATACATTTATGGAGGTGCAGTAAATCTGTAGCTGCCACAGATTCATTTTGCATATTATACTAAATATGTCAATGATGGTAAAGGATTGGTCTCCTACAAAGGTAAAAATGAAACAAGTAAGTCTTGTTCAGGGATTCAAAATCTCTCATGACATGATAGTTTAGATGTGAATTACAAATTAAATGCGAGCAGTGTCCTTTACTTTGAAAACACAACAAAATCAAAGGGAATCAGTTATATAATTCCCTGCATATTGGTTATAATTAGTAATAAACCAGCCACATGAAACTGTTGCTAATGGCCTTGCTCAAGAAATGTGATTAAAATAATTTTTTTTTTGCTTAAACACATACCCCGGGCAGAGGTATGAACAAGAAAATCCCTGTTAAGCTATTTTATGGCACTATGTTGAGGGCAATGGCAGCACATTCAGGAATTTGGGGCTTTCTTGTGAAGTCCTGTGCAAATTGTTTTACTGCAAGGTAGGAACTTTCTGATGTTTATGTTAGTTGAAGTAATACTGTCAAATAGCTGTAGAGTGTGTCCAGACCCGGAGACTCCAAAACACAGTTTAATACTAGAAGACACTGTGCCATTCATTTTGTCATAACAGCTTTCCCTAGTTAGAGAGATTAGGCAGAGAACAGGACAACCCACACATAACCACTATTTTGTTGCCTATTTATGTTATTACCATAACTCTTTGAAGTCACTGGGAAGTTTTGTTTGTTTGGATTTTTTTACTTCTTTTTTCACCACCATGGACTTTATTGAGATCAGAATAATTGCGGGACAACTATTCCACCTTGATTTTTGATTGCATAATTAAGAACCACCAGTATTTACAAAATTCCAAGACGTGTTCATATTGCTCTCCATATCAGTGGCACATACTCTAGTAACTGTCAGCACCTTGACCCTATTAGGACTTAATTGTCTTTTGCTCATTGGTGCAATTTAGGCATATCATCCTGGATGTAGCATAATTTCATGGCAACAGTGAATGATATTATATAGCAGCTGTGAACTTAATTTTAATATCATTTTAGAAAATAGAATTTTTTTTCCTTTAAGCACCTGTATCTCCTGAAGCTAATTTGGGGCATTTCATCAGAGAAATAGATCCCATATGACTACAAATAGGCATACAAAATTCCTAAGGGCAAATAGGTAGAGATTATACAAAATGTAGAGACCACATGATGTTACATGAAAGTTATATATGTTTGCCTTAATACATTTTTTTATATCTTTAGCAAATGTAGTATCTTGTATGTTTACTGCGGATTGGGATAATTTATTGCAAAACCTTTGTCTGAATGGAAAGAGGATTCTAAATTTCATATTAAACTATATATTGAAGAGCTGAGGATTAATAATTGCAGAACCACCCCAAATAACTTTTTTTTACTCTTGAAAAGTATTTCAAGGTGATGTGGATGGGTGCAGTGATGTCATTTTCACAGATTCTATTTTAATTCAGGACTGTGGTTCCAAAATTCGCCCAGAGGAGTCCTGTGGCTTGCAGCCTCTCTCTCATGAATACCTCTCAGCAATTTCACAGACAGTGTTTAAGACCTGTGAAGCTGGAGACACAAAAGGTTTGTACTTTATCCCCCTTTTTTCTGAAAACTAACTCATGCACCTCTTCAAAGAAAAACCAGAAACACTATTAACTCTTTGCTGTAGACATGCACTAACCTACGCACCATAAATTGAACTAATCACTTGTAAAAGTTACTGATTTTTAAAATCAGGTAATTTTTTTATGTGAGAATTTTTTGTTTAATAGTTTTCTAATCAGTGACCCACCACTTCATGTGTTATTTTCATGTAGTCTTTAAAATGCATTGAATGATTCCATCAAAACCACTTAAAATAAAAATGCTTTATCCTAAATAGAAGGGATTTTCTACTCAAAATAAAAATTAACTTTAGAAAAAAGAACACAACACTTTGATCCATTTGAATTTTATATTTCCACTGCTATATTAAAAACACAAAACTATTTTTTAATTTTACATATATTTATACCTTGAAAAACAAGAGGGGCAAATAAAAAATTATACAATAACCAGTACAATCCAGACATGTCTTTGGTTTAGTGAGAACTCAGATTACAACAGATTGTCAAGCAGGTACTCATGTGAAAATCACAGCTGCATGAAGATGTATTCAAGTGTAATTTAACTACGCAGTTATGGGGTCTTTTTTATATTTAAGTTGTTGCTGTATTATAAAGAAAGTAATTTTGTTCAATTCTTTATTAGAGAAATGAAAAATAAGCCAAGAGTCCTCTATGGTCTACTGACACAACTGTATTCTTTATCTTGACATAGACAGGATCAGCCCCTCACAGCAGCAAATTTGCACAAACTCATTGAATAATCAATAAAAATTAACAGGAATGTGGGAACTGCCTGAATGCATCACTTCATGTGAAACAAAGGCATAAAATAAATTTGTGTTATATGGAGGGAATGCACAAAAGAGACACTGTTGTTCCTAGCAGCATATTTTAATCACACAAGTTGTTAATCATCCTATGCAACAAAATCAGGACATGAAGTTCGAAACTAGAAAGCCCAAACCAAATCCACTGAGTCCTTTCTTGGGCAGACAATCTCCTTCTCCTGATATACAACATACTCCTTTTGAATACTAAATCTAGCTAAGTGAGGCTTAATATAGTATCTTTTGCAGCCTTACTGTGAATAGCATACACAATTAAAGTTCAAACAAATTTCAGGAGATGTATACTCAAAGGACAAGTATATTAAACAAGGAAGAATAAATTGTGCTTATAAAGTGAATATTGCCAACAGGTGTCTAATGAGCTTAGAACTGGGGTTTCCATTATCTGGCAACAAGCGACTGCATGGTTTTAATGTGTGCCTCAGCTCCCAGATGGAACTGGAAGGCATGGCTTCATGTGGAAAATCATTCCAAATTTGTAACCACCAAATGATATACCAATCCTGGCAATGAACAATAGAAAATGGCAAATTCCCTGCTAAAACAGGAACATCTCTTCAGAGAAGCCAAGCAACATCATTTCCCCTCAGAAATCAACTCAAAACTTCTGCAGAAGTAAGGAATACATGTCATACACTTTTCTCATGCCAGGAAACAGCTTAGTTTTATAGGGATACTGAGGTACTACCACAGCAAAATATATCTATGCTGAGAAAAGCTTGTGTTTGAGCATTCATGGACAGAGGCTGAGGTGGAGCATCAGAGATAGAGATGAAACCTTACTTCTTCTGACATTAATGGTCAAATTTAGAAGGCTGCTTTATAGTTCAGTACAACCAGGATTTCATGATTAATTTTTAATATTTGATGTAGAGCAGAGACAGTAATTCAGGGTCTAACCAATGACAGAAGTGACTTCCTCCTCTCCTAGTTACCCTGGCATTATTCTTTGGAGGAAGCTCAATACCTTTCCAAATATACACTTAATTGACACAATTTCTCTCTCTCCCCATCCCTCTTTTAATCAATAAATGCAAATATACAACAGGGGAAGTTTCTTTCCTTCATATTTACATCATGGAATGAAATTACGATTTTTCCACCAAAAACATAGTTTTCTTTCAGAAGTTCTCCTTTGGTTCATGCGGTTTGAACCAGGCTATCATATGAAAATTAACTCTTTGTTCAATATTTTTGCATTATCAATAATACAGAAGTCAGAAAACATTACCTGTGTGTTTGACTTCTCAGAGGGAAAGAGAGAGAGAGAGAACTGATAGACACCATGAGAATCCCAATTTGTGCTAAATTCCTCTGGTTTGTAGACAGTTACAAAATCTGGTGGGTAAGATATCACAGATTCACTTCTAATTTTCTGTTGCTATGATGTGTTTGTTTTAATTATATCCCACTTTCCATTCTTCCTACAACTGTATCCAGTTTAAAATAATTCTGTGTGATCTCTCTCTGCATTCAACAGCTTTCTAGATTTTTTTTAGATTTTTTAGATTCTTTTTCTAGATTTGGATCCAGCAGAGACGTAAATTGAAGTCCAACAAAATGAATGTGTCCTTTGTTTACAAGGAGTAAATCTCAGTTTGAACTTAAGTCCATAGGCCTAAGGCTATTTATTCTGTGGCAAATCATATCCTTTTAAAAATAGATTTTACTTTTGTTTTTCATAGATAAAGCTAGAACGAAAAAGAAAGTACTTCCATAACCTATTCACTGAGAAAAACCTTTTTAAAATTCTTAGGGTACCGAATAAACACCAAATGCAAAATTGTAGTCATAAACTAGTCATAAATCAAATTAGCATTGGTGTAGTTTAAACATTTAGACTTCAAATTATCAAGCTAGAATACTATTTTCTCTTTCTATGGATGATTGTTCAGCACTATAGAAAAACATTGATTTTAAATTTGAAAGCAAAATATGTGTAATTGTGGCTATGACAATGTAAAAGGATGAATAAAAGTAAAAGAGACTGAAAGAAAAAGCAAAACTATCAAGTTAAGTGTACAGCCGTTATTGGTTAAAATTTTCAATTTTAGGCTAATATTTTTAAAATAGAGAGTGAACAATCCTAACTAATTATTTTGACAGTATATTTTTTTTCATGCCATTTTATGAGAACAGTTTTAGGGAGTACTGGCAATGTTTAATCTCGTGTCTTAAGCAGAAGATTTATGTATGCAACTGGTAACTATCCTAATGAGCCAAAAATCCAGCTTTCACTCTTCCTGTGGAAACCTCCTACTTACAGGTTTTCATAAAACTTTGATTATGCCAGTTTTTATTTTGTGAAGAAACTAACAGTGTGTCTTTCTTTCTTGTTCTCATTCAGTTTATTGTTGGTAAACTTGCCCTTGCCTGGTAGAGCCAATGTTAATGCTTTTGCCGGAAGCACCACAAAATGCTGCCTGATTGAAATGGTGCTGAAAGCTGGATTTTGTGCTGCTAACTTACATAAGTGAGGAAAGAGCAACTTAAAATTGCCATAGAATGTAAGCCTAATTTCCAAATGAATATTGTTTGCCATTTTTCACTGTTGTCTTCTTTTTATGGGATTCATTTCATCTTTTTACAAAATCTTACTTTTGAAGGGTAAGACTGCATTGACCAACTGTTGTGAAATTGCAACAGGAAAAGCTCATAATAGTTGGATTTAAAATACATAAATTTACATGCGTCATTTAAAAATTCTATGTAAATATAAAACAGGGAATTATTCTGTTAGCATTAAATGCTAGTGCTTCCTATAAATATCAATTTATCTCCATATATCCGTGTTCTCAAATCTTTTTACATTTGCCACTAACCTTTAGCATATGCCAAAAATTGATCTATTTTTTTCATTAATATGCCTAGGGAGCTATTGAACATAAACCAAACTATTTAAAAGAAGCTTTTCAAAAGTTACTTATCACTTTCAGTTGCCAAGGTTTAAACTTTTATTGTTCATATATTTTGGCTCCTCAATATTCATTTTATATAGTTCTACTTTTCTAGTTTATTACCTAAAACCAGATCAGCTCATAAAAGTATGGGATGTTAAAAAGAAAATTCTGTGAAATGAGGGATCTCATATGTTGTAGACTTTGCCAGAACTTTTATATATTTGGGTTGAAAGAAAAATTACAACATCAGGAAAAAAATACCGAGTTTTCATATAATTTTAAAATATAGGTCATGGCCTGAAACATCTCTCAGATCATTTATTAAGACCTCTGTAGTAGTGGCAGGGTCTGATTCCAGACTTCAAACCAACCAGCCATTCTGTCCCTGCTCTCAAAAGGTACAAAGCAGTAAAAGGCGTTTGCATGGTACCTATTGCTGGGTTATCGGAGATCTAGCACTTTTCAATCTCCTCACGAGAATGCTGTGAAGCTGGGAATGAACATTTAGTCATAAACTGCAAAGGGGGAACCAATGGCAAGACCCACAAGTGGCAATAGAAATCTTGGAGGGTCAAAGTATTCCTCGTCCCAGTGGTGGCCAGGAGACCACAGCCTGGAACAAGGAACCTCAAAGCCAAGGGAGGGCCAGCATGAGTAAGGGATTCACAACAGCCAGCACTGGGAGGCTACAGTAAGAGAAATAGTCTAAATTCAGTCTCTGGTGTCCCAGCTGAGCAGGGTATTCATTTGGAAGAGGACTCCCTGCTCCAGAACCTGATTATCCACTTTGTAACTTCAGATAAAGATTCGGTTTAACCTCTTGATAAAAATTCTACATAGGATCTTGGTCAGGGACCAAAGCTCAGATCTCTCTTTTCACACAAAAATTACCAGCTTACAAGCACACTATTTTCTTGTCCTAATGAATTTTGAACTTTAAAGTGGTCCTTAACTGAGTGGGGAATGTTTCTCCTAACAGCTGCATGAGTAGGATGCAGAAAATGCAAGTTTTAAACTTCTCTGCAAGAAGCACAGGGTATCTCTCTCCTTCTGTTTGCACCCTCCCACCATGGTCCTGAATGTCTCTCCTTCCCTCCTTCCCCCCTCCACACTGTGAACTGGGCTGCTTGCCCAGCACAGCCTCCGTGAGGCACCCATGCCCTTGGGAACAGGGGAAGCTGGGTTATGCTCACTGAACCATGGTGTGCTCAAAGTCAGTGTCCAGGGTTTTGTTTAGGTTCAGTCTGCTATAATTTGCTCCAAATCATCTACAAGTGCATCTGAGGGTGGTGTGAGCATGTTCTGCACAGGGCAGACATGGGGGCAGCTGTGCAGGGTACACAGCAACTGGTATTGCATGATCGTGGCACTGGGGGATGTATTCGTCCCTTAGATGTACCTGTGCAGACTCCTATACAAAAAATTCTTGTTGCTTTTGTTTAGAAGGACTACTTTATCTGCTAAGACAACTCACCCTGCTACTTACCAAAACACAGTCACTTGGACTTTTGCCTAAGTGCAAGCACAGGCTGCCTCCCTGGAAATTCCCTTGCTCCTGAGGTAGCAGCTGACTCTCCCAAGGCCAGTGGGATCCTTCAGGGTTTCTTTGCT
The DNA here is from genome assembly GCA_013397975.1 of Machaerirhynchus nigripectus. Taxonomy (NCBI): domain Eukaryota; kingdom Metazoa; phylum Chordata; class Aves; order Passeriformes; family Dicruridae; genus Machaerirhynchus; species Machaerirhynchus nigripectus. Next base: position 131,762 of record VZRQ01003871.1, on the reverse strand, counting down.
CAGCCTCCCCCTCAGTCCTTGGCCAGATGAAATGTCAAAAGGCAGCCTTGGCTTTTTTTGTTGTGGCTTCCTGTGCAGCAGCAATCCATCACACACAGATGGCTGCTGAGCTGCTGCCTGGAGAAGTGGTGGGGACAGACTTAAGGCCAGGTCTGATCTCCAAACATTTGACTTTGGGGCTGTTTTCTGGGCTGTGGTGAGAAACCCATCTGCGGTAGCAAGGCCCGACAGCACTGACACAAGGACATCAGGCCTCTGCACTCTTCTTTGTGTAATGCCTTTAATAAGAACAAAAGTACGTTTTGCTGGCGGTTACATAGGCACCAGGAGATACTGTCAGCACCATGTACTTATAACAGCTAGAAAAAGTGTTTCTTTTGTTCATCCGAATATAAAGGCAACTCAGAAGTTTTCTGTCTTCCTTCAGAAATTAAATCCCTCAAGCTTCCAGTAGGATTTTGGAAAGGAATAGTTTTAGAAAACCAAAATAACAAAACCATTTAACCTTAGATAAGGGATTACTAAAACCTACTGATTTTTAGTAATCCCATTTTATGCTCCTAATCTTAAAAATAATTTTTGTAAATAAGATCAGGCTCTAATAAATCACATATGTTATTCATTTCACGTTACTGTCATCTTCTGAAATGTATTTTTGTAGTCTGGGACAGTCCTCTGAATTCTCACAGGTTAAAAAAAATAGTGTTGTGGAAGGAAAGTCTTAATCTTGCCTCATTTTTATATCAAGTGCTCTCAACCATACACCCAACCTTTAGGTGTTTCATTGTAGATGAGAATGAATCTTCAGACATGTCTGAATGTGCAGATTTTCTTTTTGCATTCAACCTCCTCACCCATTTTCTCTTTCTCATATCCCTTCTGTTGAGAAAGAATAAACTGCTACAAGAAAGGCAACATGGACTGAGAAATGAACCCACAAACAGCTATCAAATTTGAGCATTCACAGCTCTTTCAGGGAAAGGAAGAAACTCCCACCCTAGATAAATGAAAAGGGCATAACACGGTGAAAGTAAATAGTCTCTTCAAAGGGTTGGAGGGCATTTAATTTACAGGAAACTCCCGTATGAGGTTTTTTCACTCATATATGAGTAAAACACTCAGAAATATCTTACTTCCTGTGTAATAAAACTACTCAGAAGAATACAGAGGAGGTGCTGACATTCACTGCTGTTTTCCAGGGCAGTGGATTGTCCCTTGCCTCAGCTGCTCTGACAACAGGACCTGCGACTGGAGAGAAATAACATGGCAACCCCACGGCTGCCAATACTCTGTGCTGGCCAAGCCCGAGCTCCAGCGCTGCGTGGAGGGCAGAAGGGTATGTAACAGGCTTTACATTTTGATTCATTCTTATTTACCTGGATATGTAGTGTCCTGAAGCTTTCAAAATATTTTTAAGATCGATATGTGAGAAAAATCCCTTTTTATTATAACTAGAAAAATATTTGGGTGAAAAATTCACAGGTATGAAAACCAACCATTGTCCATAACTTAGCCTCATATGCAGACACAGTTGTCTGGTGGTGTTTCACAGAGGATCTTAGGTCACACCACTGGAGTTTCAAGACCTATGGTGTACATGATTACCAGTCAGACCTGCCGTGAGTACACAAGGACAGCAGATGGAGGATGTATTTGCACCGATGTCACAGTTTTGTCTCACATGCAAGTTGGTTTTCTCCTGCTGCATACCTAATGCATGGCATTGCTTGTGCACACTAATCTTACCAAGTCTTCTTGCACATTCTTTTCTTTTAGTGAAGCTTCTAAAGTGAATGCTTGGAAATACAAGGTCTCCTTAATAAGCATGCTATGACTGTTAAACTGTTGAGAGAGAGCTCTGATCTGAGGCTCAGGTACCTTACTGAGGATACAAGTATCCAGAAAGTAAGTAATTAATTGTTATGAAGCTCTTTAAAATGTGTTGCCTAGGTAAGAAAGTAGTAACTAAAAGTGGCATTTTGATAAAATCCAAGAGCATTTCCATACAGACAAATACAAAAATAATAGTCTTTCAATTAACATTTTCACCTTAATTTCTGATAAGTTTATTGCCCTGCACAGAGTATTTTATTGCTATTTTGCTTTATTTCTGCCTGTGATCTTCTCTGTTACTATAGAGCTGCGGGTTACTCCTAGAATATTTTTCTAAAAAAATACTGCTTTTTATGACTGAGGAGAAGCTTGATTTGCTTCTCATGTACAAAACAAGCTCTTCTGGATTGACCACAGAAAAAATACTTAAGAATTTGATTGCTTTGCTTTGATCTTTGATTTCCATGGATATCAGGCTGCTTTGACAAGCAACCACCCTTTCATCAGGCAATTGAAGGATAGCGGAGGAACAATAGGCCACTATGGAAGTGGATTTCCAGGGTATTGCTGAGAGGATTTGCTGACATTTCCACATCCCGAATCTGACCACTCACATTCACGTGTGTCAAAAACAGGACAGCATTTGTAAAGGGTCCATTAAAACCAAGTATATGAAATGAGTGTCTGTGAAGCTTAATTTCTTAATTGAAATTCCATGATGTTCTAACTCTTGAGGTCACTGATCTATTCTAGCGTCAGATGACAGCCAGATCCTATGTGAGCTACATTAACACCTTGGGAGAAAAATCTCTGTAAAACTAATAGCACTTGTTTCCCATTCTGTCTTTTACAGAAGTCTCCTGACCTTGTCTGATAACCTTGGCTGCTCTGTAGAAATCTGCTGAATTACCCCTGTTACCTTTGCACAGATGTCCATTTAACTGGTTTATTCTTTTAAAGTCTTCACTCTAAAGTATGCTCCCCTTTTGCTATATTTCTCCTATCTCTTTCCCTCAGATGTTATTTTTGTCATAACTTTGTAGTGATTTTAATTTTGTGTGACATTTTGAAATAGGATTTTTGCTTCTTTTACCAAATAAATAAATGTAGAGCCTGGATCAACTCCTCTGTGTCAATACAACTTAAAAACTAAGAGAGACTGTCTTCATACCAAAATCAGATGAATAAAAATGGTTCCCTTCTTGGCTGATAAGATCCTGATTCTGCCTTTCATAAGTCAAACTTTGGAATTACTTTACACTGCCCAAGTTATGCAGTAGAAAAATAATCCTTTTTCATTTGCTCACTGAAAAATATTTTTGTCTGTGTTATTTAGGTTGAAGCAACCTGGACCTTTTATAAAGGAGCTAGTGAGAAGCAGGAGGATGTAATTCTTGTGAACAAATACATGTTTATTTCAAAAGAGATTTTGATAACCATCTATAAATATTTGTATTTCCTCAATTGTGATTTTAGTTTTGATTTATTATATACCTTGTCTCTAAGTACTACAGAGATCACCGACATCTCAAACTGAAGATATCATAGTTTCCATAATAAAATAAGCAGAAGGTTTCAATGCTAGAAACAAAAGCAGATGTCAAAAAAAAGCATGAGTGCCAAATGAAAGGGCAAAAGTCATCAACCCAAGTGAGGACACTGAGGTGATCTGGACTGCTGTTTGACTTACATTGCTTGCTGAAGTTTGCTAAGAACAGAACTCATTCATGTGTCCACTCAAAATGAGCTCAACTAACCTGGGTGCTTCGCTATTCAGGGGTTTTGAATATTCAGCTTGTGTAACTTTGGTCTCTGGAGCTCAAAATCCCTTACAAAGGACATCTTTGCTGTTGATATGGAGAGAGGAATTGAGTGCACCCTCAGCAAGTTTGCTGGCAACACCAAGCTGTGTGGTGCAGTTGACTTGCTGAAGGGAAGGGATGCCATCCAGAGGGACCTTGACAGGCTTTAGAGGTGGACCTCTAAAGAACCTCATGAAGCTCAGCAAGGCCAAGTGCAAGGTCCTGCACCTGTGTCAGGGCAATCCCAATCACAAATACAGGCTGGGCAGAGAATGGACTGAAAACAGCCCGGGTGAAAAGGACTTGAGGATGTTTGTGGACAAAAAGATCAACATGAGCCAGCAGTGTGCTCTCACAGCACAGAAAGCCAACCATACCCTGGGCTGCATCAGAAGCAGAGTGGGCAGCAGACTGAAGGAAGTGATTTTCTCCCTCTGCTCTGGTGAGACCCTGCCTGGAGTACTGTGTCCAGCTCTGGGGTCCTCAGCAAGAGAAGAATGCTGACTGTTGGAATGAGTCCAGAGGAGGGCCTGTGAGTGGTCACTGGGGCACCTCTCCTATGAAGACAGGGTCCGAGAGTTGGGGCTGTTTAGTCTGGAGTAGGGAAGGCTCTGGGGAGACCTTAGAGCAGCCTTCCAGTATCTGATGGGAGTCTACGAGAGGGATCGAGAGGGGTTTTTGCAAGGACATGTAGTGCTAGGACAAGGGGGAATGGCCTGAAATAGAGTAGGTTTAGATATTAGGAAGAAATTCTTTACTCTAAGGATTTTGAAGCTCTGGCAGAGGTTGCCCAGAGAAGTTGTGAACTTGCCATATTTAGAGGTCGTCAAGACCAGGCTGGATGGGACTCTGAGCAACCTGGACTAGTGGAAGGTTCCCTGCCTATGTCAGGGGGTTGGAACCAGATGATCTTTAAGGTCCCTTCCAACCCAAACCATTCCATGATTCTGTGATCCTGCTAAGACATATACAGCATAAATCTATGATTACATCTTTTAATTTAAATAGGAGGTGTTAATCTCTATACCACTGTCAGATTTCAACTTTGGTAGCTGGAGGCTGTTTTCATGTGCTTCTCTATTAATTTTATATGGAGAAAAAAAAAAGATGAAAGAAAGCTTTCTTACCTTTCTACTTTTAATGAATGTGAAGGGAAACATGCAACAATTAATCAGTGCAATGCTGTGTCCCTGATTTGTTTTCACTTTAGCAAGTGATGAATTAAGAGTAAAGTGAATGTTCTTTTTGACTGAAATGCAGCACATGGAAGACAAACTGTGCTTTTAAGTTCAATCCTTCTATTTTTCTCGTGTTTCATAGAACAATGGCAAAATGCTGCAGATATCTCTTGGTCACTAATTTCTTGTATTCATTTGTCAGTGTTTCTGAAATATATTTATGGTCACCCAAACAGAGCACTTCTTTCCTACCTGCATCATAATTAAGCCTTCAAAAATGCTTTCTAGTTTGCTTTCTAACTCCAGGCTGCTTTTATTTCTTATATTAAAATTTATTTGTTTTCCAAAGCTCATCCGTAAAATTATAATCTTCTCTGTAACAGAAATCCATTTCCCTGGCTGAGTTCCAATTGATTTCACATCATCATTAACTGCTATTTTCGTTTGTGTGCATATAAAGCTGTTTGAACTAATTTGTGTGTTGTGGTTTAACCTGGCAGGCAGCTGAACACCACACAGCCATTTGCTCACTTGCCCATAGAGATGAGGGAGAGAATCAGAAAATAGGTAAAACTTGTGGGTTCAGGAAAAGANAGTTTAGTAGAAGAGGAATGGAAAATAGTAATAATAATAATAATAATAATAATAATAATAGTAAGTATAAGTGTACAAAGGAAGTAATGCACAATGCAATTTCTCAACACCCACTGATGATGCCCATCCCCTCCCAGAGCAGCAGCTGCTGCCCCCCAACCAATTCCCCCTAGTTTTATTGTTTGGCATGATGCCATATGGTTTAGAATATCCCTCTGGCAAGGTGGGGTCAGCTGTCCTGGCTATGCCCCGTCCCAACTTCTTGTGCCATCATCTTCTCTGACAGGGAGGAATGAGAAGCTGAAAAGTCCTTGACTTAGTGTAAGTGCTGCTCAGCAACAACAAAACCATCAGTGTGTTACCAACATTATTCTTATCCTGAATCCAAACCACAGCTCTGTACCAGCTACTAAGAAGAAAATTAATTCTATCCCACCCAAAACCAGGACACTTGGTTTCACAAAAACATAAGACCACCAGTAGTGAAACAATACACTCAAGCTGGTGCAGACATGAGAAAGTATGTACATGCACGAAAAGAGTTTTATGAGGCCTTATTTTGCTTTATGATGTGTTAGCAAGAATAGTCTGTCATATGTTTGTATTTCATACACAGTAAACAGGAAATTTTTGAAGTGCTGAGGTTAAGGTTGTTCTGGCTGAGTAGATTTTCTTTCAGTCCACTTTTACTATCAGCAGTCTTTTTTCTCCTACACTTTAAACTCTAAGGTGAATGAGATGCAGACTGTCTCATTCTTAGGGAACTCCAAATATATATGTTCTAATTGAATCAAATAAATTTTTCATCATAATAAAATATCTCTATTATGTTGGCTCAAGAAAATTCTCTGTAGCTGTGGTTACTGGTTTTTTATTGTAAGACGTATACAAATGTATTAAGACAATGCTTTGATTTTTGTACAAGATTGATTTTGTACTTTTAAAAATGGGTGAAGGAAAAAGGGTTCTAACAGGTTATTATTTATCCAATTAGCAGTATATAGAAAGTTGGCCTCAATAGCAGGAGGGATATATATTTTTCTTATCATTAAAATACTACCCAGAGTTTAGTCTTATAATAAAGTACCATTGAGTCATGTGTAATTAAGAACAGGAAATATTAAAAGGCAATATTTGCTGAAATACTTAAAATTCAGCTGTTAAAACAGGAATTTTAACTTATAATTTCTTAATAATATTTTAGAGTTAAGTAGTGTTTTGAACTTACAGGTGTTTAAATTTCCCAAGTGTGGTTAATTTTTAATGATAGGTCTTGTTAAGAAGTGAATTCCACTATGCTTACACAATCTTTCACAGCTTTTAAGCTATAATGGAATTTTTCACAAAGAATATTTGCAACAGAAGACAGTGAAAACATCTGTCTGTGTGGAAGTGTTGTTCTTTGTCTGGTTAAATTATAACCTTGTGTATGTCTGATTGTTTAGTTATCCTGCAGACAAACGCCCCATCAACTTGAACAGTACATGACTAAGTCTTGCGCCAGGCTTGTAAAAAAAATGAGATATGGCTCACTCTACACACCTACACCATCATGGTCCTCATTATTATCATAGAGATAAATATAGAATCATCCCTGGAGCCTTTTCTTCAAATCATATTAAATACTACATGGCACATGCAACTACAATGGGTTAATCTAACTGCATAGAAATAAATGTGGCTATAGTTACTGTACATTCAATTACATTGAAAGGTTATTTTAATTCATTAGAACTCTTGGGTTAGTTGAAGGACATAGATTTTCTTCCTGGGGCTAAACACCACTTATTTTAACCTTCATGTCCTCCAAGCATTTGCTGAAAATGAAGCTGACTTGCAAAAGGTGGACTTTGAAAGATGCTTTCTGATGGCTTGCATACCACAACAAAATGTGTTTGGTCAGCTCTGCACAAGGGCAGTTTGAAAAGGGTAGGATACCTACAGGTGCCTACAGATATCCTCTTCCTCCACTTTGATTTTTTTTTCTTTAGAGGAGAAGAAAAATAAGAATTTGGGGTTTTTTTTTCCAGGGTTTACACATCTCATATCATGATTGAACCAATGGTTTGAAGCAGATTGTTGGATGCAGGCAAAATCCTAATGAGTGGATGCAGAGTGTGTGTGCAGATGTGCTGATGATGTGCTAAGCATCCACCAGCCTGGGGTGCATTGAATTACAAGAAGTGCACACCTATCTTTCTATCTGAGATCTTCTTTAGACTTATGAGAGAGCATTCCCTTCAAAATCCCAGCACACAGTCTCCAGACGATGACTGCTGATACTGTTCTATGATGACTGCAAAGAGAGTTTAGAGCTCTCTCTCAGAGCTAAAGGGCAGGGACCATAGGTTTCACATACTGCAGTCCTAGTTTTCATACCTTTCAACAAAGCTGTTATTTCACTGTGGAAGACAGAGTTAAACAAATTTGTCTGATTCCAGTGATACAGTCCTGATGTGGCTCATATCTACTTGAACAATCAAAGACTTCTTGACTGTTAGCTAATATGGTTGCTATAATTGACTGACATCTTTAAGGATGACCTCCCCTTTTGATCTGTCTTTCTGTACAACCACAAGTCCACTTTGGCCCATTTCTTTCCCACTTGCAGCAAGCCTTGATTATTCTCTTAGCAGACATGTTTCTAAAAGTCTAGGTTAATTTCCCTAGTGGAACAACCTGTATTTCTCCCCAGTGTGATGTTGCTAACTTTCTGATTCCTGATTTGGAAATGGGCTGAGTGCAGTCTCATCAGTCTTGTGATGGTATTTGAAGAAGTATGTCAGTTGCCTGTTTCATTATGCTGATTGTTCTAAAGGAATCTGCTCTGACTCCTGCCACTTACTTCACATTCTCAGAACATCAGGACAACAACAATAGGAATATGCTAAGGCCCACCTGATATTTTCATATGGTGCCCAGCATCATGGCATTTCCAGACTAAAGCTGCCACTTTAAGACATGATTGTTATCTAACTTCTTCTGGTAGGGGTTTAATAAATGACTGCATATAATGCCCTTCCATCTCCAGACCTGGCCAGCAAAGTACCGCAGGGCAGACTTGAAAATTCAGTCATGGGTCCACTATTTATGTATATACCTGTGTAGGTATAGACAAATTGCAAAGCCCTAAAATGTTAAATAATTTAATAGCGTAGATTTGGGTGTGTGTATGTCTTTTTCTCTAATTTTGACATAGCAAAAAAATGGGAAAGAGATCTTAATCTTTGATGCTCTGCAGTGCTTGAGACTTTGGAAATGTTTGCATGACTCTTCGGACCTAAATTACTAGTGAATGCACAGTGTTGGCAAAAAAAGACATTTGTACATCATGTTCACTGGCACTGGCCATGGTTCTTTTCTCTTTTTTTTCCATGGAAGTTGTTGTCCTGCTGTTTGAAATCAGTAGTAGATGAGATTAGATCAAATTTAGTTAGGAGAAAACAGCTATGAGAATTCTAGTCACACTAGAATGAGATTAAAATGTCCCATCTGCCAAATTAGTGTAATTAATAGCTGAATATATTCCTTTGCAATTCCCACGTGCTGTGGTACCAAAATGATGTCACACATTACTAGAAGTAGAAGAGAAGCAGTCTGTATGTTCTACCAACTGCTGTATGTGTGTAACTTGGCAGGGCCCGTTTGTTATTCTGCTAATGATGTGTTGGGTTTTTACAGAAGTGTTTGCACCCACATTACAAGCTAATGATGCCCTTGCCTGTGAATATCTGAAACTGCTTTTTAAATAGATAGGCATCAAGATACTACAGTGATGGGCTTATGAAATGGAGATTAAAGAGACATGGATATAGACAGGCTGGAGAGATTAAGAGATTTTGCAACCTGAAAGAACTGTTGCTTAAAACCTCAAGTTAACCTGCTTTAAAATTAGGACATATTCTAAGCATGGACTGTGTTCCTAATTGTAAATAATTTTATACATGTGTGTGTCTGTCAGAGAGGGAAAGAGAATATCCAACCAGTCCTTCCATGGATCGAGGATCCTTGACTTCTGTGAGTCATGTTATGCTTGATTTAAAGAGGTTTCTTTTGACACGATGTGAAAAGCTGGAAACCCCCTTGCATGTGAGAGAAATGCTTATGCAATACAAGCATGAACAGCAGCTGTTTAAGAATTTCCTCTATGAAGCAGCTTCGAGAGGTCCAGGACAGGAGTTAGAAGAGCCTCTATGAGCTCAGTGCTGGTTTTAATTTGTTTGCTACCATACATAATCTATCAAAGGCTTGTCTGCGGCCCACAACGGGCAAGGCATAGGAAGTTGAAGGCATTGTCATGCCCATTCTTGGCCCCAACATCGGATGAGGGCATACTCATCTGAAATTCCTTCTCTTCTGTGGAAAGTATAATTGGTAAACTGTTGTGGCTTATTTTCAATCATGATAGGTTATTAGTGGGAAGTGGAATCAATTTTCAAAACTGTGACATTCCTGAAGGGAATAGATAAAAAGATAAATAGATAAATAGATAAATGTGTTAGATGAGTGTAGTCCAAAATGCCTTTACCACACAAAATCTCTAAAAAAAGCTTTGGAAATATATCCTTAAACATGTCATCTTGTGCAGTCTGAATTTTATTTGCATAATCAAATATTCAAGGTGGAAGTGGTAAAACATCAAACTCCAAATCAAATTAAGAAATGAAAGAAAAAAATCACAGCTTACAGGATGCCAACTTACCATGAGTGCCAGAGGAGGTAGGAGAAGCTCAGTATTTCTGTGCAGAGAACAGGGCTGTTACTGTGTGATGGCTTTATGGGGTTTCTTAATCCCAGTTTTACATTTTTGCTCCTCATTGTGGACTTCTGGCTGAGGTGGATGGGCGTAATTGATTCTGGAAAACCACAGTGAACTGGGTTCTTCTCTTTGAACTTGTCTTCTATTACCTGCTTCATCAGAAGGAAATGCCAGCCCTATCCACTCAAAATAGGGCAATAGCATTAAAAAAAACCCCACAACACTTTAAGTTCTGTAGTCTCCCCATACGGAGATGTCTATTTTTTCAGAGGAATCCACAGAATGAGTAGGAGCAAACCCAAATTTGACTTCTTTATTCTTTTGCAAGTGCAGGGTAGCCCAGCAGACACTGCTGTACTTACAGTATTTCTGCCATCCTGGTAGGATTTCTAACTCCTTTCAGGCCATGGTTCTTCCTGGTGGTCACATCACACACAAGAGGACTCTATTCAGATTATCCTCCACCCAAATAAGTCCCTTTTCTTTCCCCTCTGAAACTGCGGAAAGGCCATCTCTCTACAAATAAGGCAGCAGCTGCATCCTTCATGGGGGTTTTGTGTGTGTGTGTGTGTGTGTGTGTGTGTGTGTGTGTGTTACTTTGGTGTAAATTCAAATGAATCAATGAATCCCATTTATGGAAGACCAATACATGCTGTGTAGGAACAAACCACATGAAAACCGGAAGGAAAAAAAGCAGGAAGCTGTAAGCAATCATAAGAGCAAGTGTGTACTAGCAACTGGAAGTAAATATAAGCTTAAGCAAAAGAAATTATCACCAAGGATGAAAAATGCAGGGCTGATTTTGCAGCTATAGCCATCTACAACCTGTACTTTTCATCTTCAAAATACATAATACAGCTTTTTATTAATCAGATGACACAGATTTTGCTAAAGGAGAAATTTAGTATTAAGATACCAGGGTACTGGCAGTTCACAAAGATATTTCTGGAACATTATGAGAAGCATTTAAAAACCTCCCAACTAGCTGTATTCTTTTCCTAGCTTTGGTTTCTGGATTGTACAACTTCTAAGTCATAGCTTTTTTTCCCTCTGAAGATTCTTTTTATAGGTGACTCAACTAACAGAGGGATGATGTATTATCTAATAGAAAGAGTGAATAAGACTCTTCAGGAATGGCAGAAGACTCATGATGTTAAATGTTATCACAATATCAATGAGGGGAAAACATTTATCAGTTACTCCTACTACCCCCAGTTCTGGATGAATGCAAACCAGAGACCGACTTTTGAAAAAGCACTAGAACAGCTGCTTCAGAGGTACTGTACAAACTCTGTGTCTCCCTTGTTTGTATGATCATTCTATTCACAAACATGTTTAACACATTTTACAATTAAAATCAGTAAACAATAAAATATAACGTGCACAGACCATATTGTGTGGTTAAAAAATAGCTGAAAATTACATCAGGCCTCTGATCAGGGTGCCAGATACAGTTCAGTGACATGCAAAGCAATGTAGTTAAAATGTTTGCCATCTGTTTAAAGCAACATGTGTTGTTTTTCTTTTCTGGGTTTCAGATCACGTCCCCTGGAGAACACAGACCAGACCGTATTAATTGTAGGTGGTGTTCAGTGGCTTAATTCCAATCACCTGCAAATTATCCAAAAGGTGTTGAACAGGTAATATTATGTACTTGGTGTTATTCCAATTTTTGATACGATAAATTATGAGAAACAACAAAAAATTTTACATACAAATTTTTGGTTTTTTCATAGGCGTGTACTTAAATGACTTTGAAAAAAATAAAACATGCATTGTCTTCTGATGTGTCTGTTAAGTAAAAAGTGTGTTCTTGTTCTTTTTTTCAATTTGTAAAACAGGGAAAATTTATCAAATATCCTGGTAATTGTCAAATCCATAGGGATGGGCTTTCACCTTCCAGTGGATGGAATCCATTCTCTATCACAGGTAAGCTTCAGTACGTTTTGAGTGCATTTTCTTGGAAGACTTGTCATTTCAGCATTAATTTTGCTGTCTGGTCAAAATATGTTACAGCCTCTGCTGAGCACATTTTAAGTGGATCAAGGAAGATTAATGTTTGTATTTGCTCATACTGCTTACTAATAGGTATTCAAACCGATTTCCTTATTTCATGGATTCTGCTGCAGTCAGAGAGCCATTTGAGATGCCATACTTGGTCAGCTGTCCCAAGAACCAGAAGAAACTCCAATATTAATTCTGCTGCCAAAACTGAGAGATCGTGCTGGGGATAAGCAGACTGCTCCTCATACCACATTGCACATAGGCCCTCCCCAGGCTTCCTCCATGGTCACTGCAGGAGCCTATTCACTTGCCTGGCTTGCACAACTCGATAAATCTACCTTAACCCACCTATGAAGCCAGAACATTACAGAGCAGCTGGAATGTACCGATGAATCCAGCCTGTTACTTGCACGTTAATCGGATGTTACAGTCAGTGTAAATCATATCCAAGACTCTCAGAGTAACAAATGTGCTCATTTCAATGCGCTGTGGAATTCACTCAATTCACTATTTTTATTTAAAATTTGGGCAGTGATTCTCTACTGAACCCATATAAAATGCATGGATGAGAAGCACTAGAAGACAGACTGGAGTAAGTGATGCCTACCAGTGCTGTGTGTCACGCTCCAGCTATTCCCAGGTGTTGAAAAGAGAAAATTATTACCTTTCAGAGATTACGTACAGCATTCCTTGTGCTCTGGGGACTGGCGCCCACGTCTTTTTGCAACATTAACACACTGCTGTATTCAGCGTGTGACTTCCTGCTACTCTGCCCTTTTCTTTGCTACAGAGACTGCCCTGTCTGATTTTGCCCATTCTTTCCATCTAAGTTAGGACTGCCTATCTGCCTTGTCTCTACTGAATGTCTTCTTGTTGATTCAAACCATTTTCTTAATTTATCTGGATGACCTAAATAGAATAAAGTAAGGAAATTGTTTTCATCAACATGAAGAAATGTTTTCGTAGCTCCCATCATAGTTTTCAGCAAAGCTCAGTCCTAGGATGAAGAACTTCAATCCAGGGTATGTGTGGCAAGGATAGAGTATTAAAGGCTTACAAGGACTACCTTTTTCTTATTCAATAAATTTACAAAACTCCAGAAATCAACTACAGTGCATAACCTACATTCTTATCCCTTTCAATATTGGAATCATATGCCAAATTACCCATGTGCTTTGTATGCTCTAGGCTTCAGGATTACCCCAGCTACTCTCAAAGGCCTCTTGTCTGCCGTGTCGAATCCACTACCTTGCCAACTTTATGGCTAACTTTTTTTCTATTCTTGGTCTTCCTGAAGTATATTCAGAAACAATAATCTGTTCTTCAGCATAACCGTATTTAAGATACCCATGGCCCTATACTCCCTTTTAAGCAACTGCCTGAATGAATTCGATTCGAAGCTGAATTTTTCTTTAAAGGAGCAGTTTCACCATTTGTTACAGACAACTTTATAATTGGAATTTTTTTTCTAGATTACTCCTCATATTACCCAAGTACATGTTAAAAACCATTACCCAGGAATTATATTTTAATCATGAAATCTTCCTATAAAGGAAGCTGCACATCTACTGAAAAGTAACTATAATTTCTGAAAAAAACCCTACGTCAGTCTTGTAGCTATTTTCAAGAGTGAATTTATAGTAATTCATGTCTGTAGTATAACATAATTGCTTATTCAAAATGCAGTTCTGCTATTTATTTCCATGACACAATAACCTTTAAACAGTCCTTCTGACAAGACATTGCAACATTTTATCTGGAATGCAGGCAGAAGTGCAAAACTTGTGGAATGAAAACTTGATGATTCTGGATACAGCAAAAAATTTGGGCTATGAAGTGGTTGACACCTTTGTCATCACCATGGGACGTTACAAAGAATTCCTGCAAGGGAAGTGCGGCTGTCATTTCCATGAGGTAATAGTTTAAACTTATATCATTCCCAGGTATTTAAGAAATTTTAACTGTCAGATCTTAGAAACAAAAAGGCCTGTGGTGAGGTTAGCATCTGTCACTCAAAGTTAGGCCTGAATACAAACTGCAGGGAAAGCAGTTTGTACGGTGGCACTTGTCCCTCACTGCTCAGAGTGCAAGGCCACCCAAGGACATGCTGAACTGCTGGCCTGGTGATTCCTTGAAATAAAAATAAACGTGCCCTTCTGCAAAGATAACTCATATAAAAGCATGTTGCACAGTTTCCTGGTTCTTGTGTTATTTATTATGTGTTATGTATCTCTGCTGCTTCTGCATGGACTCAGTTTCTCTTTTTACTCAGTCTCACAGGTTTTTGACTGATGCCTTCCTAACTGAGCAGCTTGGCACGCTCACATCAAACCATAACAATTAAAATGGTGCTTAAAATTGAAGGACCAATTTTACTGCTATATATCTGTTTTCCTATGTCTGAGAAAATCTGGAATAGTTACAGTGATCCACTGTGCAAACAAAAGTGTAAATTGCTTATTCTCACTCACACCCAAAGTCCTGCTTTCTTGACTAAAATCTATAGAATTTTTTTGTGAGTTTTATCAGACTCATGTGAGCTCATGTGCTATGCATCAACCTTACAACTGGTTTCCACCTCAGGCTCCATAGCAGCTCACATGTTTTCAGGCCAGTGCCACGGCCTCTATCCTGCTTTGGGGCCAGCATCAGCAGGTGTGGTTAGTTAACCAGTCCTTTAATCTGCTCTGCTCAATACTTGAGAGGCACAAACACAGCTCAGTCCAAATGAATCTGGAAAAGAGGGAGTAAGTCACAGAGTAGATATTTTTGTGATTAATAAATAGTCCCATGGAGCAAATGCCTCCCTCCATTTTACCCAGACAGCTGTATTGACCCTTTTTCATCTAGAAGCCAGATGATGTTTTTGTGGGTCATTGCTGATGGTTGCAGTTTCAACAGATCTTATGAGTGAAATAGAGAGCTTCAAAATTGAATATTTCAAATGCTTTTTATGGAACTGGGTGGAAAAACAGCAGGGCGGGATCAGTCATCAGCATTTTTCATGCACTCCTCCATCATTTTGTATGAGCTCATGTGCAGATTTGGTCTTGCTTCTCTGCCCAAGGAATCTCAACAGAGTATGTGTTTCTGGGGAGGATCAGGGGAGAATTTGGCTCACAGAGCTGTTATTAATGAGGCTTGAGAGGTCATTGTGCCTGAAAGAGCCGTAGATATGCCCAGTAGAATGCATCATGCACCAAAAAACAGACTTGATCCTTGAGGAAAGCAAAAAGAAAGCCCTTGAGTTCTTCTGATACTTCATTAGTTTTAATAGTTTTGTCATCAGCTTATTTCCACATCCTGGCAAGTGGAGTTTCATTAGGTGCTGAAGCTGTTTGCACCAGGAAAATGGCATTTTGCCCCCAAGGACAGAGCCAAGAACACTGTGTAAAACCCCAGCACTTTTCATGTTTTCTGAAACCAGATGAGACAGATTAAATCTTGAGCTCTGTACTTTCACTTTCTTTCTCTTAAAAACTGACATTCCCAAAGTCTCAGAAGATGGCACCCCTCTGTAAATGCCATCTGAGCTAAAGCATGGCTGTGCAGGAATGGAGGACTGGCCATGCTGTGCAGTCAGGAAACAAGAACAGAAATGCCTTCAGTAGTTCTCATTAGTTCCCACTAGCTGCCTGAAGAGAAAGCTATTTCCCCTGAATGGCCTGAAAAACTGAGTTCCCACCAACACATTTCAGAGGGTCTCAGGTGATCCTGATAGCATGGAAATCTCCATCTCTGTAGACTCCACAATCTTTGCTCAGAGTTCTAAGGGATCCGGACTTTCAAAGGGATTATACTGAGCTGGGACAAAATATCTTGCATAACCCTGGCACATACTTCTCAAACATATTTCTAGTCCCATGCACATATGAAAACTTGATTTTTTGTTTACCTCATTCTTTGAAAATGAGTATGAAGATTGGTCAGCACTATAAAATTCTTATAAAAGCTATTTTTAAATTCAGATTTATTTCCTATTTTAATGGCAGTGAAATCATAATCACAACATAGAAATTAGCAACCTTGGGATTTTTGTATCTTAATCAGTGGCTGGCTGCTGGGCGAACATTAGATTGCATTCCTGGGAGATTATGCCTAACAGGAATGCAGTTTGGGTGATTGGTTCAAGGTGGCATCATTTTGAAATAGTTGTAAGATCTAAGGCACTAATTAAGAAAAATGAACCTACAGTAATTGCATGAAAACAAATAATAGCCCTTGGCTTAGCTGTATGAAATTGATCAGAGGATATATTAATTTTCTACATGGATAATTCCTGGTCTGCCAGCTCCCATGCTAACCCCATGGATAATTCAGTTCAGCCAGCTCCCTCATAGCCTCTCTGCTCAGTCTTTCAAGCCTTTGCACGTGTTACTTCTTCACTCACATTTAATTTCATATGATTTATTTCATTTATTATGAGCTTCACTGCATATGAACGTTGATTCTGATTGTTCCGTGACAGTAAATATACATTATATTTTTAAAAGCTAACATGCTTCTGCATAGATATGTGCATCAATAAATGAATTCTGCAGAGTTTCTGCTGTGATTGATATAGCAGGAAAACTGATGGGCATCAGATCTATCAAGTCAGCATATATATACTATTTTCAAAATAAGTTAACCACCTTTTCTGCTTTCTCTGGGTTTGCCACTGCCTGGGCTGAGGTCCTCTGTCCTGCATATGTGCAAGGTTCTAAAGTTTTGTCTCTCTCAAAGCTGCTTCATTATTCTTTAGTGATTGAGTGTTCACTGAGACAAGACCTTCAGCATTTCACAGATCGACCCCCACCCCTCCCCCCCCCTATTATTAAGCTCCTGATAACCATACCTTTCACTTTCTCACTTGTTAGTCCCATGAGCATGGTTTTATTCCATGCAAGTTGAATACAGTAATCCCAGAGCTTTATACCTATTTCAGGGGCCAAGGTGGAGCATTCTTCGCCACTAAGTTACTGAATCATGTTGTGGTTATATCAGTGTGGTGTCCTGGGAGAGGGATGTTAAATTGCACCGTAACTCCCTTCTTGGAGGAGCACAACACGTGAGGGTTTTCATCGCAACATGGGGCTTGGCCAGGTTTGCATCAAGACCTCAGAGTGAGGCATTCTCACTGGGCTCATAGCTGAGACGTTATGTGCCTCAAGTGCTAGGTATCAGAGCAAGATTTAAACCTTTCTGCAATTTGAAGCAGTCAAATTTGGTTTTTTGCATGCTAAAAATATACAGACAAGCTGTTGAGTGTGCATTTTATTGTTTTAGGTAAATTGTCTCTAGTGAAGAGAACAGAGTCTAATATACAAAGGCTTTACAGAGTCAAGCAACTGAGTATAATGGGCCTATGCATGTAGATTTCAAAACTTAAGATCTTGCACTTTACTTTGTAACGTAACAAGTTTGCCATTAAAATACTGTTTATGAGCAACTTGCACCTCAAGGTAAGAGTATCAGGACCTGCTTCATGGACAACTGCCTCAGCATTTCTGCACACAGCTGTGTATCTGTCTTTCTAGGTGCAGGCAGAAAGCACTCACATATGTCATTTCTTTTGCAGGTGGTGAAATCCAATCCCTCTGAAGAAAGGCCACACATAACAATGACGTTATCAAGGCACTATACACTGGGGAAATATTTCGGCAGTCAAAGCAAACCATCACAACTGCAGGACTATGCAACAAATTCTCAGTCCCCGTATCATGTCCGAGGTCCTATAAATCAAGTTTATTCTGAAATCCTTCTCAGCAGGCTCTGTGCAAGTAAAAGGGAGTCTGTCAGCACATAGCCTCTCTTGGATATAGCACCAAGACTAGAGAAGTGCCACTGCCTGAGTGACAATTGAAGGATCACAGTGGATTTATGATATGCTTCCTTGATTGACTGCACTCACACAAAGAGAGTTTGGGACATGTGGTATTTTTCCAAAAACCTTATGAAATTAAGATATGCCCTGGTGACTCTGCTGTGTGAAAATGGAAGACGGAGGGCTGCAAAGTAAAGAAGAAGGACATTTACTTCTTTGTAACTTTGGCAACTAACTGTTGCCAAAGACTACAACAGCTGTAGTTCAAGCAAGTGTGTATTACTGATTGTAAAAAGAGACCTATATATTCACTTGAACATTTGGAAAGGGCTGCTTTAGGTCTTCAGCACTATCTAGTTTTCTATTTATAGAGACACTGCAATATTTGAATGTATTTAGAAACTGACTACATTCCATTTGAAAGAGTTTTATTTTATGTGGACAGGTTTCTCTTCCATGTCAAACCTTTTCTGCTTCGACATTTGGTTTATAGAATCTGAAAATGTCTGTTAGCATTTTACTGGTGATGTCGAGTTTTGAACTCCAG
The DNA here is from genome assembly GCA_013397975.1 of Machaerirhynchus nigripectus. NCBI lineage: Eukaryota > Metazoa > Chordata > Aves > Passeriformes > Dicruridae > Machaerirhynchus > Machaerirhynchus nigripectus. The sequence goes on along the minus strand of VZRQ01003871.1, from coordinate 113,239 downwards.
TGATTTTAGTGAAAACACATCTCTTCTTTGTATTTTAGATGGAACAGATATCCACTCTATTTTTTTGCATGTTCTGAAGCTAATAGGGAGATAGGATACCTACACTTGAGACTGACTGTAACTGTCTCAATGTAACATTTAAATATAGTGAATTTTTTTGTTAACATAACTTTATTTATGGTCCCAGTTTAGGGCAGTGCCCATCTGCAGGAAGAATGCTTCAGTCTCTGCCTTGGCCTGTAAGCCAAGCAAATATTCTTCCTGCATGGAAATGCCATTTCTTTCTTGATTTTTTATAAAATACTTGCCAATGTGTGAAGCCAGTACCACAAACAAAACAAAAATCCCCCTTGCAAGCACACATAAGAATATCAGGATCTGGTAATTAATCTGTCATAGGAAGTGTGTGATGTGATGGCAGCAAAATATACTGCCAGCATCTCTTGCTTGGCAGGGACAAGACATTCTCTGAATGCCAGTTTCAGTTCAGACCTTCTCTGAACTGCAGTTTCATGCTGTAGCCCAGCTGCATCCCCAGGGTTTGCAGACCTTCCGTGGGTGACACCCCAGGGAGAGGCTGTGTGTTGGTCCCTGCCACAGTGCTGGCAGCCCACTCATTTGCAGTTGTGGTGCCCGATAGGAAACCACGCACGGTCCAGGATTAGCAGCTGGGTGACAGGTTAGTGGCAATCCGTAAGATTGTTGTCCCTACAAATTACCCAGTTATGGATCTTTATTCATCCAGTCATGCAGCAAGGCCACTCTCCCACCACGCATTAGAGAAGGGAGTTTTAACCAGGCAAGTGCAAGTTGTAACCAAAGAGCTGCTGAGCTCTCTGTCATGCTTCCCTGTCACAATTTTACATACAATCCTCCACTAGCTTCTGCTTTGGTAAAGGAAGCCACAAACAATGTCAGGGAATAAACATTATAGCAAGGAACTAATCATCATCTTACTTGCCTTAGTAGCACACAGAGGTGCTACCCTGTGTACAAGTAGGGCTAGCAGTTCATGACACAACATTTAGTATTTGCCTAAGATCCTTAAACTCAACAGTCTACAGACTGCCCAGCTATAGTTTTATGAATTTGTGCTCCTTCAGGCAAGATATGTAAAGATGTAATAGGAAATTGTCATGCAATATGGAGTTTGGCATCCTAGGTGGTAGAGAGTATCCTCCAAAATAGGATCTGGCATACCTAATTTAAGACACTTTTCCCTATATTGAAAAAGCTCCTAATTTAGAGAGTGACTTAAAATTAGTGAGATGGTATGATTATCTCTGTTTCTGTATAATATGCTGCTGATTGCTTACAGCAAATATCCCCAAATTTCTCTGTAAGATTTTCCCTGGCATGGAGATCTATATGAAAGATGGGTCAGGAGCTGTGCATAAATACTGAAAATATCAGCATTTGGTTTTGAGCAATATGATTATCTGAAGAATATAATTGTATGCAAATGATATAATATATTCTCTTGGGTCTGGAAATCCAAGGCTGCACAAGCTTAAAGCTGAAGGATAGAATATCACCATTAATATTAGTAGATGCAAAATACAGCCAGATGTCTTTGGTATTAAGATGATCGATGAGAGGTGTGTTACATTTCTGCTTCTGATTTTTTTTGGAACTCATTTCAATCCACATGCTGTTACTGTTATTGTTCTGTACACAAATGTTTTTAAGGTATTAACTGGGTTTTTATGTTTGGTTTTTTTAGCCAAAACCTATTGCTGAAGCATCAGCTCGGTGATGAAAAGGAAAGAGCTGACTTTGTTATACTGTAGTGGATATCGGTGAATGTGCAATTCATCAGTTCTGGTTTCACCACAAAATGGTTTACATGTGCTGTACACCCAGATGTCTTAATGTTTTCCAAAGCTTAATATTTTTCAAATGTATTAAGTGTATTTTTCCTGTGTGTTTTCTATTTTTTACATATCTATGTACATTAATGTATCTGTACAAAGTCATTGGTACAATTTGCAAATTGATCTTTATTTAAATGAGTTCTTTGAATAAGCTTTTTCCAACACTATGTATGATCCACGTAGTCTTAGGAATAAACAAAGGATATAAGCTATTTTCGTTATTTAACTTTAAAATATATCTAGTTTCTCTAGGTATGTGAAAGATGAGAGTTGAGATTGAGATGCAAGGATTGGTTGCTTGTATGCATTAAAATTTATGGATTAAGACAATAAAAGAATAGTTGTGTTTGAATTCCAGTGAGAGCACATGTTGCTATCTACAGTTTACTCTAGAATTATTATATCTGCTGTGACATTTTGCCTGAATAAACTTTAAAGTATTCCTATAGTCCATGTATTTACCTTAGTCCCATTACTTGCCATTAAAATAGCAAAGGACTGAGTTGTCAAGTTGAGTTCCACCTCGTAATACAGACATGAGTGGCCCTGGAATTAGTGGTGGGATTGGAATATTCAGGCTGGGAAACAAGTATTCTGAGAAGTGGAGTTTCCTGCTTGATGTCTGCCCAGCAGCATGTGGAGCTTAGAACAGAACTAGGGTACATTTTAAGCTAGAGGTAGAGAAAGAATGTGTGTTGCAAAAGAAATACTCTAATGTACAGAGCAGTAGTCTCAGTTATTCTTGCATCCTTTTAGCTGAAGCTGGAGCATGATTTAACCAGTGTCCAATGAGTTGCAACTCCTCACCTCTCATACGACTCCATAGATGTTGAACAGTGAATTGAGTTAGAGCCTTGCAGGGTACCTGGCCACCATGATCAGGTCCATCCTAACAAATATCTTTGGAATAACTGACTGACTTCGGAATAAAAAATATTTCCCTTCTTTTAGGGAAATGCCTTGACAAGTCATCTCTGTCATCAGAGTTGCTAGATTTCAGGGTGCTGCAAGAATGGACTACGAATACAATATTTAGTCTTAGTATTAATTTGAAAATTATAATCTTTAGAATAATCTCTTTCACACTGTTAAATACAAGGCCTTTATTTTTCTCTTCTGTGACATATTAAAGGGACATCAAAGTAAGTTTATTTGCTTAATGGGTGGGGTAGCAAGGCATCAAATTACCTCAATGTTGAAACAACCACTAATAGTTATGCTTCTGTTGCTATGTTGAGCCAAAGAGAATGCTTTGAAGATGCAGATATGTGTGATATTAAGTTGACTGCAGTCCAGGGATCTTTCAGATTACTCTTTTAGAGTAAAGCAATTTTTAGAGGTGCAGTGAACTATTTGGCATAGACTCAAACTGCTAAACAAGTCTCTGTAGGGTCACATGAAAAATATGGTCTTACCTTCTTGTTTTCCTGCTAGCTTTGCATCTGGCTTGTTTTACCTCACTGATTATCTGTAGCTGCTCTACTCCACATCAGCCTTTCTTTCAGATGATCTTAGAAATTTGTGTTTTTTCAGAGTAGCAGCTTCTGGAAATCTGAGACATAACTGTTGCAAATTCAGCCTGAATTTTCAAAATATGTTTTTTTCAATCCCAACAGCACTAGAGCACAGTAGGGGTAGAGCAAGCCTCTTATCTAGGGCAGTGATGTCTCTGATGAATTTAAAACAGCTGTGTTGTGTTAAGTAGTTGGTTTGCACTAGCACTTAGCTCTTCATGGAGCTTGTCTTTACCAAGCAAAAATCCATCTTTCAAACTCCACTGCCATCTTTACCTGTGTAAATCTTCAAAACACCAGAACAGTCTGTGTAAAATGCAGGTGTACATATTTATTGGTGCTGGTACATATCCTGAAGTATTTACTGGTACCTTCACACTATCCATCGAACAGAAAAGCTCTGACAACACAATAAAAAGACACTGTGCATTTTAGGCTTACTGGCCTGTGATTAGATTGTATTAAAAATAGTGCTACATGTCAGTCTAGGCCAGTACCTGGAGCTAAGTGTCCTGGAAAACTAGTCAAGTCATTAACTTCAATGGTCAAGTTGAGCCTGCAGGGTCACAACAGGGCCTTCTGCAGCTCAAGTTTCTGTTGTGATGGACTTCTCCTTTTTCTATGTTTTTCCATCTGACAGTTTGGCCAGCTCTTGGCACCTGTGGGCAGCCCTCCCTGCAATCCCTCAAGCATGTTCACCAGCCTTGGCAAGGCACACCACATTAGACACCCTGAACTGAAGATCAAGCATATGTTTAAATGAAATCTGAACTGAGGTCTTTATGAAACACAGCATCTATTAAACATCACCTTCATTTCCTCTAGTACTGAACATCCTTAATGCAGAGAAGGATTCACCCAGGATTCAGCTGAAACTCAAATACCCAGGTGTTTTCCCAGCTTTTGACAAAGTTTTTCTCCCTGCTTGCTTGCATGAAATGAAGGGAGGGAACTGCTCTGCATGCTCCTGCCTAACAGAGTGAGGTGTGTTCACACAGTCTCTGCAGTGGGCATTTCCCTCCCGTACCTTATTGTGGGGACAACATTCCCACAGCAGAGGGTGATTTTTTAAATCTGTTTTGAGCAGTGAGGTTCAAACAGGCAGCTCAGTGTCTGCCAGCGCCACCTGCCCCAGTGCTGCTCTAAGGATGCCGGGTAGATTCTGGGTGAAGACAAGTCTGCAGAACTAAAATCCTTGAGTGAGGAATAAAAATGACTCAGACACCTCTTGACAAAGTCAGGGCAGTTACAAATAGCTCACTGCAGATCAAGCAGGTGAAATTGAAGTTGTCAGAAGCTCTTTAAAGTTAGTAAATTATATGGATTATTGTCAGGGTTTGAAGACCAGATCTGTCTTTGGCAGAGTTTCTCACTTGCCGTGCTCCAAAAACATATTTTATATTTTCTTTTGTTCTTGTCATTATCAACTTCCATATTTCTGTTATGATTCTGTGGAACTAAGTAGTTTGAAGTAGTATTTCTACTCTGCCAGATAATGATTGTGTGGCCTCCCCAGATGGTGGTCAAATCATCCAACAGATCAGAGAAGTTTTATTACTTCTGACTGTTTTGTTTTTTTTCCTTTACTTCCATATGCCAGCTTCAAAGTTTCTTTATATTTACAGGAAGCTTTATTTATGATAGCTCCAATGTATTCAAAGAAACCTGCCAATCCCTATTTATCCTAACAGGATGGAAAACACTTAAAGCCTTGAAAACCTGACCTTGCAAGCCATTAGACAATGCAGCACCCAGCATGATCTAGCCCACAAACAGCTTCCTTTGAAATAGAGAATCACAGTTGTGTTCTACTAAAGTTTTCACAGGGGTGATTACAATTTTAACATGATTTGTGTGGACTGATAGGTGTGTTTTTTCAGCTCAGGGCCTTTGTTGAGCTCTCTTTACAGCAAATGGTATCTATTAGCTACTGCAAAATCCTGTTTCAACATCCTTTGACACTGTGTCCACCCCAGTTCTTATAAAACACGTACATACGAGGGGATTTACTGCTGATGGTAAAAGGTTAAATCATAACAGGTCTTACTGCTCCACCCATTACTGTTCCCTAAATTCTACATTGCATCATTTCTGTACAATAACAAGGAGTCAGGGTCTAGTAACCTCTTAATGCATGGCTCCTCAGTCTCTAGAACAGTTCAGCACTGTAGCCCTCATAGAGTTATCAAAATAACACACCTTCAGCTGTGAAATGCATAGAGCAGAGCCTGCAGACATACTCAAAACTTGCCTGTTGGATCAAGGCCAGCCTGGAAGTCAAGGACAACAGCTTCTAGAGACTGTTTTCAGGCACCAAAACCTGGTTTCCTCCTTAACTCTACATATTTAACAGAGGCATTGTAATTATGATTGTGGTCACACTAGGATTCTTTGTAATGGCCACAGAAAGACCAAAACCTGAATTATTCTCTAGAGGTGTCTATTATTTCTACAAAATTGCTTTCTATAAAAGGAACCTAAAGCAACTCAGATTTTTCTGATTGGTGCCTAAAATCTTGAGAGAAGAATGTCAGTTCAACAGAGATGTGGCCGTGGGATTCATTATGCAGGTAAGAGCTGTTTTTACATCCCACTCCTGCTCCTTTACTGCAGGAACTTGACCACAAGCCCACCACCACCATCACCAGGACATACTTTCCAGCATGGATAACATGGAACATTCTCAACATCTGCTCCTGGTGCTGCTTTTATGTTTAACAGTGTGGTCCTGCAGATGAGCAGAACATTTCATGGTAGTATAGGATACCCAGGTTTAAGACCCTTCATTTGGGTAAATGAAGAACAAATCTCCACCTACTGCCTTACAAGAGGGCTGGGTGAATGTCTCTCTTTCTGTGAGAAAAGCCAAGCTGACAGGCACCTTACTCCAGAAAACAATAGAGATTCCTTTTCAAGAAGTCATATCAGAGGTAGGTACTTGGTTGGTGTCTGAGAGCCCAGCTTCTAGCGCTTATTTCTGTACCAGAAGTGCGTGGTGAGCCCAAGTAACTTAGGGACTGCTGACCACTATGCAGGAAAAATGTCTAATGGGCATCAAAAAATGAGCCTAACCTTGGCCACATGCCCAGTTTGGGCTCTATGAAGAATTTAGTGCCCTGAGCATCTCTCCACACCTCACACACAAATACACCCTCAAGGTTACTGCTCTGTGTGTGGCTTATAGATGTTGGTGTAATTGCTCTCTACCTCACTTAGTTCAAAACAATATAGTACAGAAGAAACCTCTGTGAATTGCAGTGTGTAAACTAAGTTGTGCAATTTCAGGTGGTTTGAGTGGGGGAGCTGTGAGATAGCAGTTATGACAGGGGCTAAATGGTACCATCCCTGATGACATAGAGGGAAAGGCAAATGGAGAACTGGAGCCAGGAGGGAGCTGACAATCTCTCCACAAGTTAGGTGCAGACAAACCACATCCTTCCCCACTGAAGTGCTGTTGGTGGACTTCTCCTCAGCTCCTGGGGTTTAAACGCCTGGCTTCAAAGTAATATTCTTAATGTGAATAAATACCTGCTACAAATACAAGTTTGTAAATGAGATGAAAAGGGTCAGAAGCAGGAACTTCTAAATGTTTGGTAACTGTGTCTAGGGAGCCTGAGGGACTATAATGAATCTATAAAACAAGTTAACACCTGCTCCTCACACTTCTGTTAATTAAAATTTAGTAGAGATGCAAGTGATTGAAATGAGTGATCTGTCACTCCACAGGAGCCAGTCTAGAGCGGAGCGTCTGTCTAGACAGCGCTGCAATTACCACATTTTGTATCTGGCATGCCGTCTTCCATGCTCCTCCAGCCTGGGCACTTGGGTAATTCCCTAGGGTGTGAGGGACAGAATATCAGCCCCCAAGTTCACAGTCATTTCTAGGTTTAACTAGACAAACTCTAGACAATGTTTGATTGTGGAGAGTTCTGATTGTAGTTCAGAGCTGCCTGTAAGCTCTCAACCCCCAAATAACAGCACCACCATCTCCACACTATAGAATATGGTCCTGCAGCTACTGGAAGAGAGTGAGTGCAGTAGCATAGTCCAATTTTTGGCAAAGTGACTGCCATATGCCAGAGAAGGGCAGCACTTGTACATCTGGCAAGATTTCTCTTGTTCAAAGACATGCTACCTGATGTAGATCTGCTTCAGGTTATTCCACTAGGGAATGTAAGCTCTCACCTTGCTCTGTCCACCATAATGAGGTCTCTGCCTCCTTTTGGGGCTTGGGGAAGCTGGGATGGTCCTGTCCCTTTCCATCATCCTGACCACACATTTCCTGGGATGTTTGTAAGTGAAAACACCACACTGACTATTTGTTGCCTGGTTCGAGGTTGTCATTGCCTCTGCTGAGCAAAGGCTTTCTACACAGAGAGTAGAAGATCTGAGGAGAAAAGTCCTATGGAACATTTAAGGGTTTGACAATAATTCAGCTACAGACAAGTTGCTGAAGTGAAAAGTATGGCTAATGTCCAAGTGGCAGCACACTGCACTACAAAATGAAAGAAAAATCAAGGCTTGATTTATACGGGTTCTGGTAAAAATGCTATGACACAACACTGGTAGACTTTAAACAGGGATTTGTGTCTTCAAATCTTTCACCAAGTAATATTGAAGGACCCAGACTTATTTTTTTTGTTGTTGTTTCAGATGGAATATTTGTGGGTTTTTTCTCATCACACAACAATATTGATGGCAGCACAAGCTGAAATAGGAATCTGAGGTCCAGTCCTGGCTTGTTCATGCATGATATCTTATTACTTTTGAAGAAAACATAGGTACCCAGCAGAAATTCTCTGTATTTTTCCAGGTTATTTCTGACAGATTTAGAGAAAACTGCTATGAAAGCACCAAAGAAAATGCCCTGTTATGGTCACATATTCAACTGCAATCAATGCATCTGCTTCCTGGATCCATAGACGTTTTATGGCCATCTAGCCAAGGATGCAGATAATGCTGTGTCTTGCACGTAAGTACAATATGTAAACCTGTTCATGTCTAGACTCCTTTCTCCAAATGGTTACATTTTTGTTTGAAAAGATCCCCAAAAAGGTCCTCCAGATGGCCAGAAAATGACAAGCCTCTGAAGCCCAAAGTTCTTCAGATCTGCTCATGCTTTACTTAGGTGCACATGCTTTATGAACATGACTGCATGCAAGGAATTCATGGGTTCTCCTGGCACATCTTGATGAGTGCAGCAAACAAGAAATTGTCATCCTCTTATAAAAGCATTCCCAGTCTTTTCTTGCCTTTCTTTGAATATTCCTTACTAGAATCTTTTGGCCTTTCTTTTCCACTTCCATCAGTTTCCCTTTCTTCTTCATCTCCCCGTCTACCTCCCGTCTATGAACAAGTGACCAACCTCATGTTTCCAATCTCCATACACCATCTTAGCCTGCTGATTACTGTCCAGTTCTCAGCTGGTGAAGCTGTGGTCTCCATCAGCTTCATTTTGGACAAATGGTGAAGGCTTTGTGAGCAAGACAATGTGCCTGTGTTTACACAGGCCCACTGCATAACTAAAATCTGTTAGAAGCAAAACTTGTAAGAAGTCAAAAATTAAAATAAGGTGGAAATGCATTTCAGTTTTTCTTTTTCTCTTATAAGATCCATCTCTTCCCTCATCTCCTTCCTTTTATTCTCCATCTAATTAATTTCATCAAATTCCTATTTTCATAGAAATGTGTCCTATCTATCCATTTATCTTCCACCCCCTGTGCCTGTGTAGGCAAAATTAAACGGTGTATTTACACAGCCATGTCCTGCTTTTTAGCTGGTTCGAATACAGGGACAGTGTACTAAAGGAAGGAAAGTTTTGTTTTGTTGAGGTGGAGACCCCTGATTTAAATAGGTGGAGCTGTATTCCCGTAACATGGCAGATTTGGGATTTGGTGAGTAAATTGCACCAACTCTCACACTCACACATGCATAAGTGGTCTCAGGAGTCATATTGTAAAGCAGTCCCCCTCGTAACACATCACCTCAGCATACAGCTTTAAGGGTCTTAAAGCTTACTTCTATAAAAAAGTTGTTTCCATAGCTCCTGGCCACTTTCTGAAAGTGACAGATTCGGCAGCTAGGGAGTAGTTTTACATCTGATTATATTTTTTTAAGCCCATTTGCTTATTTTTTTAAGGCAGGTAAATTTAAAGTTAATACAGAGTCCTTCTATAGCCACAAATAATACAATGGATCTTTGTCCTTCAATATTGTGGCAGAGATCTGATCCAGTACTTGCTGTTAAGTTTTGTATGATGTAAATATAGTCTGATATAGCTTGATTCAGCAGAAATTTATTTTTCTGCTTATTTATACTGTACAGATAGTGCCATTTATTCCTTGAAAGTAGCAACAGATATAAAATAGAGACCATTTGGAATATTTGCAAGCTCTGAAGATTTCTATCAACAGATCTGAGAATATGTTTCTTTCCATTTTTAATACATATGATTCACTTAAGATTTTGTATTTAGGCTTCCCTTTGAGCTATGCTGTATTAGTTTTTGCCATCACCAGTTTCTATTACAGTACAAGTAACTTTTGTTAGTAAAAATAAGTGATCAGTATTTACTCTCTATCCTTAAATTCAGCTTATATTTTTGTTTTGTCTTTGTCAGTATGTTCTTAACTTGCAATTTCTGCATTTACCATAAGGAGACATTAGTGTTGACATTGCTAACAATATCATCTTCAATCTCAAATGTAAAAATAAAAATAGTACATCAAGTTCTTCATAACTGTGATAATATAAAATTTGTGACAGCTGCAATAAAACAATTTGTATTGAGTTCTCTTTCATGTATTTTTGCACCTGAATCACACACTCAACCTCCGTCTACAAACATGAAAGCTTTTAATCACATGTGCCCGTTAAGTTGCACTTCAAAGCACAAGTCAAGTATCACCAAGTCAGTCTGAAAATCTTTCCTGTTGAATCCCCTATGTTACTGGCCAGCATGCTATGATATCCTGTACAGCCTGAGGATGGGATGAACAGGAAGTGCACAAAGGTACTGGATTTGCATGCTAACCAAGTCAGCTGTGTGATAATAAAAACAGAAAGCCTCTATGGCCTTTGTTCCAAGAGACATTGAAGTGTAACAAGTCTTGGAAAACACAAGATGATGTAAAGATGTAAAGATAGTCATTTCTGGAAAACAGGCTTATTATCCCTTTTCTTGGTGTGGACCAGGCCTGTTGTACATCATCATGATGTTTGTCCATGACCAAATGGACCCTCTTGGATCCTTGCAGATAACACCTCCCACAGTGCGGCTGAAGAGGATGTATGTTCCATTAAAACACAGATAATGGGATGTCTGGCACTGGAAAACAATTTTGAGTAGTAACATATAGCTTACGCTCCAAGTTCATTATCCAAAAATATTTCCTAATCACTTCTGCAGAAATAGCCACAGATATTAAAAACAAATCAGCGACAGCAACAAAGCACCTGTCAGACTCTCACATGCAAAAGTACCGAGCACAGCTGGGGCAGAGCAGTGAGCCCGAGCAAATTCTAATGCAATTGCTGAGGGTAATTACAAAATAAAACAGATTATATTAACAAAAATGAGAAATTAAAGGACTTGATGGTCCTGTCTGTTGTCCTTCGCTACCTAAAAGGCAGGAAAGTTTTGAATCACAACATAATTAAATTTTCTGAGCAATAACAAAAGTTGAAAGCATTTGCTGTGAGTGTATTGAAACCACAAAAATATGCTTATTTCTAGACAGAAGATGTCATTAACTTGGTTTTGAGGCTGTAAATAATTTGTTCATTCAGGAGGGTAACTTAATACTGTGTGCACTATTAAAAACAGATATTTATGGCACCGCAGCACGTAATTTTACAGCTGTGTTTGTGAGCTCCTTTACCCTTCGTCTGGGGAATCCTTCACTTACCCTAGGAACTGCAACAAGCAAGAGATCCCAGGCATCTGGGCAGCAGCCCTGTCTCTGCAGGATGGTGAGGAAAGGCAGAGGGAGTGACAAATTGCCCAGTTCCACTCTCGCAGTCAGGATTAACTGCTGCACTTTCAAGGCACTGAGATGCTTCCATCAGAGGTATTTATGGAGTTTTGGCATCACCTGGATGCTCCAGGGCAATACTGGGCCACATACCTCCTGCTTGCCTCTTCCAGCAAAGACTACCTGGCTGTACTATCTCCTGAAAGGGGCTGGGGTGGAGGCTGCCTTGCCCTACTCTCCAAGATGAATCCCAAGGTATGATTATACTGCCCATGCCGTGCTAAGGAATACTGATGTCTCCTCACAAGAGTAGGGGAAATTGCAGATGCTCAAGCTCCACACTGACCCCATTTTCACTGGTGGTCACTGGAGGTTTTTGCGGTTGATGAGCTGCTCAAACATCTCAGAACACAGGAATTAAAGAAAGATTTCAAACAAATAATTATAAGCACAATAGGAAACTACCAGCGGGAAAGGCATAAAAATACAAAAAAATCCCCAAACAACTCAAACTATTCCCTCTTATGCCCATGGCCTTAACTTTTGCATGATTTAGACCAATGCTATTACAAGGTTGCTGAGATGTCAAACCCCAGCTACTCTGATAACTGATAAACTTGCCAGTTTAGCAGAGTTCAATCAGTTGGGGACAGCCTAAACCCTGTAAACTTTGGCATCTTGCCCACAGCTACACACATTTTAAACCACAAGTACCCTGCCTGATGCAAGAGTGGAGAAAGATCACAGCTGGAGGAATATAATAAGGGTAAGGTTTCCAAAGCTGAAAGACTTTCTTTGACAACAGTGTTAAAAAGTTCAAGTGGGTTTAGATACTCCAGTGCCAGGCTCAGTAAAAAAAAAATTGTTAGAGAGAAGAAGGCGATCACTGGGAGAGGAAATAAGGAAGTGGCTCAGGAAACAGGTACCATGTAACACTGACTTAGCAAGATACAGCAAGACTCAATGAAGGGTTTGATGTTTATCATACAACCCAATCAAAATTCTTGACAGTCTTATAAAACCTGCTAGTGCAAGGCATCCTGTAGTCATTTGACATTAAAATGAACATTTATGAAGGGGCAGATTGCCTTCTTACTAGGGAGTTTCTTGCATCTTGACTTTTAAGACCTGCTGTGCTCATTACCAGGGAAGAGATATAATTTTATATGGGCCTTGGATTATCCACAATGTAACCATAGAAGGTTTTAATTTTTAATATTTTTTCTTTTTGTCAGTCAAAAACTGCTAAGTGGGAATGGGACAAGGTGTGAAGCAAGGATTATTGGGGATATAAAGAAAAAAGGATGAGACAAAAGATTAAATTTTTTAATGCATTAAAATGCACAGAATTCATGCACTGAAATGGAAGAAATCATTGAAATTGGGGGGGGGAGCATGTAATGAATTATTTGAATTTGGAATGTTTTAAATGTTGTCCTATAACTTAAATGGCTCTTAAGTTGAAAAAGTAGGCAATTTATTTTTTCCCATTACCACCACACCATGGGTAGAAAGGGACTACTTCTGTGGTTGTTGGCACAATACCATTTGTTCACATTTCTTCCTAAGCTGCCTCTGTTTAAACCAGCCTTGTAGGTAAGGCACATGTATGGTGCAAGTAGTCTGATCACTGGCCCAAATGCTTTGCAAATTAGACACACATCTATACCTCGATGAATGAGAAGATAACAAATAGAGGGTTGTATTATGACAGCTACAGAGTAGATTCTTCTGTTTCTATCATCCTCACTCAAATGATAAGTAGCTCATTAGAAATTGATTTAGCAATGAGAAACCAAGGACCTGATCATGGTTTTGAAAATGATGTGCCATCTGACACCAGAAAATTAACTGGTCTCTGAATGTCACTTCTCTCATCACAGGACGGCAACAGTTCTGTGCGTGTGAATCACGTCTATTAGGAGATGTAATAAAATTGTCTATGAAACAGTCCTGTGGAAAGGGTTAATGCAAATTATCAGTTGGGGCGGGAATGTAAATTGAGTTGTAGACAGCACTGCTCTGAGGGGAGCAGTTCCCCTCCTTCTTCTACCTGTATTACACCTAAAATTCCGTGACCTCCTTGGTAGCAAGCATGCTGTTTCTGTGCACACCCGGAACACGCATGAGCACACACACAGTATCTTATCCTGCTTATCCCAGGAACTTCTGTATAAAGCTTACACATACCTCAACAAAGCAGTGGTGTTACATCCTCAGGGGAGTCTGATTTAAAACTAAATAAGGAATACCTCCAGATGTCTGCTCTGCACTGAAGTAATTTGGATTCTTCCATGCACTTGAGCTACTCTTTTCACCAAACTCCACAATTACCTCCTAGAAGTTCAGTAACACCAGCCAGCAGCACCAAGTGTAATCTCATACACTTTATCTAAAACCAAAAAATAAAAGTTTTAAATGATTTTACTTTAAGTATGAAGAAAATACTAAGCAAACTTTTAGTCAGTGAAAAATTCCTTTTTTTCATTATATCCTGTCTCCAAGAGCATTTCTCACCATCCTCAAAACAACCAGGGAAATCCACTGATGGCATTAAGGTGCTCTATTATCAAATAAAATTTTACTACTTATTTTAGCTTTTAATGGTAAGTAAGGTCTGGGTGAAATCAGAATTAATAAGTGGATTTTATTCCCACATCTTTCACACTAGGTTTTGAAGCCTTTAGAGCATTCCCTTGATGAATTTTACTTAATATTGGCACGCTGAAAATATTTTCTGGGAGTAACTCTAGAAAGGACCCACATTTAGACTGTCCATATCAGAGAACAGAATTTGCCAGCAGCACTTCAGAAGAAACCCATACCTGCTTCCAGGATCTCCCCAAAAATGAGCAATTCTCAAGCACTTGTGTAAATTTTGGTAAGCCCAGGACACTGCCTCCAGATTTGTGACCACACAAATAGCAGACTCTGAAGTCAGATTGAGTCCTCTCTTCCTAAGCCCCAGCTTTCTGGCAGCACATCACCAGTAGATGTTGATTGCCAGAAGACCTGCTCAGCAATTGCTTCAGCAACTCTCTGGAGTTACAGGCTCCAGAAAACTTCATTTTCTTCTGGATCCTTTGGCAAAGACAGAAGGGATTGTGAGAAGCATGCACGCTCTTTCCTCACCTTCCAGGTACAACTTTTCCCTTTTTTTAATATATCCTTGCACATAGAAAATGTGGTTCTGTGTACTGTGTTGTGCAGCTACTGTAAACATAATATTCAGGGGTAGCTTTGGAATCATTACACATTTGTGAGGTCTGTTTGTGAAGTCTCCATCTGGCAACATGCTGCTACTGGATGCATTTTAATTTGTGAATTCAGCATATTAGGTCTGAATCAGCAACAGTGTGTACTTTCAGGTATAAATATCTAAATGAATAATATACTGATAACAGCAATAATGTTAAACTGCTGCACAAGAGGCAGAGGGATCTTGGAGGGCTATGTAGGGGAGAAGGGGCATCTCTGTTTTCGTCTCCTAACTTCCCTTCTACTGCCAGCCTGACCTTATTGAACTCCTGAGACTTGTCTACAGACATCCCCTGACAGAGAGATGCTGCACTGTGAGGCAGCACTGCACCAAGAGCACGAGGGCCCCTGCCCCAAAGTCCAGGGACTCGCTGCACATCTCTCCTCATGTCCCTTCTCACTGAGGGTACAGTACTCTCACAACCCTCATGGTGCAATGGCTCTGCTTGGGTACCACCATTTTGCCAACAAGGTTCCTGTTCCTTCAATACAAAAACTTGGCACAGCTGCAGTTCCCAGAGTGGTGGCACATCATGCACTGAGGGGGATTGAAAGTGTGCTTTTTGTGCTAGAAGTACAGATTCTGAACTTGGTCACCACACGATATAAATGTCATAGCTGAAGGGATACCCTGATTCAAGTTTTCCTCTGCTCATTTTTATAAGATAAGGGGATAATGACCCCATTGTATGTACAGGTAGGATAATGCAGTTTATTCTGTCATACTCATGTCTCTGATGGGCATCAAAAGTTCCAGGAGAAGGAAAATAATTTGAACAAAGCTTTCAAAAGCATGATTTGTTTAGGAGAAGTTAACTTTGTATGTACTTATATCTAATAAGATGACGAGCCTTGATTATAGTGAAAGCATTAGCCACTATCTTTTTAAAGAGATAATTTCCTATCTCTGAAGCATATTATCTGGGAAATGAAACTTATTCACACAGATTCTGTGCAACAGAGTATTTCTTTATGTAACAGTGAATCATATATATATATATATATATGAATCATATATATATATGTAATTGACTGTCAGGATCACATCAATGTTCATTAAATATTAAATTAATAAATGTCTAGTCAGGAAATACAAATCTGCTTGGACACATTTTTCCTTTTTTTAATCAACATTTGATCATCTTCTTTTTAAAATAAAAAAATGTGGGTATTATAGTATGAAGGGCCACAGACAGCCCCACCATGGCCAGAAAAAGCAAGATAAGCAGCAAGTCAAATTTATCTTCCCGGATTTATAGCAGATTTTGTTCACTGAAGCTTGGCACTTGACCTTGGCTTGGATTCCTCTTCACTGCCTCTGAATCCCACTCATGTTGCTGTCTGTGATGGAGTGAATGGTCTTCCAGCACAGAGGGCTCTGAAGCATCAGTGAATTAGATTTACAGACTTCAGAAACATTTGGCAAATCACAATAAATTTTGGCAGATCAGCAAGGCATTTCTAAATTGTTCCCCTTTGCAGGTTTGCAGAGCATGTAACGTGTAAAGTAAAGTGTTTGCCCTTCCATTCTCTGTAGCCAACTGACACAGAGCTCTAGAGTAACAGAAATAGTACTGTGTGTGCTGCCTTTGCCTGGGGAAGACAGTATTGCTGGAGGGAATAAAGCAGAGGAATGGTGTAAATAGCAGGCAGGAAGCTAAAAGGCAGGGGAAGGGCAGAGGATGGGGAACTGGTGGGGAATTTGGCTGTGACAGCAACTGGGGAGTGGTTGTAAGGAAACAGATGGGAGATTAGGATTGAAACACATGGTAACCCAAACTTCTTTAAATCAGATGGTTATGGAAAAATGTAGTTTGCTTCCAACCACTGCTAGAGATTGAAATGGATGATCTCAAGAAGTCCCTTACAATTAATATTATTTTTTGTTTAGCATCAGCCCTCCAAATTGCAAGTGTTTCACTTTACAGTGTATATGATCAAAGGGTTTCCCTAACTAGATAAAGATTATTGTAGCAAAAAATGTACACAAAATCAGATCCCCATGGGAACCCAATAGAAAGGTAATTTATTTATTTATGGGGCTATCCATGAAATGTTGAAATAGGATTGGAATTTTTTAAATCAATATTTTTTAAATATAATTCTGACATTGCTATTAGCACATAAGATTCTGTAGCTACTATAGAAAAAATCATATATAAGAATTTAGAACCAAAAGATCCATATTAACTTTAAAAAGTCAAAAATTAAAAAGAAAAAAACCAGCAACAACAAAACAAAAACAAACAAACAACCACAGAGAAGACGTTTAAAGGACCTGCAGGAAAAAATAATTTCAGAGTGGATGATAAATGCATAGAGCAGATAAAGGAGCACATAAGGAATCCACGTCTGCTAGACCAAGGTTTTGAATTAACTTTAGAAGATGGAGCCAGGAAGCAGCAATGAGGATAAAACGAACCATGTGTCCTGGAATAATTAGATAATTCTCTGACACAGCCCACACATTTTGGCTGGTTCAGGCCTGTTTCATGGCTGGTTCCCTGTGTTCTAACGTCCTTCATCCATTTCCCTCACTCTGGTCTAAGTTCCCCTGCAACCACAAGCAGATGTTCTCTAGACTAAAACTCAAAACAGATAAAACCTTGTATTGAAAGGTTTAAATAACCAGTGGAGTCATTAGCAATCTGACGAGAGTTGGTGATGCTTTGGAGACCCTTTGAAAGCAGATACATGAGCATGAAGTAGGAAGGAAACATAATTTTATAGATCTAAATATACCACAGACTGTGCTCTTAAAACATCTCAGCACATTCGTGGGGAAGGCAGGGAGAACAGGACATCTACGTGATGATTTCCCAACATGCTGTACTCTTAAAAATGTTCATTTGCCATTGAGATGATTTATTGTGCTCTTCACCTGTAGCTATTGTCAGTCAACAAGAGCTATTTCACTAATTTACAACTGTGTCAAATCAAAGTTTTACAGATCTGCCATTTAATCCAGATTATTTTTAGTGCAGGTGTTTTGCTTACCCAGAAGGAAGCAGCGATATACTGTGATCAAAGAGGACTTGAAAGTCCAGAGTGCCAACACCAGCTCTCCATCAGGTGCTAGCTGACTCATTGGCTTTTAATGTGTAACTAACGACTAACAATCGAGGTAGCAGTTGATAAGACTGTCTCACTGAAGTTAACAGGAATGAACAAACGCTGTCCTAGTGAATACTGATGCTGACTCAGTTAATACTGCTAAAGCATTATAAAATTGGAATTAAAAGTGTGGGGAACGTTATGATCAATTAACATCATTTCTCTCATTTCTGTAGATCAAATCACTGCAGACCTACGGGTTCCTCTGCCCGCAGTTCCGCTCTGCCGCAGCCGGACCCCGCTACAGCCCTCGCAGCAGCTCTCGGCGCCTCACAGCCCAAGAGGCAGCACCGCAGAGGCGCGGCCGGGCACNCCCCGGCCCCCGGGCGGCCAATGCACGGGCGGGGAGGCACAGTCACGGAAGGAGCGGGGGAAAACATCAATCCCAACTTTCTCACCTTGAAGGGAAGCGAACGCTCCCGATGTGTCCCCTCCTGCAGCCCTCCCTGCCAGCCCAGCCTCCCCAGGAGGGCCGTCCGACGGCCCGAGCTCGCCGCGCCAGCTGCCCCCTGTCCCTCGAGGGGGAGA
>VZRQ01003871.1:56770-93889 GCA_013397975.1 Machaerirhynchus nigripectus | reverse complement strand
CTTCGGGCAGCAGCTCAGCAGCGGTGAGTGACCGCCCCGGCGGGGCCGCAGCCGGCACGGCGGGGCGGGGGGCCCGGGGCTGCTCCGCTGTTCTGGGTTTGCGTGGCCGGGAGCCCCGCGGGGCGGCGGCGGGGACCGTCCGTGCGTCCCGTCGGCGGAGCCGGGTGCAGCCGGGACGAGAGGTACCGCAGGCGCACGGAATGCACCTAGCAGACGAAACCTGTCCTTGTCTTTGCAACGTTGTTGTTGCTTCTTGTAATTTTTGCATAGTTCGTCCGTGGGTGACACTGCCCGTAGGTAGATCCACTTAACTATGTTGAAATACTGTTGTTCTTAGACTTAGGTTGGGTTTATCCCTTTGTGTCATAGTTACTAAATGAGTGCACTTATGACATAGTATTTCGAAAAGGTCGCTTGCAGGTAAAAAAGTCTGCTCAGGGCACCAAGTACAACATGAA
The DNA here is from genome assembly GCA_013397975.1 of Machaerirhynchus nigripectus. Lineage (NCBI taxonomy): Eukaryota > Metazoa > Chordata > Aves > Passeriformes > Dicruridae > Machaerirhynchus > Machaerirhynchus nigripectus. The sequence goes on along the minus strand of VZRQ01003871.1, from coordinate 93,431 downwards.
ATGCCATAAAATGTGCTCAGTTATGTGGTATTGATCAGCACAGTGAAACCGAAGCTGCTTTTTTTTTGCATAAAATAATTATGGAATTCCTGGAATTTCCACTGAAATAAGGACGGGTTTTTTGTATCAAATGTCACACCAAAGTTTTCCTGCAAGTTGCAAGGATTCTGCAACTTTTTTTAGCTCCCTGGTCACTGATTGTGTGATGGATGTGACTTAAAGTATTGTGGTACTTCACTTGGTGTTCACGCAGTCTTCACTTTGTACTAAAACAGTGTAAAACCCCCAAGCATTAATAGTGAAAACATAAAGTAAGGAATAAAAAGTGATGTGTATTCCAAAAAGGAAAGGAAAAAAGAGAAAATGAGGGAAGTTTTCCCCACTGTATGGGGCCATATGTATTGTATGTTAGTCCTTCCTGTTGAACAGAAGGACCATAAAGAAGTGAACCTGAAGACCCATAAAGGAGTGGCACTGCTCACCCACAAAGCTTCACTAGTGTGTGCTGTGGAAGCCTTTTATGATGGTACCAGCACCACAGACTTAGAAACAAACAGGAACTTTCCTGCCCATGAGCAGGAGCTTGGGAGACTGGAAATAAATCGTTTTTACAACAGTGAAAATTGGTCCATTTCAGTAAAATTTCAGCTACATTTATTGACCACTCATTGATTCTCAATTTTGTGAGAGTATGCCTTGCCTAACACAGTTTAAAGCTGTGTGCCACATTGTGGCAGAAGTTGCAGAGAATGGGACAGGCATAAGAAGCCCAGGCAGGTCCCTCCATGATTCTTCTGAGATAAAGTCTGACAAGTAAAGGCCTTTCATGCTGCTGTCTTTCCCATGGCCAGCTTATTCTAGGAAAAGCACATGGCCTAAATCTTTGTGCCAGCCTGATTTCTGCCTGGTTTAAGATTTTGGGGCTCTTTGCAACCTTCGTGAATTAGAACAACATCAATATTTGCTAAATTTAGCCTGAGGTAAGTTTTGGCCCTATACCAAAGTAACCTGGGATCGCGACAGCTTCTCTGAGATTTAAACTAATCTTTTCTTCTTCAAATCAATACGAATAGTGAAAAGCAGAGTGGAGAGTAAGGGGTTTGGAATGTGGTTAGTTTGGGGTTTGATCTTTTATTTACTATTAAAACTTAATTGACTTGAAAATTTCTGTGGCAAATAAAGTTCTTAATCAGATTTAGAAAGAAGTTACCGAAAATTGCATGGTATAAGTAGCGAGAAACAGCACCATTAATAGCATGGTCTTATGAAGTCATTTTGAGATGTGAACATCCGCTGCTTTGAACAAGTTGACGCTACAGACCAAGCTGTGATGACTTCAAACTTGTAACTGTTCCCTTTTAATAATCATCTGGCTTGTAAAGTCCCTGCCTGTGGCCCAGCCAGGAAGGTAATTGGAGGGAGTTCCGGAGTAACGTTCCCACACCTTGCTGTGCAGGCACGAAGGAGACGGCGTTCATCTCGGCGGTGATGGCGGCGGGGCTCGTGCACTCGGTGACGCGGTCGTGCAGCGCGGGGAACATGACCGAGTGCTCCTGCGACGTCACCCTGCGGCACGGCGGCTCGGCCAGCGAGGGCTGGCACTGGGGCGGCTGCTCTGACGATATCCACTATGGAATGGCCTTCAGCAGAAAGTTCCTGGATGCGCCTTTCAAGAACATAACGGGCAAGAGCGGGAGCGGACTGGTGGCGATGAACCTACACAACAACGAGGCTGGGAGGCAGGTAGGTGTCATTCACATGTGGCAGCGAATGCTTGATCACCCTCAGCGACAGGATGGCATCAGCCAAAGGAGGTGGGTCCTTGGCTGCAGGTATTCCTGGGGGCAGTGGCAAGAACAGCAGTAACATCAACAGAGAAAGCATGTACAAACTGAATCAGAGCTGGTTTTAACAACTAATCTCTGTATGTTAAAATAAAATCCACAAAATAAGTAATAGATCTGCAGTGCTTAAATAGCATATTCATCTTGATTTTTGTCTCTGATTATTCTGTTACTATCGTGACCTGCATTTTTAATTCTCCCTAATACTGGATGAGAGGCCAGCTGGACACAAGGCCTCATTATTCATCCACAGTCTGCAGTCCACACCTGAGAGTGCAAGTTTAACACTGTTCAGAGGGGGAACCAAGAGTTTGTATTTTTTTTAAAAACATGGGATAGAAATGACACTTCCAAAGTATCTCATTGGTTAGGACATGCATAAAAGAAGTGAAAGGAGACTGACTTTGGATGGCTTTTCTTCAGCCCAAAGAATTTCCAACCCAGGGTTGCTGAGGAAAAGTGTGTTTGGCTGTGTGACATTGGATTCTCCTTCCTGTCCTGCAGAGGATTTAAAACAGGAGCAGAATAGCCTATACAGGGAGATGTTAACCTGCAATCTGGTGCTTGGAGCTTACATCTGGAATGGCAGAGATTTGGATTTTGATTTTTCCTTTTAAATTACTTTCTTTGCTTTACCTTGGAGATTTTAACTTTATCTTTAATGGCTTTCTCTGGGCCCATATTAACCTGCTCTGCTCAGTGACACAGCTTTAACTAAAGGAAAAAAAGAAGGGGAAGACCTCTGGTTTTGACTACGCATATTGATGGACTCCAGTGTAACTCCGAATCTTCCTGTACCTGGAAGCAGCATCAGTGGGTTTTACTGTATTCAGCTTTCCTATCTGCCATAGACAACGAATAGCCATAGTAAGCCATCATAAGACCTATGGTGGTATAACTGAAAATTACTTTAATTTGAATTTTTACAGGTGATATGTGTTACTTCATTTAACCTGTGTAGTTGGAAAAGCAGAAAATCTTTCGGATCTCTTCCAACCCAAACCATTCCTTCATTCTGTAGTACTATGACATAGACCCTTTTCATAACTGAAGTAGTTGAAGCAAACTTTAAACCTAAGTAAATGCTGAGAACAGTTACTGTGAGCTTAATTAGATGCCAGTCAGCTAAATCATCTCCAAGGAAAGGCGATTGGTATCTTGTAGTAGGAGATGTTAATAAGAGGAACAGAAGATTAAAATATTTCCTTAAAGAAAGACTGAAGTGTTGTTTATCATGTTTGTAGAGCGAGATAGTTAAGGAAGAAATATACAGTCAGCTTCCATGCATAAATATTGTGTAATTTATTGGCAAAATGTAGGATAAAGCAAATATTTTGATCACTGTCCAGAATGAAAAAGAATGTTTATTGTTGGTAGTTGGGATTTCTAGAAACAATATTATCTGAAGTTTTAGCATAACTCTTCCTTTTTGTATTTTCAAATTTTTAACTAGGAGATGCTGAAAAATGTTGACCTTCATGTTTTGGGGCTTACAAGTAGGATGTTTTGATATCTTACGACCTTTTGCAGTAAATACTATCATGTATAGTTTGGTGTCTTGCAAGAGCAGTCTTCCAGAGTCAATACTTCTGTGTTTGTTTGGAGTTAGTAACAGAATTGGTATGTGCAGAATTCTCTTGTTTCTCTCCTATTTCAGTACAAAATGTTATTTTGCACTTCCACATCTCATAGTTATCATATCAACATATAAAAATTTTAGAACTGCGTGTCTTCTGAATTGTCCACTAATCTGACTCTCAGAAGATTCAGATCGCATCCTTATTCTGCTGCAAGATAAAAGTTCATCATCTTTTAACACAGCAATTTTCAGTACTTAGATGTGCATATGTGATTTGGGCTTTTCTGCTCCTCATACAAAAGGATGTGGGGAGTCGGGCACTATGGGTTGACTATCATTGTATTACTATTATTTTACTGCTGGAAAAATTCTGCTCACTTTTCCACTTGTGGGGATTTATTTGATGTGGGACTTGTGTTGTCACATTGAAAAAGCCTGGCTCATCGGAGAGTTTGTTTTTACTTGGATTGGTAAGTTGTGGATTGGTAAGAGACTCACCAACAGTTTGGAACTGTTCTTCAGTGCTGCAGCTCTGGTAGGATGTGCTTGTCTTCATGAATAATCGTATTAGTTCTATCAGTGTCTGAAATTGGGACATTTGATTACAGGCATCGGTTACTGTTACAAAACAAGTACTGGCAGTTCTTGTCTCACAGCTGAGAACAGCGCCTGCAAACAGAAAGCTTAACTTGGAGACATTAAGCATTAACTGGCATTAGAGGGTACGCAAACTGCAGTTCCATTGACACTCTTCTTTGCAGCAAATCAGTCTCTGCTTTTGGCCCATCTGTCTGTTCTAGCCACAGATTCCCACCCTGTGCTGCTCCCCCTGTTAATTGCATTGGATCAGTGAAAGGAAGACAGTTTAAAGATTATCTTTCCCTCAGGTTTAGTTTTTAAAAAGAGCAGTGTTCATCCCTCTTCATCACTTAACCCTGCACTCTTGTTGTGTTTGTACCACCAAAGCTGAGTGGCAATAGGGGCAAGAGGAACTGCTCAGATGGACTTGTGGATGACCACAGCGCTTGTGGACCCAGATCAGTTCCACACTGATCATTTCTCACAAGCTATCATAACCCACCTAAGAAAGCCTGTCCCAGCTTGCTCAGAACGACACATCTATCCACCAGGTTTCTGTAACAGCGCTCCTCTGAAGTTCTCCATGGAATTTTGTTTCCTCCCCTCACTGTTTCATGAATAACTGAAGAGATTCACCATATGAATCTAAAGTGTGAAACAGAACACTGGTTGTGGAGTCAGCCTGGAAGTCGTGGTCCCAGTAACTCTGCATCCCAGTCCCTGTGCACTGCTGAGACACAGGTGTGTGCTGCAGCTGTGTCCCACCAGAAGGCCACGTTGGCTCTATAGGCACCATCTTAGGTTTGCTTGCAACATCAGGAGAAGATGCCTAGTCCCTAAATTTTGCCAGATGCTCAGTTATGGGAGTTTTTTCATTGAAGTTCACATGGCAGACTGAGATCCAACATCATGTTCTGCGATCAAAATGTCACCTCCCCGTGCTGGGAACCCAAAGTATGTTGGAGTCCAGGCTGAAAATTTGCCCCTCCTAGCAGCTGGGAAGCAACACACTGAATCACATTTGTAGTTCTTGCATTCATCTGATCATCTGTACACTGCTAATGTGTGCTGCATTTTTATATTTTGATACCAGTCTAAGACTTCAACATCAGTTTCTGCTCCTGTTTCAAAACTCTGTCTTCCTCTATTTTTGTTTAATTCATCCTCAGAGAGAGACTCTGAGTATCATCTGCTGGGCTACTTGCCCACATGGAAGTAACTCACCCTTAGCACGTAGCAGACATGTCCAGAGCTTCCTCTGACAATTTCTGGATCCTTCTGCCCTTAGTAAGTACCTTATTGTACTGCAGTGAAAACAAGGATTACATATGCACAATATGATTTAAAACTACTTTGAAATTCTAGCTACTTGATGAAAATAGCTAATCATTCAATACTGGAAAAATACTATTAAATTCTCTCTATTTTTAAGTTGTGTGTAAAATTTATCTTTTGATACTGTTTTTCTCTTCTCCTTCACATTTGTATTAGATCATCTGTCTTCTGACAGACTTTTTGTCCTTGGATTTTAAATTCTTATCTGCCTTAATCACTGGTGCATCTTAATGATTAATATTCTGACTACCCAGTGATTTCCTTATTGACAGGTTCTTGAGATATGAGTACAAGGTCAAGTCTGTCTAATAAAGAGAAACTAGTCTGTGTAGAAGAGCTGGTAAGCATCTACCAGTACTAACTAGCAGCTGATCTGCCACTGAAAGAGTCTGTGTGCTCTGGGGTGAGAGTTTGCTTGTTGCAATGTTCTTTTTTCTTCCAGTAGTGCAGAATTCCAACCAACTGCAAAAGCAGCCCACAGCATGTGGAAGTATCTCCTGTGCAGGTGCATCTCTTCACCAGGTTTAGTTTGCAAAGGCTAATGGCTGTTCTGGGTCAGGGCATACGCCTGCTCTTTCTTGCTAATGTTTTTTTGTGAATGTCTTGCATATTTGGCTTCCATAATAACTTCCACCAACAAATAGGTCCTGTTTATTCACCAAAGATGTGACTCCAAGAAAACACTTCAGTCATGTTTTTTTTAATGTTTGTAGAGATTTATGCAAATGCCAACTCAGGCTTGTGTCAGTATTTTCAGGGCAGAATGTGCCCCAGTGCCTCAATGCCCACTGAAATCAATGGAGTAACCTGCTGGACACATCCCAAACTTCAGTGACCACAGTCACCATGATGAAAAGTCCCAGTTTAGCACACAGGTTAGAAGTAGCTCATTTGATTTGCCCTATACCTTGACTGGTTTTGGAACTTTGAGGATGGCATTTGTGCTGCCTAAGGTACCAATACAGAGTCTGGGACTTGAGTTTAGTTCTGGTCCTGCAGAGGGCCAGTGGGGCTTGGTAGGATTTCAGGTCTCAGATCTCGCTGCAGAATCAAGGCTTAGGAAATGGCACAAATGAAACTACTTTCTCAGGGGCACCCAGAGGAGGATGTTAGATTTGTCTTCTGTTTTTTTAATTCAGTTTGAGAAAGACGTAGATTGACAGCAGTTAATATTTGTGAAGGCTGTGGGATAAGTGAAGGCTTAGGATGAAATTTAATAAACATTGTCTAGTTGGGGTGTTGGGGTTTCTTAGTTTTCCCCATGTTTTGCTAAGTAGTTGTTCCTCCAAAGAGGATTAATTTGAATATTCATTGGCCTTGATGCATGAGAAATTTCAAGACAAACGTATTATGAGTTAATTTAAAATCCACACTTCTTGTTAAATTTCCCAGTTGCTTTGATTGTGGAAATTAAATATGGGGGGAAAGGTTAGTAAAATGGAAGATGGGAACATGGGCTTTCCACACTATTAACCAAGGTCCGTATGAGTCTACAGGATGGCTCCACACGGTACGTTAACAGAAATGTAAAACAAACCAAAAATTATGATACCTTATCTTCGTGCTACATCTGTACTTGTGTGATTTTTCAGTGCCTTTTTCAAACTCTAATGTGAGAGTTGTCACAAGACTAATTGTATGATTGTATGCCATGACTATTAGATGTTAGAGAAGGAAGTATTTTCTTGATTGTCTGCTGAGTGTTTGAGTCAGTCTCAGATAAAGGAAGTTACTGCTTGTTTACAGATTTCAGTTATTTGAGGCTTGTTCTCCTATAAACCGAGCCAAAATTGTTGTGTGTTACAAAAGCTTAACACAGGCTTCAGATTCCCATTGTTGGTCAGACAGTTACTGTTCAGCCCAGCCCTTGCTTTTGCATGGGCATGGAAAAGTAACTCATCTAAGACTATTTTAGTGTTGGCAATAACTGTGGAAACCTTGCTAAAACACTGAAAATTATAAAAGTAGTATCAATGCAACTATCTAACTGTGTTAAATAGAGCCATTATGAAACTGGAAACACTAGAAACCCATACTAGAATTAGTATGCCTAAATTAAAAGAACAGGGCATAAGACTGTAAGTGAGAAGCACCTGAGATTTACTACAGAATACCTGAATTGAAGACACCTCTGCTAAGCCATGGTGGGTCTTCTGACAGACTTTCTGTGAAGCTCAGAGATGTGGGCATCCTCCTACTCTTCCAACAGTTTGCCGTGGAGTGCCTCCAGGCTGTGCTGCTTTGGGTGCCGAGCCACGCTGGTTACCCAGGCACTGCTGTGTGACCTCAGCCATTCCTGTGGCCTTAGTTACAAACTGGGTTGTGAATGTTTAGTGATCTTCTTGGTAGCTGTAAAGTACCCTTAAAAGGCAACGTAACTGGGCACTTACTTTACAGTAAGTGTTTTCCAGCACAGGAAGGGTGCCATGACCTACCCTATCCCTGCTTTCCCCTTCTGCTATTCCCCACTAGACCCTTTCACCCACGAGAGCCTTTGGCACTCCAGCAGTGGAAGGAGTGACACAGGACGCGTCATTTCAGGTATTTAGGATCCCCCAGAATGAAAAGCCATCCAGAAATCACAGCTTTCATTGTTGTGATTCAATATTGCTACATTATGGCCATTGCAAGCTGCAAATGAAGAGCACATCTGAAGATCATGCCTCTCATAGTGGGGGCCCAGGATTGGAAACCTGGTTTCTAACATGTGCTCTGACTTCCCTGTTACGGAAATGGCAATGGCAGCTGTAATATTAAATACTTTGAGACCTCTGTGTTACTGATGTCAGGCAGCATTCCTAATGAATGAAAGACCGCATCCAAATGTTGTTCTTTTGCTTTCAGGCTGTAGCAAAGCTGATGTCTGTGGATTGCCGTTGTCATGGTGTTTCTGGGTCCTGTGCTGTGAAAACTTGTTGGAAAACCATGTCCTCCTTTGAAAAGATTGGCCGGTTTTTAAAGGACAAGTATGAAAACAGCATACAAATATCAGACAGACTGAAAAAAAAGCTACGCAGAAAAGAGAAAAGCCAGAGAAAAATACCAATTGGGAAAGAGGACCTGCTTTATGTGAACAAATCACCCAACTACTGTGTCGAAGACCAAAAACTGGGGATCCCTGGAACTCAGGGAAGAGAATGTAACCGCACCTCGCAGGGACCCGAGGGCTGTAACCTGCTGTGCTGTGGGCGCGGGTACAACACCCACGTCGTCAGGCACGTGGAGAGATGTGAGTGCAAGTTTGTCTGGTGCTGCTACGTGCGCTGCAGGAGGTGTGAGACCATGACCGACGTACACACCTGCAAGTGAGATGAAGTACAGGAAACACGGCCAAACCATCCACCCTGTGTGGTGTGCACAGCTGCTGCAGGGGCAGCAGTCACTGCTGCCATGGGGGATTTCAGAGGGATCGGCCTCAGGGGGAGCAGGTACTGCCAGACAACGGGCAGTCCAAGCATGTGGCGACTGAAATGACAGCTGAGTAAACATCAAACTGCACGCAGGGACAGCTTAAACAGCAAAAAGGACTCGTGATGACACGTTTGAACGTGTTACTCCATGAGCAGAGACAGATGCTAAACTTTTCAAGTATTTAAGAGCCACAACATCCTGAAGATCCATGTGGTGGGTAGGTACTGTGGAGAAATCTCAAGATCTCATTAGCCAGACACTGAAGAGTTAAGAGAGTTTGTAAGACACATTAGATATAGTCCTTATGTCTGTGCTTTTAAAACTGGGACTAGATGGATCCACTAGATAGTTGATTTCTGCTGACTTCAGAAAAACCCACAAAGATAGGGGAAGAATTCAGCTGTTAACCATGAAGCATTTGCTTTGCAGCCGTTCAGAAAACTGCATCTGGAACTGAGGAACGTGTGTGACTGCAGAGAGCTCGGCAGTGTCTGCCTGGAAAAGGAGGGTCAAGCTGTGCCCTGGGCAGAGAGGCAGGAGCACAGCTTGGTGAATGTGAACAGGGTGCCAAATAGCAACCTTGGGATTTTTAACAGGTTGTCCTTCCAAACACACAAGGGACATGTCTGAGAAGGGACAGAAACAGAGTTTGATATTTGAAGGAAATAAAACCCCCTGCAGGCATTTCCTCAGTATCTGAGCACACATTTTGTGAGTCAGCTGGTCGTCACCCCACTCTTGAATTCTATGCAGTAACCTGCCACATTCAACCATCTCACTGGTGGTTCACCATCATTATCAAAATTAACCACATGAGATTTAGCCCAAAGGAATCTGCCATAAAGCAAAGGATCTTTTAAAACATATTTTCTTTATAGAATCAGCAGCTAGAATTTTTCATTAGGTTGCATCCTCAGTAAGTTCAATGCACAATGTAATTTATGGATTGGCTCACACCACTAAAATATTTAAATCGTTAATGATAACATTTTCTCTGCCTCCGTATGTTGGCCTAATTTTATTTTACATCTGTGAAAGGTTGTTTATTTTTATGCAGTGATTTAATGCCTGGCTTAAAAAGCATCATGTGAAAGGATTACTGTTGTTTAATTGTGCAAAGAACTATTTTTGATAAGACAAGAAAGTTTATATTTTGTAAATATTTAAATTATGCAAGCTATGTAAAAGGTTTCCAAAACTAATGTGATAAGACTACAGCCCTTGAGATTTGTTGGTTAGATATTTGTTAATATTGTAGTAGCCTTTAATTGATTTTTATTTGCATGTGCTGAGGGCAATTAGTCAGAGAACTGCATAAATGTTGGGGGTTTTTACATCAGGGTGGTTATAATTAAAGCAGTTAATATACACTGATGAGAAATACTTACTATGATTTTCTAAATGGTCAGTTAATCAGTATTCTGCACGCTTTCTTTGTTACTATTCTCTTAAATGCATTTTACAAACACTGAAATCCCAGCTCCAGCAGTAAGTACTCCCACTGAAATCAAGGGAACTTGGAAGGGTTTGCAATCCCTTAACTTCTTCCACACTAACAGCCAGTTTTTAGAAACTTTGACAGTTTGGCTGAGGCTTTCAAAGTTACTTTGAAGAATTCATTTCCTAGTTGTCAGTTATTTTCCCAGGAAAGATGGTGACCAGATTCTGAACTGTCACTCTTTATTGAATGTGTAGGTCAGGAAGAAGGAAACAAAATCTTCTATGTTGTGGTATTTCACTGCCTTATGTGGATTATCTTAGGAACATCAGCAACAATGAAGTCCTTTATCTGCTGGTTCTTTTTGGACTTTTACTCCACATTTGGCCAGCCCATCTCCATTGGCCTGACCAAATTATTATCTTGAGACTACAGAATCTGGTGCCTGTGGGAAGGGTGCTCAGCATGCCAGTAAGGCACTGTCACAGGATGTTTCAGCACCTTCTCTGTGAAAACTTGGATAGGGAGGACACATTATGGTGGAAGACCCTGAAGAGACAGTTGTGACCCCAGGTTGTTTCAGTCTTCCAGCAGTGAAAGTAAACCCACAGGTTCTTCAGGCTGTGCCACAAGATTGATTGGCAGCATGGATGGGAGATGACTAAACAGCACTAAGCTCAGACAGAAGAGTATCATACTCTCTGCTCAGACCATACTTGGGATAATACAATTTTGACCACTTAAATAACCTTGAAGTATTACTTGAGCTCAGTAGTTTGTTGGTTTTGGTGGTTTTTTTCCCTGTTCGCTGATTGTTCCATAAAGACAATGCTAAGAAACACTCTAAACCTCCTGCACTGTAGTGCAAGATCAGCAAGAGAAACAGAATTAATTAGCTGCTTTGGCTGCTTCCAGGGATCAGAAACTTCCCAGAGGATGGAGTGATTTCTGTGCATTTTACATAGTAGACAATGTAGTTTGACTATTACAGTGCTCTGTACTGATCCCTACCTCTCTCCATAACAAAATTTTCATATCTGCATACTTCAAATTATAATAAATAGACTATGTTCATTAACTAATATACCACGAAACTTAACACAAGGTGTAGTTATCTACATGGTTGGTTAGGTCCTTTTGAGACATCCATGAGAACTAAGATATAAAAGTCATAAATCAAGACATCCACCAAGTTTTTCAATGGGGTGATTCAGCTGCCAAGATCTGGGAACTTGAGGCTGTACTGATAAAAACAATTCTGAAATATCCAACGCTGAAAAGGATAATTAGGGAAGATTGCTGTAGCATTTGGTAGGAAAAATATTTGCAAGCTATTTTCCACAGAAGATAGCACTCTCTTCCACTACCATGCATCAAGCTCAAAGAGGAGACACAATTCCTCCTCAGCTTGGAGTGCCTTTTTTCATGTTTTTGCATGAGCCTGTAGCTATATCTTGCTATGGACAACACCATAAGAAAGGAACAGACCTTTCTGAGGCAACAGGTGATTTAGAGATTATAGCAATTGAAATGCAAGATTAAAGGAACTGGTTTGCGTGTTCTAGAGAGGGGAACATAGGGCCAGGAAGAATGTAAAGATACCCAAGTGGAGAGTCATCAATTTTTACCTTGCAGAAAAGTAATTGTTAATTTTCAGCTAAGAAGAGCTGGACGGCACATGAGCCAACCTACCTATGTGGACAGTTAAGCACAGGAAGAGATATCTGAGGAATCTCAGAAACTCAGGTTTCCACCTGAGTCTATGAAGGATACCTTAGGTCTTTGTAATGTTGAAAGGGCTAACTACAGAGGCAGCAAAGAGGAACTAAAAGTGGCTTTAAACTAACGTTACCAGAAAAGCAAAGAAACATCTTAAGTAGAGCACGTTCTCTCTTGCCCTTCTTTACTTTTTCATCCCCAGGGGGGCAGCAGGACACAGCTGAGCTCAGGTGTTTGTCCCCTGTTGTCCTGTTGCTCAGAGGGTGAGAAACAGGGTGCCTTGTATCCCTCGTACAGCATCAGGAGCCATTGACACCCCATGATATCACTGAACAGGTCAAGAGCTATTGTCATACCTTCCTGCTTCAGCCTCAAAGTTCCCATCTAGCCTTAAAGGTTTCAAGTTTCTTTAACAGGCCACTTGTTTCAAGACTTAGGCTGTGGCCTTACAGCCTTAAAACTGAAGAGGATTTGATCAATAAAAAGTCCTTTGCTTAGTATCCACCTTAGCCATGACCCAAGTCAGTTAGGGAGGGACTGCAGCCCTTCCCATCCTTACACAGGAAAGTCAGTCAGCACTTACGGTGGCAGTATTATTTCCTCATTTGAAATTACCCACCTGGCCTCTAATTTTATTAATACACCTAGTCTTGAAAAACACTCAGACTGCAGAAAACCCAAACAGTTCAGGAGACATTACATACACATCAAGCATTTAGCAGTCACTTCAGTGTTTGAGGAAACTAAGTGCCACAGTAAGACATCTGGAAAGCAAAACATGCTAGGTAAAATAAAGCTTTTTCCAAACTAGCAATCAGGAAACTAAGGCTGTAAAAGGGTCTGCTTTTTCAGAGGAAAAAAAAAAAAGTTGGATCATGAAAGACACTAGGGAAGGTCCAGAGGGTCCATCAAGACCAAGACCCCCTCCAGTTTCTTTCTTAGGACTCCTGTTGATACATATAATGCAGCACATATAAAAAACAGCACGTAGTAAAGCAGTTGAGAGCTGCGGTGTACACTGAAGTCATCTCCAGGTGCCGTGAATCTCAGCTGGGTGTTCCTTGGTCAAAATTAAGTTCAAATCTTCTTGTGTCCTTCCCTTCCTCTTCTCACAGCTTTACATTTTGAGGTAGACGTACCCCACAACCTTTATCTTCCCTTCCCTTGCTGCTCAGCTCTCAACAAGTCTGCAAGATGCTACAAATGTTCCCATCACTTTACATAGGAAAATATGGATCATGGAGCTTTGTCACACACAGCTGTTCATACACCTGTACAAATACCTTCATCTTTGCAACTGATTTCCTACCACCAGCTGGAGAGAATAGTCATCCTTGTGCTTGGCTATTTAAAGGAAATGCAGGTAGATTACCAGAAAATCTCGCTGATAAGATTCATCAGGATACTGTAACTTGCCCACTCAAGGCAGAGAGGGCATGACCAGATCTTTCAAGTCAATAGACCATGATGATGGACAAAAGCAAGAAGACCCCATTTGTGTGGCCACTCCAGTATGACTTTCAAATATTTGACAAGAGTCTTATTTAATATGATACCATACAGCTGTGAGGACATGGCTTCCAGAGTAAGAGGAACATTTCCATTAAAATTTTAAGAATCAAGTCATTTAAGATGTAACAAAAATAATCCTACCATTTTGTTGTTTTAAAATTGTTTAAAAGGTTTGTTGCAGGTACAACTTTAAGGGGTTAAGAGAATTATGATATATTTACTCAACGTGGATTGTAAATAAAGGCAAACATTCTCCATTTAATTTTGTAGAAGAACTCTGAACTTCTTGATTTGAAGAAAGATAATATTCACTGGCATTCAAAGCCAAAAGAATGAAGACAAGTGTAGTCCAGGGAAACTACTAATGCAGTCCAATAGGGTTTCTTCCTCTTATGCTCCTGCTGAGTAACTTCAAAATTATTTTGATGTTATTCTGGATAGCAGTGTAGCCAATACTGGCATATACACCAACAGAAGAAGAACTGTATTTCTGTGAAAATTCCAGGACTTACACAATTAGTTTTTCACAACAGCCTTAAGTAATGAAATAGAATTTCAAACTGATTAGTAAAGGGGATTTACTTCAATGAAAAAATACATAAGATTTTAACACATCCTCCTACATAGGAAAATCTGGAAGATTTAACAAAAGCAGTTTCACTCTGTCAAGTGTATTTATAGCTGTTTTACATTAATATTGAGGGAAACCCACATTATTTAAAAAGTTAGTTAAACATAACTCAGAACCCAGTCTTACTGTGGTATCAGACATTATTTATTTTTCTTACAAGGTAATTCTCAATATTGCTTGAAATTTTTAGTGCACAGAATTTGTCTCAGAAAACATCAACAGTAATACTATTTCTAACACCTCTGTGTTAAACTCACTGTGGGTTCCCGAAAAATCCTTTTTGGCTTTTGCCCCATAGTACTAGCTTGAAGTTTTTGAAGAATATACCAGAACTCATGACACAAAGCTCCAAAAGATTACAGCCAGTTCTGTGTCAGCCCTAATTTTGTGAATATGGACATGGTCAGTTATACCATACTAACTTAGCTTCAGGAAAAGTTCAAGCTGGCCCTACTTAAAATAAATACAAGTTTAGAAAGAAAGCAAGGTCTTCTCATAGCTCTGATAGAAGCTAAAGAATAAGGCCACTTTAACTTGGTCCTTTTTTCTTTCCATTAAGAAAAAGGATGAAGGAAACATCATCAGTTAGGTTTACACGTCACACATTGCATAACCCAGGACACAATGCTCTCTCTAACGTTCCACTGGAGACTGCCTCAGCACAGCTGTGTACCCTGAGACAACTCTCACTAGAAGGCAGACTGCTTTCTAACAGGCTCTTTGTGATGGGAAATTTATTCCTGATGTTAGACCTAGAAGAGGAAGCTCTTCCATTACACACATTCACTGCGTGACCAGCCACTGCAGCTGAACAGCCATAGGGAGAATCAAAAGTTAAGCAACAGTACAAAAAACTGCAATAAAAAAATAACAAATTAGCCACAGTACTGCTGCCTAATGTGCCAAGTCCCTTCTATAGAATAAACATTTTCAAGTTAAGTACAAATTCTTCCAAGCTGCTTTTAAATATCACACACACTATTTATATATTTACCTTAGTTCATCCCCTAAAGATTAAAAAAAAAATTTTATTGTGCTTTTCATGGCATATCTGTGTTACACTATCACGTAGTCTTCCTTTGCCGATTATTCAGTTTTGATGGGGGACTACAAAATAAATTTTTGGAGCACTTGGTATTGGAATAACCAAATAGCTTTAATAAAAATTGATGCTGCCATTAAAAAGGCAGAGGATAAAAAAAAACATTAAAGCTCCTTATTAACGTATTACTAAAAACTACAATATTCCACTAAGTTTACGTAGTCACAGCAACATTGCACTGTTAAGAGCACAGTACGTTTGTCAGGATCTGTTTATTGTCCACATACGTAATTCATTAGCCAGTTATCTACAAGTATTATTTACCACAGGCAAACTAAATACTGTGCTTTTAAGAAACCTGCATAGAAATGATTGGATGTTTCTTTTATTTTGGACATATTTACAAAAAGAATTTCTATGTGTTAGCAATAAATAATCCCAATATTCAAAATGTCAGTGCTCATGCACACACTGACAAGATGGCTGCATGCTTCAAAAATAATTTTTACAGTACAGTCTCCTTCATAGCCCTCTCTAATAATAGCAGAAAGTGCATTTTCTTTCATATTCTTTCTCCTTTTCTTCTGTTTTCATTTAGTCTTGCTTCTGAGGGATGCAGCCTTCCATCTCAACAACTTCTGGCCAGCCTTCATACTTGTTTGTGTCCTTGTTATTCTTTATATGCTATAAATGGAAAACATCAATCTGCCGTTAATGTGAAGTCATTTATCCTTTTGCTTTAACTCACAGCTTTAAGACATGGTCTTATTTTCAGGCCATGAACAAAGAAAAAAACATAATTATTAATTTCTTGTGCTTTGAATCAAATATAACAATCTGTCAGTGTTCACCATTTAAAGTAACTTGCTCAGATAAGTGTACGGTAAAAACAGTTAAACCATACTGGGAAAACATTTTTAAATTTTATTATAGATGTTTGCTTAGGAAGAGAGAAGCAAGGAAATGTCCAACTGCATTAAAGCACAAACCACTAGGTAAAAATAAATAAGGCTACTAAGTTTACAAGGCAGTGAAAACAAATAGTGAGATTTTAACGAACATTTTATTTTTCTACCAAGCAACCATCTGCAGGCAGGTAAGACATTATCGCCTCCAAGAGTCTGCCACTGTTTCTGCATTTAGTTTCCCCTCCCTTGCAAAGCTGGCTGAAGAAAACACATCTTCCTTACTCTCCTAGTACAAAGCTACTTTTACCAGTAATTAAAGGCAGCATTGACACATGCCAAATTGTAACAGATAAAGTATGGGAATATATTCTATTTCAAAATTTGGCTATGGCAGCAATTTGAGAGAAGAGCAAAGCTAACAGCTGGCAACACCAACACCTTAACTACTCACTTATCTCTTGGAAGTTCACCATTCTTAGTGCATCTAAAATACAACTCGGGGAGAAAGTTTTGAATTCTTCAGTTTAATTTGATCCATTAAAAAGATAAATGATCTAGTTACTGGCATAATAAGATCTACACCATATAAGATTTTTTTTCTTGTTGATGAGTCACCAAAGAATCTTTTTTGCATGTTTAAAAGGAAGAGGCTACTCAAGGAAGAAGCCAGAAAATAACAGTGTGTGCCAATACTGCAATAGATACCCATCTTGAACAAACATATGGCATTTGTAAAACATGCTATGCCTCTATTAATGCAAGCTGTTAAATTCCAGGAAGCTACAGAATCACAAACCTGTTCAAATGGACTTTTAGTCTTAATTCCTTTTCCACCACAGAAGACCCAGTTGTCTCTGAAGCCAAGGTTAGTAATGGATGTGCTTCCTAATTCAGCGATCAGTTTTCGTGCTTCCTCATTAAGCCTTGGAAAAACCAGAGAAATTCAGTGTGCGAATAAAATACATGCCCTTAGAGCTTTATTGCTCAGTGCACCAGTCTGCTTTGATCTTATTTAATATAGTTTAAGTCAGTCAATATTGGGCAAGATCTTTCAGAACCAGATAAGCCTAGTTCTGAAATCACCTGATGCAATGAGCGCTGCTTTTCATACTATAATCTCAAAGAACCAGGATATAACCTATCACTGCATCAACAAAAGCCAAGAACCCTCTCCTGGGAGAATTCATACATACATCTCAAGTCCTGTTAGCAATTCTCCAAGCAACTAATAACGTCAGCCTTTAAAGTAAACATTGTTTGCAGGCTGAAGGTGAAGTCTAGGTAAAGTAAAAGCTATTTTAGATTAGAAGAATGAAATGAATATCTGAAAGAAGTTCTCATCTGCTTGGGGCAGTTAATTCAAAGTTCAGAATGCTGCCTCACAGCATGGTTCAGTGCCTGTAAAACCAAGTAGGATAATTTCAGTATCAAAAGGAAAACAATTCTGTAGGATAAGTTATCATTCCAAAATCTCCAAATTGCAGCTCTTAATTTCTTCCTTTAAGTTACTAAATGTGCCTGATTACCAAACAAGACACAAGACTTCTGATTACTACCACCTATTGGGATACAGCTGTATGACTCACATTAGCCAAAATTATGAAAATTAATAAATACTGTGGAGGTCATTTGCCCAACCCATACTCCAACCTCCTCAAGCATTAGGGCAGCTTGATCTTTACAATTTTGTTTCCAAGATCTGGCATTTATATTTACTATCAGCTACCAGTAGTAGTTGTAGTATTGTCAGCAGGCAGTAGTTCCTGTCTGTCAGCACAGCAGGGCCAAATACAACTTCTTGTTTAGCTGTATTCTATCTACATACAAACTTTCAAAAACATCAGCTGTAACATGTTTACCAAAACAAAACTAACCGTACTTATTATCTAAAACATCAAAGAAGAAAGGGAAAAGGGTAAAATGTAAAGTAACAAAACAAGTGAACAGAACAAGAGAGAAGATCCAACCTTGGCTAAAACCCCAGTAAATAACTTTCTTCTTCCCTAAAAGCAGTGAATGTAAACACACTTGACTATTTACTGTAAAGAATGCATACTGCAAAGTCAGGACTTAGTCATGGGGAAGCTGCTTCTGTATCAAAAATACAGACAAGCTGTGCATAACAAATTAAACCAGAAGAGGAAAACAAAACGTACAGACCACATTAACAAAAAAGTCAATTATTAGTACAACAACAGAGGAAAAGGAAAGAAGTTTCAGTTTTCACTGTGAAAAGCAATCCTTTGGATAGGATTACTTAAGTGAGGACTAGACTACAATACACATTCTACAGTAATTTTCATTATCTATTGAAACTGACCCAAGTTATAAAAGTTGGAGGATAATGCTTCAAGAGACCTAAACTCTCTTAGGCTACATCTAGATTTAAAAATTGAGTAACTTTAGGGTGGAACAGTAAAACATTGAGGCCAAAAGTACAAGGCTCACACAAGTAACCTCTGAGACTTTAAATGTAAGGATACAGGCAAGGCTTGTTGTGAATGGTCTCTGCCATCCTGTAACCACCAAACTCCATCTTGGAGTTGATCTGAAGAAAGTGCTGGATGGAACAGACAACTTTCCACCAGAGTATGTTCTCATAATCGTGTTCCTATGTCTGGACATAACTGAATTTACTAGCCTAAGACAGAATGAGCTGTGAGCAATAGAAAAATCAGCACACCTATATCTGCTTAGTTTTAGTTTGCTCTTTGTTGTGCCCAGATCACATCTACATTAAAAAACTAATAAACTGAAAGTATAGTTTCAAATCTGTCACCTTGGAAGAACAAAATCTAATTAAAAGTGATTGTGTGATAATGTATTTTTTTCAGTATAAACCAGCATTTTTTCAGTGTAAAAGTTTAAGCAACACTTGCTGTTTAAAAGCAATTACATACTTAGTTGCACCATCATCGTATGTTGCCATTAACACGATCGTTCCATCCTGGATGGTCTTCAGAAATTCAATAAGTGGTGCCACATCTGAGAAGAAAGAGTACATAAACCAGTTTAATAATAAGCAACAATTCTGTATTTAAACATCTGCAATGTCTTTCAGCAAAGACATTACTTTTAAGAATATTTGTAAAGATAATATATATAATATTTATATATATAAAAATATATAACATTTAAAAATGTATCTTTATAAAAAGATGCTGAGTGAGAGAAAGTTAAAATGCATCAGAGAACTCTTATTTTATAGAAAGAGTTTAATCTATATCGTGTAAAGACATAACCACTAGTGAGAACTACTCTGGAGAACAAGTCTGTTTGATTAACCACACCATTCCCTCCCACCTCAACCACTTGTGTTTGTTAAAAGTTGCACTCTCTTCACAATTACAAAGGTAGAGGTGAAGCACTCCCTTAACTATCACCTTAAATCTCCATAGCAAATGGTGTCTGGACGAAAAGGAAGAAAAAAAAGCACATTTGTTTTTTTTCTCTGACCAGTGTAATTGCACCTACCTCCTCCCCACATGTCAAAGAACTTAGTATCTAATAATTCTCCTGTTTTACCTGAAGGAAAAGAGAAAAAGAAACATTTGGTGCCATCAAATATAGCCAAAATTACAGATTACATGCCCAGCTCCTTTTACACTCTTTCAGAGAACGTGCTGCAGAAGACACTAGATAAATGAATTATGGTAACTTTTCTTGTATGAAAACAGTGTAGTGGTTTGTGAAAAAGTGCAGGAAAAGGTAAGAGGAAAAAAGTGACAAGATCCATGAAAATGTTGGAGGCCAGGCCGGATGCAGCTTTAAGCAACCTGGTCTAGTACAAGGTGTCCCTGCCCATGGCAGGGGGGTTGGAACTGGGTGATCTTTAAGGTCCCTTCAAGCACAGACCATTCTATGATTCCAGGCAAAATTCTGATTCTGTTTCAAGTGGAATCTAAAATAAATGCAAACACCAACAAGCTCTAAAACCAACACAGAGTATTCAGTTCATATATCTGCCTTTTTTTAATGCTGGTTTTGCAAAAATAGACAGTGTAGCTATAGACTGCCTTTCATGCCACATGGAAAGTCAGAAAGATTACAGTTAGACTGTATGTTTTGCTATAGACTGGAAATTTTAAGTAGATTTAAACATCCAGAATAAATAGAAAAAAGTGGACAATACAGTATATCTCATTACCTTTTTTTATTATGCTGTCTACAAAGAAGTATTTGATAGAAGGTGGAGTTTTTTTTAATATATACATTCATTTAAAGTTTGGAAGACAGAAAGACTGGAGCTATAAAATACAAAGATAGGTATTTTGGTTTTGAACAGATTGAGACAATTTAGGAAAGCAACACAGGGTTAGGAAGCATTGTTCAAGTTATGCCTTAGATGATGTAAATCTGAGTACAATCCACAAATAACAAGAATTTATAAAATAACAATGAAATGACAAAGTGCTATCTCAGTGCTACAAGGAATCGTTTCCTACACATTAAGGACAAATGTGCCAGTACTGACATTCAGTTCAGCTCTCAAGGTAACACACAGTTAAATTCGTTTGGTTTTAATGAAAATTACAAACCCTGAACACAATTACCTAACATGAGGTATTTACAGACAAGATCTATAGACCAAATATACTGATTCAAGTGAGGAAATAATGAACTGGTCTTTCTGTGTAGTAACAAAACTATTAAGCTAAAGAAGTCTCACTGAAAACAGAGTAACAGAAGAATACAGTCTACAGTTTAATTAGTGGTGGCAACACACAAGGTCAAAAGAAGTAGCATGCATCTCATGTCTTTCTGTTTTTCTGCACATTAGGAATTTACATGATGTATCAACAAGACAGTCACCACAGCACTCCACACTACTATTTTTACAACTCATTTTTAGAAACAGAAATGCACTGAGTTTTTTTACTTTGTAACAACAAGGTGTCAGTGCCAATATCCAGCATTGTCTCAGTATAAATAAGCTGAATACTTCCTTTTCTCCTTGGTGCTTGCCTTCCACCACCCCATAGTATTTCACCTTAAATTTCAGAAACAATTTGAAAATTAAGACAATCTGCCCACTTAAAATGTCACTTACCATTGACCAAGGCCACATTTATTCCTCTGCCAACATTATTTTTAACTCCACTCATTAAACTGAAACAAAAGAAACATTTTTATTTTTAATAGCACAATCTTCTGATGTGAAATATTTCTGATTTTTAAATAGGATCAAATTCTAAGAGGTACATAGTTAGAAGGCTGCATGTTCATGAGTACTTAAATTAAGCAAAATCTCCTTGAACTAATCTGTGTTCTTAAAGCACCACTGAATTTAGTATAATACATCAAGTATCCACAGTTGTACTGACTTAATTTGACTGCTTAATCATGGTTTCAAAGTATGTCTGTATATTAAAAGGGTCACAAAAAATAGTGTTACTTATGTAGTTACGTTATTAATGTATCAAAAAATACCAAATATTAACTTGTGGAGCTCAGCATGGTCAAATAACCAACACTAAGCCTTTTTTTGCAAGCACACAATGAACAAAAATGGGTTAACGAATTTAAAAGCTAACTGAACAGAAGCACTTAAAATTCACATTAAGAAACAAGAAAGGCAAAGCACTTAGCTACTCTTTAGCTACTTTCCTACATAACAGGAAACCTAACTGCAAGGAAAATAGTTAGCACACTGATGGGACTTTAAGCAAAAGTTGCACACAGTCTTGGACTACAATCACACACCCCAAAAAAAGTCACAGTCTATGAGAGTAATTTATTGACTGAACTCAGAGGGACAAAGGGGCTGAAGAGTCCCATTGTGAAATGGAAACCCTTCAGAGCGGTAAAGAAGAGGCAACAGGAACGTTCAAATTTAGGTAGGATGCTGTGTTGCCTTAGACCATGGTGGCTGTACCACTCCAGTCAGAGGAAGCTTCCAGACCTCCTCATCCCTGTTCACTGGCCCTGTGTGAAGAACTCTGTTCTGCCTTCAGGCCCCAGCTATCCCAGCATTAACATTTTGAAGCTAGGATTAAAAGAGGTAACACAAACAGGACAAATAGAAGTCTGGAACAATTACGTAATTTAAGATAACGAAGAAGCCTTCAGCTGAGATTAAAGAAAGCATCTCAGCAACAGCACACAGGTACACACGTCCTTAGTTACAAACACACACTAACAGATGCTTTAATTCCATCCTGATCAGGACTTCTCTAACCTCCCTAGCTGGCTTTAGGAAGGGGCTACACATGTGTACAATCCTGTTATGTTCAAAAGTTTTTTTCACATTTCTTCTGCAGCAATATGATTTTCAGGTCATGTCTGAACACCCGTTCTAAGCAATGGGTCTTTAAACACACAGCTTCCATGTCAGCTTTTTCATGCCAACTTCTTAGTGATTGGCTAGAAACAAGAAATGGTCTATCATAGAAGTATGTCAAAAATCTTCCTCTCTGGTGCTATCTTTTGCACCCAGGATGAAGACAGAAGCCAACATTTAGAGGAATGTCAAACTGAATAGACAAGTATCAGAAACAGACTCAGTATTCAGAGAGGCCGTAAAAGACTACCAGATAATGGCAACTCTTGGCACAGTGAATTTAAAAGGTTTTAAAGAACTAGTAATCAGAGATGATAGAGTTCATATTCTTCTGTTAGTCCTTTAGGTTATACTATCTGCCAAAAACTGTGATTTAAATTAAAACTCTAAATCGTAAATTCTGAAAGAAAATACTTGAAATTGTCTGCTGAAATGCAGAATTCAGTTCTCGTTAGTAGGGAACTCTAGAAGTATTTTAGCCACTGGAGAATCATTTCTGTTCTGATCACTTAATTTTCATGTCATGTCTGAGCATCCATTCTAAACAAGAAAAACATACGGCAAATAAAGAGTGGAACATAACTGAATAAAGGCAATGAAGTTCTGAACACATTCCTTTCCTCCTGCAAAATTTAGTGGGCATTTCATTTACAAAGAAGAATAAGGACTTCCTGTCATTTTAACTACAAAATTCTCTGTAAATAAATACCACTCCAAAAATATCTAATACAGAGGTGACTAGGCACTGAAATTCCACACATGCATAAAGTTATAATGTATTCAGATAACAAAACATGCAAGAATTGAAGAATACAAGAATTACCTGTTACTAAAGGAATGCAGTACCACATTCTGCTATTCAGTCACTCTGGCACAATCATAAAATTGGCTTCTTAATAAAGCAAAACTGCATAGAGAAGTTGCTGGTAAAGAAGTAAATATAGCCCCTTCTAAAAAGCCCATGAAGTAGCAACTACAATATTTAATATTTTGATGGTAAGTCGAGCATGTTTTTTCTAATTATAATTATGGCCTCCCAATATAGAACAAGGCAATAACTGAACTTGTATACAGCAGAAATCATGTTTCACATTAAAATATCTGTATAATTAAAAAGAAAAATTGAGAAATTACTTGCATTCTGAATTGTATCAGCACCTTTAGTGCTTTCATAAGTCAGTGACATCCTTACATTTAATACAAAGGAAAAATACTCTACTCTGTAAATATCATTTACAAGTCATGAAAACTTGTTCCTGCTGTCCTGTCTTGGAAGTATGAAGAACACAGAATACTCAAAAAAAACCCCAAAACCTTTTTGCAGGTGTGATTTCACAAAATATCTCTAAAAAAAGAGCTACTCAAGAGGAAATTAGTTTTTTCAGAGCTCTGATATATTACTTTATACACTTGAGAGAGCTTGTGGTCCATCACAAACACAGCAGGTTGCAATGCAACAGCTTCCCACAGGAGGGCAGCCCTTCATCAGTTTTAGAATTCTTCCAAGAATTTACAGTCAACAAGTTGAGAGCTTTTGAAAGAGAAATAAAACCGCTTATGAGCAAAGCAGGAGATCATAAAAAGTCATTCAGATTTTCTGGTGGACACTTAAACAGACATGATCAGTGCCCCTCTGAAGGAATTCAGAAAGATGTTTGCCAAGGAAAGCTGGACTTCCAAATCCAACAGCTGTGCACTAAAGTGCCCACTTAGAGGACTTTTTCCAGCAACTACTTTATTTTCATCACTTTCTTCAGCAAAATATCAAGTAGAGGATTTTATTTTCTTTTCTTTTGGACAGAAATACCAAAACTCTTCTTAATTAATCAGTCAGCAAGAAAAAAAACAGTCAAAAATCTTAAACTAAACAACCCTACAATCATGAAATTAAAATATTACTTCCATTCCCACAACTTTTAATCATTGCATCAGCTTAAGTCTTCACAGATATTAAGCTTACTATATTAAGCAACCAGAATGAGACAGTTCATGTTTTGTAACACCAGCAGAAATAACATGCTGAGAGATTAGATAAGCCTGCCCAAGGTCATCAAACAAGTCACCAGTAAGAATGGGAAGTGGAAGGAGCAGCTTGTAGCCCCTACGTGCCAAGGTGAGCTCCTGCTGAGCACCTGCTCCCCAGCTACACCGGGATGTGCTGCTGCAAACTGACTCCCACGCAAGTCAGCAAGCTTGAGCTAAGCCAGCCTTACAGAGGAATGCTAGTTAGTGCTAAAAATACTCTTCTCTTTAAGATCACTTGAGACTAGTCTTACAGTTAGAGAGTAAGGTGATGGAAAATGCTACCAATACATTTTTTTCCCTTATACATGAATTATGCTATTTACTTTATTATGTGGGGTTCTGTTGTTCACAGAGAAGTTGCCACTGGCTCTAGAATTCATTAGCACCAGCTGCTGTACATGCTGTCTATACTAACATAGTGTGAGCTGAGAAACAGCTAAACTGGAGTAGTTTAAAAGCAAGTGGAAAGCAAAGGCATTAAGTGTGACAAAAAAAAATTGTCCTTCTAACAATACTAACATTATCTCTTTTCTGACATGTCACCTGCAAAATCAAGTGGACAGATAATGTTATAGGAAGCTGCACACTCTAGGTAACAATGAACAGGACCGACCTAAGAGGAAAAACACAGAGTCTAAAAATATTAATATTCCCATTATGGGCATTACTGAAAAGCATTCAGTTAAATACTCTATGCACAGTTTTATTGATAATACTGTGTCAAAAGTACTATTATTAAAAAGAGGACTTAAAACCAAACTGTCTCAAGCAGTTCTTTTCCTCATTTCACAATTATTTTAAGTTTATTAACTTAAGTTACCACCAGCACATTTAAATTACTACTGATCATCAAAATACTATTTTCCCCTTTTGAAGTCAACCTTCGAAGTAGAAAATATGTTCTGACATTGGTACTGAGGAAATACAGTTCAAAAGATTACTTGCAAAAGACAATACAATTATTCACTAAATTACTATTAGAGGCACAAGGACAAGTTACTTAGAGACAAGTATGCATCTGACTTGACAAAGCTCAACTAACCCTTCAGTCTTTAAACCTGAAATAAAGTGCAAGCTATCTTGCATGTATTAAAATAATTTAAGTTTCTGCCTTTACTGCAGAGCATAAAGTGTGCTTCATCAGAGGTAAGGTTATAATGCAATGTGACTTTTTCCTGCAGTGAACTGTTTTCAAAAAATCCTAATTTAAACTGCTGATTTTATGTGCAAAGTGATCTAAGTATTTGAAAGAGACACGTAGAAACAACAGGTGAAAATACTTACACATTATCCTCTACACAAATTTTAGGTCCAACTACATTCGCTGCTCCACTTGACATTTTGAATGCAAAATGCTTTTCAGGACAAGCTTTCGAGATCCCACACTTATATCTTGGAGGTTTTGTAGCTTTCAAAAGGAAATAAAACAAGATTTTAGAGAGAACACCACAGGTAGGCTAACAGACAAATATCAGTTACTTTTCTGAAGAAATTCAAGGAAGAGAGCAAACACAAACATTATCACATCTGTAGTTACATGGCAGCTTAAAATAATCTAAGCTCCTGAAGCACTTCATTATTCCAACTTCTTGTTGTCACCCTGCTGCATTTTCTGGCACTGTCATCAAAAGCCACAAGCCAAAACTACAAAACAGACTTTACCAGAAATTTAGGAAATCAGGAGAAGAGGAAAATTAGTTTCTGATTGCATTTGAAGTGTAATTAAGACTTTCTTAACTATGAAAATTCATCAGTCTTTCTGTTATTAGTAAAAGCAAGTCACAGCAGTAATACATGCATATGAATACTCACAGCGTGCAGCTGCATCCAATGCTGATCTAGCTAAAATGCAAACAGAAAGTTTTACAAGATGTTACTATTTAAGTGTCATCTGCTATATAATATCCTATAAACATAAAATCTTTCTGTACCCCTATAAAAACAGGCTGGTTAAAATGAAGTATCAAATACACCCTCACTGGGATGGAGTTCCTTTCACCTAAATGGGAAGCCTGCAGCTCAGGTGTATTTCAGCCCAACCATTCATGACTCCCTTTCTTGGATAATGAAGAGACAAGAGTGCCCCCACCATGCCCACGTCTGGATGACACCTCTGTCTCTTCAGTGATTACTAAAGAAGTCTCTGCTGACTGGTTCTGATGGCAGCTCACACTGCAGGAACCCAGAGTAAAGAACACAAACTCCACCCATGTACCAAAAATTGTTTGGGGTTTTTTTGGTAATGTAAAGCACCTTGAAAGATAATTCTGGTTCAAAACAGACTCTGAGTTTTGAGACACCAAAACTGCTGATCTTTCTCTGTGTAGAACCCAGGCACATCTGAAATGTTTTGATTACTCCACGTTCAACTTAACACGGTCCCTGTGCAAGAGAAAAAGCCTACCCAAAACAAATTTTGAATCTCTTTAGCAGTAGTAAGGCAGAGCACAGATCTCCAGAAACATGGTTCAAGTCACCTAGTTTATTACTCTACACTAAGAATGCATTTCCAGTAAACAAAGAAAAATCAGGTAAAATTATGTATCCTTGGCAGACAAAAGAATCAAACTCATTGGCAGAGTAGGTTAAATATTTCATACAGAAAATAATTTAATACACATATTATATATAAAAAATAACAAGCACACATATTAAATGCAGAATTCTTAGGTTGAAGAGCTTAAGGCAAAACAAATGTGATATTCTTGATAAAAGCTCAAGTAAATACTAATAGATGTCCAGAGAAAACAAAGTCATCACTTACCAAATATGTGTCCTAAGTTTGCATCCATTTTTATTTCAAACACTTGAGATATGACATAAAACGTCAATAAAAATATTGCTATGACTACTACCA
The DNA here is from genome assembly GCA_013397975.1 of Machaerirhynchus nigripectus. Taxonomy (NCBI): domain Eukaryota; kingdom Metazoa; phylum Chordata; class Aves; order Passeriformes; family Dicruridae; genus Machaerirhynchus; species Machaerirhynchus nigripectus. The sequence goes on along the minus strand of VZRQ01003871.1, from coordinate 66,271 downwards.
ACTTTGCAGCACCTGTTAAGAAACAGAAAAAAGTTTCAAAAAATTATCTGGAAATAGTAACATTAGTTTACTGAAATAAATAACATGAGAAATGTGTATCAGATTACAATCTGGGGAACTCAGAAATAGGATGATCGTTAGCAGACTTACTGAACAGAATAAATCTGAAAAAGGTATCGATATTATGGATGGATATTATAATGTAGGATGTAACTGCACTGATCTATCAGGTTATCATACCAAATGCACACTCCAGTCTTAACTTTCTCCACCTTCATGCTTGTCTGACACCATAGTACACCAACTCAGCTGAGCAGCCAGGAGAAAACAGACTTTTCCATGAAAATCCAGCTTAACCAAATGAACTAAGATGATCTACCTGACTGCTGTCCAAAGGCAAAATTCCCACCTTCCCCATGCCACTTCCCTGTTCTTAGCCATGAGTACCTGGTTCCTCACTGTTCACAAATACTGTGTCTCGCCCTGCCCTCAAATTGAGCTACCTCTGTTTAAATGTATAGCCCAGACTGAGTCATCTGTTTATATACTGCAGCTTAAGTCAGCTCTGGGTATTACATTAAAAAAAAACCAAAAACACAAACAAACCAACCCAACAACAAAAAAACCCCAAACCCAAACGGCCAGCCAACCAGAGACCAGCATCCTCACCTACTTTTCAAGAAATTCATATTGATGACCTTCAAAAAGCAAGTTTGATGACTCAAAGGCTATTTTAAAATAAGTAAGAAAAAGCAGTACCTCTCCCCTCCCCCTTTTAATACATTGGTGTCTCAGGCAGCTTGAAGTTTTTCAAGCCTAAGTTCCTCTAGTGCTGAGTGGCCAATCTACTTCCTGGGTGAAGAGCTGTAAGCACAAAACCACAGCAACTTACACCTGAAACGAAATGTATGTGATACTGCCACAAACCTCACCATTTTTTAGCATAATTTGCTATACATTTTTACTGGAGAATGGAGAATACTCCACTCTTAACTGACTGTAAAATACTGACTGAGTGTAGAAGTCAGGTGAGGAGGCATCTGATCAGCATCCTGCCTTCCTATCTCATTGCAGTATGTCAAACTGGTTGGAAGAATCAACCTTAAAGCATGCTTCTTTTCCTCAGACTGCCAGCCAAATACATCCTCTAGAAAAAACCAAACTTATATACTCCTGCAGATCTCAGAACAGCTGTGATGGGCTGTTCAGAAAATCTTAAAATAGATGGATTACTCAGCCTTCAGAAGGATGAGAGATGATAATCAATCTTCCCAAATGGCTAAAAAAAGATAAGGGGATAGAAAAAGAAGGAAGATGAAGAAAGATACAAGGGTTTTTTGTTTGTAATTTGGTCTTTTTCATGTGTGAGCACATACATACTATGATGTAAGAAAGCAAAGGTGCAAACCTAACTTAAAAATATTATGCTGGAACTCCAAAAATCACTGCACTTGAAAGGAAGGGAACCATGTGTTAGCAGTGAGGTAAAGGTTTTCCAAGCAACACTGCTTAAAACCACAAGATGGTACCAGATTTTGGAATGTGGCATCTAGCAAATGGCATTTGGAGAGCATGTTGTTTTAGTATATAGTATGTGAGAAGAACAAGAACTCAGTCTGAGGACTAACCATCCCCTCTACTCTGTATTCTGAGCTTTTCAACTGAACTGCAAGTGCTGCCTTCAAAGGAAGAGTAAGAAATGTCCCAGAAGGTTCTTCAAGCATTTGAACCAAAACTGGCATGTTTGCTACAGGTGAAACATTCTATAGGAACTGCTGTATCTTCTTTGTGGTTTTTAGCAAAAAAAAATAGTTGGATGGAAGGGGAAAAAAAACCTAAACATGTTTGGAAAGTAATTTCTCAGGTGAATCAGGCACCTAAAAACTGGAGCATTTTCCAGTTCTTTATCAGATTTACTTTAGCAGGTTGCTCCCAGTTATACATATTGTGGTTAATAAAGCAAATTTAGGAGTAGTGACAGAAATCAACTAATTTCGTGAATTAACAAGGTCTTGGAAAAGGTGTCATTTTCTCCTAGAAGAGGCAACAGTTTCTCCTTCTGCAAAATAACACTGTAACTATTGATGCACGCGTAACACACCAGAAACTCAGAACTGTCCCATTGCTACCCAGGCTATTCTACTGTGACAAAATGTCTAAAATAATGTTTTCTTCTAAAGTTTTATTGGCAAAGATCTTATTTTTACAACCACTATACTTTCTGTCAAGTAGAACTAGTTTCTCAAAGCCTGTACTACAGTAACTTACCTCTCTGAAAAGGCTTTTATAGTTTTCAAACTCCCCGCAACCATTCAGAAAGTTTCAGACACTTAAAACAGCACATAGCAATTTTAGTTAGGGTGTGAGGCAGGGAAGAAATAGCTTAAGACAACCATTGACCACTTCCTTATTCTTTCATCATCTTACAGAAATAGCAGCCAAAATACGCCAAGTCACGGCACCTTAAGCAGTCACTACAGATCCAGCTAGAGGGTTTTAACAAGGTTATTGCTCTTTGACCATCCCAAATTCCAAAATGAGTTTCATCAAACATCAATAAAGTAGAACAGCAATGCCTGTTATGCCTGCTAAGTGAAGCATACCCTGACAAAGTTGGATGAGGATATCAAACTGAGTGAGGAAGTGGGCACATCTAAAGGCAGGAACACCTGGATAGGCTGGAAGAGTGGGCTAACACTAATAGTGAACTTCAACAAGGACAAGTGTAAGGTCTTCCACCCCAGAAATCATAATCCAGGAGTAAAGAACAGACTGGAATCTACCCAGCTGGTGAGTAGCTCTGTGGAAAGGAACCAGGGGATCCTGGTGGACAACACGCTCAATACAAATGGGGGGTGCTGGCAAAGAAGCCAACAGGATGCTGGGCTGCACCAACAAGGGCATCGCCAGCAGAGAGAGGTAAAGAGAGAGATAAATCCCTCTCTGCACAGCACTTGCCAGACCATACCTGTTATACTCCCTTCAGTTTTAGACACTGCTATTAAAAAAAAAAAGACGAAGACATGGACAATCTAGAGAGAGGCCAACACAAAGATGATCAAAGGACTGGGAAGCCTGCCAGATGAGGAAAAGCTGAGACTGCTGGGTTTGTTCAGCCTTGAGAAAAGACTCAAAGGGGAACTTAGTACCATGTTCCAGTAGTTCAAGGGTGGCTACAAAGAAGATGGAGACTCCCCTTCTGCAAGGAGTCACATTGAAAACAAGAGGCATTGTTGGTACAAGATATTCTGGGGAAGATTCCAGTTGGACACTGAAAATTTTTCACAATGAGAACAATCAGACATTGGAATAATCACCCCAGGGAAGTGGTGGACTCCCCAGCACTAGCCATTTTAAAATTTGGCTGGACAGAATGCTGGGCCATTGTGGAAAGATGGCTAGGGTTCAAACTAGAGGAAGTTATAGCAGTATGAAAATTATAGGGTAAAATACAGCTGCTACTCCCTGGATGGAATGGTGTGAGCATGCTCAAAACCTATCCCACAATGATTCCCCCCCCACACACACTCTGCAACCTCAAGCACATGCTATCGGGGAATAGAGGGTGGAGCAGAGTGGAAACAGCTTGGCCAGGCTCTGTTGAGATCAGATGGTACTGTGTAGCGAATAAACCTGCACAGCACCTGTCAGCCAAGGGAGATAGGAGCAGGTATCTTGCTGCTGAACCAGCAACTGTGGCGAAATCACTCTCCTGAGATGAACTTCGTTCTTTGTAACTTAACTCTAATTTAAACTCACACCATCATTCCAAAGTTACCTGCCTCCAAGGTATGACCACCCCTCACTGAGCGTGCGCTCTACATTTCACTGACTATATCTGTAACAGCGAAGCAAAAGAATTTTCCACCAATGAGTAACAAAAGTGTGTATTACTAGAGTCACTCAAGATCTACCCAAACGAAAAGGAAGTTCATTGAAAGGTCCCCATAATAGGACACTGAGATTAGTCAGGCACAAGGGCCTTGGCTTTCCTTGGTGTGCTGACAGACTAATCAGAGACTAAAGGTTTGGGGAAAACCCCACTTTTCACAAGACAACAATCTTGTCTAGACTGTGCTTCTGCCAAGAAATGTTGGACAAGATGATTCTTGAGATCCCTTTTGACCTGGTATTCTATGACTGCATGACTTTAAAACCTTATTGTCACAACTTGTTACTGCTGTCCATAGCAGTTGTTTCATAAATGACCAAAGTCTGATTTTACTGAGCGTACGTACTTACCTGCTATTCTCATGTTTAGTCTTCAGCCAGCTAATGACACTATTGCATTAAAACAGCCACCTACAGGGAAAAAAAAACAAACCAAAAACTAAAAACCACTTCACCATAATTACAGCCAAAAAACCACTTTTGTGATAAGTAAAAAAACCCATAGATTTTCTAGTTAATAAAATTAAAGATGATTGTTCTCAATACCTATTTCTTCATGCTCACAGTTGAAGAAAGATTTAAGATGGATTTCTGATGTCTTGCTTTCATTTGTTTCTCCACGAAACAAGTGTTCTGAAAAAACATTAATTTCACCTAATCTACTATAAATTCAGTTTAATTTTCAATCCTTCAATCTGTGACCTAAGTACTTACCAGCGCTCTACCTAAGCAGTCTTTAGTTTCCTAAAGCTATGTGGTAAAAGTCAATAACTCCACCTGCACTCCTTCAAAACCCTATCTGCTTCTGGGTGCAAGTTGTTATTTGGCAACATAGCATAGCAAACTATGCTTTGGAGAGAAAAGCTGTGAGCATTTTGGCCTTCAGGATACTACATAAACTGCTTCAATGGAACTGAAAGTAGGCCAACACTTTAACCTATGCATTGCAGAAATGTAACAATGCATTTGTCACTCATAGGTACAGCCAGAGGAATAATGTAATGGTCAATGATGACAGAAGCACCAACCCTAGTACTCCCAATTATTTCAGAATGCACTGAAAACCACTCTAAGCAAACAGCACCTAAACATCCACAAGCTTCACCACACAGAGTCAAATTGGGCCACAAACTCCACAGGCTCTGCACAAAAGGTCCCACCTCCTCCTCCTCAAGCAATGCAGGGTCCAGGGGCTGCATAAAATCTTCTGCCCTCTACCTGAAGAGCCAGGGCTGCTCCTGGCTCTGCGCCATGCTCATGCTCAGTCCCGGTGGGCCCACGCTGCACTGAGCCTGGACATCTGGCACGACTTTCCCCCAATTCAGGGATCTTGTTGAATCATCTACACTAAGGCCACATTTGAAAACATGTCATCAGCTATCACTCTAATCCAAGTAGCTGTCCCAGACCCCCACCACAAAAGCTATAGTATCCCTAACCCTCTGCACTCCTATGCCACGATTTTGAAAACCATCAAAAACATTATCTTTAGAAATTATTAGAAAAACTGCTGTTATTAGAAATAGAAATTATTTGGAGACAAGCACCAAAACACCCACATAGTTCTCACGGTCTATGCTAGGGAGAAAAAATTGGCATTATGCAGACAACCTTTTGCCTTCACTTAGTTCAGTATCTTCGAGTTCAGTGATTTGTGTCCAGATCCTCTTTGCCAAAGACTCAATCATTGTGCTCTATCCCTTCAAGTTTACAAGAAAATGGTCAGCAGAGAAATAAACAGGGGAAAAAATTGCAAATACCGAAATATTTATTTCTACTCTACTGGAATTTGAAAACACTTATCACCAAAGCTTAAAAGTGGACAAATGTTTTTGAGTACTAACGTTGTACTGTAAGGGAAATCTCACAGCATATTATAGACCATAATATATCCATTTAGCTGTAGCCACATATATTATATCCTCATAAAATAACTTCTTTCAGTGAAAGGCTGGTATTTATGTGTCTTGTAAAAAGGCAAAAAAGAATCCGTTAGGGCAGATAAACCCATTTTATTTCAAAGTCTGTGAACAGGATTATTCTAGGCTTCTTCCTCTCCACACACCCAGAAATATATCAATGTTACAATAAACACTGTCAGTACTTTGAACAACTACAAGCTTCTTTTAAGTCTGCACTGAAAAAAAGAAGTTTCCTTTTTTGTTTTACACTAAACAGAAACACGTAACGAATTCAAAGCATGAAAACAAGAATATGAACAAAACAGAAAAAGAATCTAAGTGAAACAATCACTAACCTTGACTGCTTTTATCTCAGCATCCCCTTTCACCCATCTCAGGGATCATTATCTGTTACAATCAACAAATAAGAGTATGCACTCTTTTTAAAGCACTGAATTTTTTTTTTATTTAGAAGAAGGAAAAATGACTGTGCTATGCCTCAGCTTGAAGGAATTTACAAAATTTAGTGATTATTTTTCTGAATTACAGTATACTGAAAAATCATGGCATTTGATTTACAGAATAACACAGTAGTACTACAGTACAGACAAGTGTTGCACAGCACTTTCCAGCAGCAGGAAAATAATTTATGGACATCAAGTCCTTCTCCTACACTGTATTATCTTAGATTAATTTTTAAAGTACTTCAAGAAAGAACAGGAATAAAGCATGACAAGCCATGAACCCTTATGAATGCTTATAGACCATTACTCCACATCTTTGGTATTGGACCTTGTAACTGAAATTAGAGAACTGTCTAGAAAATTAATTTGGAATTTTTAGTGGTGCACATTTATGATCATTTAAAAACAAAGAACACAGGACCACAACTGAGCTGGCTCAGATTCAGATGCACAAAACCAGTACCAACAACATTCCTTTGACTGCTTTAGAAATGGGCCAAAATAACCCAATCACTATTTTTCTCTTCTTTGATGTAAGATTCCATCAAGCAGAGGCAGCAGAATTAGAACCTTAGTAGCTTCCTGACTAATACAAATAATCATTTATTATGTTATTATGATTTATATAAATCATCGTTCTCTGTCAGGCAGTAGAAAAAGGCTCCCATGTACCACTCATTAGACACTGAGGCAGGAGGTGCAGCCCATAGCAGGGTTGACAGGCAGCGTCAACAGCAGAACCCTACAGAGATGCAAAGGCCAAGGAAAACACCACAAAACAGGCAACAGAAGCAATCTACATCTCCAAGTTACAAAGTAAAATGGCTGGGTTTGGGAAGCATTATTTCACTCAAACACAGATTTGCTTTTTCTGCAGACTGTTTTCTTAGCACAGAACTTAGGAGGTTTATCAGTCAAGGTCTAAAACTTGGCCAGCAGAAAGAAACCAAAAATTCTCTTGTGCAGCAGTGCCTTGAAATGGAAAGTTATCCACAAAAGAACCTGAACAGGCAAAGACAAGAAGTTACAGGTTATAAATCCTTCTTAAATGCTGGCATGTCATTGTCCAGTTCCCTGCATGGAGCTGCACATCTATCCATGCAGAAAGAGATTATTTATTTTGGATACAAACTGCTAGGGAGAGGATATATGGAAAGACAGTTGGGAGCTGAGATTACTGGTTGCTTTTTTTCTGCATCCTTGTGCATCCCAAACAACCCCCATAACAGTCTAAAATGCTCTGCATATGGCATAGAAAACAGTAGCTTACAATAAAAAAAAAGAGAAAAACAAAGGGCTTTCCCCCACCCTGCTCTACTTGTTGATTAACTTGCGTGCTATGACATACTCAACACAAATACAAAAAATTTAATGCATAAATGCACAGAGCTACTGCATGTATTTTTATTCACACCTAAACTAGTTTCAATAAGCAGACCAGCAGATGCTTGCTTTTAAAAGTAACCCATGTCTCTTGAGGGAACCCTGCTAGGTCCTTCGCAGAGGAAGCTTATAATATGACTTCATTTAGGAAAATTCCAAGCCTATAATCCTTCCAAGCAAATCATAATCATATTTTGTTAGATGACATAAAGTTTCTAACATACCACGACTGAGTTCTTTCTACATTCATGTGTTAGACAGAGTGGTCATAAGCAAGTTTTCCTCCTACAATCATTGTGCAAGAGGAAACTGCACTGAGATAATTGACAAATTAACAGTTCTTATTAATACTGCCTCACTGACATAACACTGAATGGAGTGCAGATTTCAGTCCTAAGCTGAATGCAATTCAATTCAGTTAATTCTTTATCAGGCTTTTCTTGACACTTGTCCAGAGATGGTGCCGTGGGGCACACGTCACTAGGGCAGGAGCACAGCCTCTGCCCTACTTACTGTGCAGAAAGCTGTGGCCACTTGCCACAAGCTTTGGTTTAAAAGGGGTTTCAAACACAATTGTAACTAATGTTTTGAAGGATGACAATCAAACATAGGGATTAGTCTATTTCATTCCCAGGATAATAGTATTTCCATTAGCAACTTGATAACATGAGTGGATTATGCTTACAAAATGGGCACACAGAAACATGCAAAGATGAGAGGCAAGAATTTAAAAGGTCAAGATAATTTTGAATTCTGACCTTAGCTGATTAGGAAGAGGTCCCAAAATCAACAATGATACTTCATAAAACAGGAAGTAATACACTCCAAAATGGACATCAAGTGCAGCAAAACAAGCGGCAGAAATGGAAAGAGATTATAGCAGCTCTCTAATATTGGGGTCAACAATGTTGTTCTGCCACAAAAGTGTATCTGTTCGTTGTGAACTGCACCGACAGGACTGCTGTGTATGGAAAAAAAAGCAATTACTTTGCTCTGCCTAAAGAAACAAAAAATACCCTGCTCCGTGTGCTATCTTGACTTTTAACTGAGACCCATGTGCAGTTTTTTTTCTAAGTCTATCTTAATGCATAATCCCCAAATGGAAGAATCTAGATAAGAATTACATGACCTAAATAAACCAACTAAGGGATAAAAGAATCAAGTCTGCTTTGCAAGGAACTGTGAAAGAGAGAAGTAAGGATCAGACATCTTTATCTCTTATCTTCAAGGTGTCATTTTAAAATTTTTTACAAATATATTTAATATTTTTAGAAGTACTAGTATTTATAACCAATCTACAATATATAGTAAATACATTATCGTTTTAAATATATATTTTTAAAACATACATTTTTTCTAAAAAAATGCTGAGAAAAACCTCAGTATTCCCTGCCTGCTGCTTACCTATTTGCAGTTATAATACTGAAGAAAAACAACCTTCCAGTTACAAGGATAAACAAAAAATATAAAAGGAGGCTGTAAATCATTATAGAAGTCTGGAAACAGAGACAGTTTTTCTTAACACAGGTAGTCCACAAGGTGTGAGATAATGTCCCCTTCAATATAAGCCCACATTTTTATACTATTATATGAAAATCTGTACCCAGGTTATTTAATATTAAATCTGTGGCAGACTGAGATGCTTTGCATTCAGTTCAGGGGGAAACCTTTCCCCCAGACCAGGACTTAAGTGTTTGTATACTTTCTAGCAAGGTCAATAATGTTATACCTGTTTTTGTATATATCTGCTATTTGTTAATATGAATAGCATACACTGTACTAGAATTAAACAAGTGTTCAAAATTACTTAGTACCAAAAAAAAAAAAAAAAAAAAAAAAAAAAAAAAAAAAAAAAATTTTTT
>VZRQ01003871.1:0-49628 GCA_013397975.1 Machaerirhynchus nigripectus | reverse complement strand
CCCCGGGACACGGCCCCGCCAGCGCCGCGGGGGCTGCGCGCTGCCCTGCGCGGGGGCTCCGCGGGAGCGTGCCAGGCGGGCCCCATCAGCCTGGTGCCCGGGCCGGGAGGGACTTGGGCACCAAGATGTTTCTGCTTGTTTTCTGTTATATTTTACACACCTTTTATTTTTTTTACCCGAACACACCAGAAGTTATCTTCTGTTATCGAACAGAAATGGCATTTTCTGCTTTAAAATAAAGCCCAAACTTTTTCTTTTAAAAACATTATGATTAGCAGGACTGAGCCAATCTGTGCTATTGCATAAGAAGAAAATATAATCCCTGTCTCTTCTTTGTTCTTTTCTTTTTTGGCATTGATTTTCCTCTAACTCTGCCACGAGTTGGGGTAGGTGCGGACTTAGGGGTAGTTGGGGTAGGTGGGGACGAAGGCAGGAAGACCGGCATTTTATTGTGTGGAAGATTTCTGCTGGCCTAACTCCCTCAGCTAGACTATTGCTGGGGTGGGTATGGAAAGCGCTGGGGAAGCAGAGCTCCAGACTATAAATTCCACTATTGTCAAACCAGCAAGAGAGCATTTTTACAAAATCAGCATGGCACTGCTCTTAGCAGAGAACAAAGCCACGGCCGAAATGTAGGGCTTATCGCACATCATTAGTGTGAGGTAGACAAAAGGAAGTTTCCATGTCTTATTTTAAAGACTTCTGGTCAATAGATCTTTCTTTTACTGGTTTTAAAATAGCATACTTTGAAACCAACTGGTCCTTGGTATGGGATGGTTATTTGAACATCAATCAAGTAATTTCTTTAGTAAATTTTCACAACACAATGAAGTTTTAGGCATACTGTAATCTCAAAACAATCAAAAGAGTACCCAGTGGGAGCATTACACAAGAAAATAAGGTATTTATAGCTTTTAGTTCTAAATGATGATATAGATATATCATAGTTTGACAGTTTGTGCTTAATATATGAAATTTAACCACATTCCCCTGATTACTAATTATGTGGCACTGTCTACAGTAACAGATTAGTAAGGTCGGTATGCTAACAGAGGTTGACTCCTTTGATAAGCAAATGTTTGCAATAGAAACAAACATTTTAAAAAGATTACATAAGTAGCAGTATCAAATTATTAAAAGAAGAAATAATATTATCTGCACAATAACCAACACTTCAGAATACATCTGTATCAAAGTCAAAGAAATAAGTTAGACGTGAGAACGGCAGCAATTGAATCCTGCTGATTATTTACTTGGCTGAAAAGGTGCCACAACACACAGAGGGTGCAGAGTCACACTTCCCTGGAAGCATGGCAGCTGACAGAACCAAAGAAGAAGGCTACGCCAGCCCTCCCAGTGTCTCAAGAAGGCTCACATTTCCTCTTTTCCTTTTTTCTTTCTAATTTGTCTTGTAATTGTCCCTGTTTCCATATATTAAAATGGCTATGCCCATTAAATAGAGGTCTTCCATAAGAAGTATAAATATCTATACCTACAGGAGTTTGCTTTTTATTATTGTTTGTGATGAACTGACCATTTTTTTCTTCTGTAGATTAAGTTTGTCATGAAACAGAATGTGTTTCATAGCCACATATATTCTAAATGTTTCATCATGACCTAATATGTTCTAAATTTACAGTTTTTAATTTCAAAATGTTTATATTTATTTAAAAATCAACAAAATAACTTGATTTTATTATTACACTGTTTAGGAAAAACATATACTATACCTACATCAGAAACCAAAGTATCTTAAGAATTTGGGCGCATTGGGCCTGAACACAAATGACCTTGTTGGCCTTATTCACATCTTTGACAAGTTTCTTTGCTAGTGTCTCTAGCATTTGACCTGAACTTTCTTGTCTCTCTCATAACTACATCTTTTTACTAAGTGAAATTATAGCATTGTACTATGATTTTGGGTTTTATTGAGAATGAAAACATTTCGTTCATGTAGTTACAGGAAACTAGATATACTGCATGCCTCATTTAGCATCCTAGGGGTAACAGGGATAAATGAAAATAAGGTAAAATACAGAAGTGAACCCTTTCAGGTACTTTACCTCTGCTCTGTTGATTATTGCCTCTGGCAATAGATGTTCTGCTAATTAGTCATCAGTCTTGATTCTCAGTTCTGGTATCAAAGCAATTTCTGGTGACTTTTAAAAGTAGTATTTCCCTGTAAGCCTAAACTTCATGTTCGTATGCTATAAACTAATACTTCTGCCCTAGCAAATCTTTCCAAGGCACTTTGAATGAGCCAGCCTCAGATTACTGGCAGAGACCCAGCTCTCCAAAATTTGGAATATCTGTGGCATAGAAGTTACTTTTCTCAACACAGTAGCACAGGCATAGGAAACACTTTGCATGTGATAGCACCAGTATTACAGTGCTGTGATATATAAGATGCAACCCTAAGCCATCTTTTAAATATTACAGAGAGGGAAAAAAGGAGAAATAAAAGAGAAAAAGGTTCCTTAGAGAATGCTGCAGGCAGTTTGCCTTGAAGAAATTGGAAAATGTGATTTTCACCCAGTTGTGAGTCTTTTAACTATACTATAAATGGAAACTAAAATGTGTAAGTACATGAAGCTCACTCCTTTCTTCTCTCCTGCCTGTTCCAATCATGTGAGAACATGTATGAAAAAATCTTCCTTAAAATGACATCCTGTTGGCTTTCTGACTGATGTTATCAAGTTTTATATAAGCAGTATGGGTGTGTGTCTGAAAGAAAATGTATTACTTAGTGTTTGTCCAGTGATGTGGTAGAATTTAAAATATATACATTCAGTATATATTTTTGTAACTTCTCACCCCAGTGCTATCAAAAGCTAATTTTCAATCAGCCAAAATAGCAGGTCTGATATGAGGTGTCTGTGTAACAGTGGGTATGGAACTAAAATCAGTGCTCCAGTTTTAGATAAGAAGCATCTGAGGAACATTTCCAACTGAGTTTGTACTCACTGAGATCAAGAACAAGCATCACCAGCTGGAAATTGTAAGACAGACAGACTACAGATTGTATTGTTCATGAGCTGCATTGTAAAAGGTCATGGGCACCACTCTGAACATCTTGTGACAGCATGAGAATTGTTCCACACAATAAACCTCCTCCAAATGTAACTCTTTGTCATAGAAAACATATGGAGTTTGCCTCCAAGTTTATTAATGTTTCACTTTAGCAAGATATTTTTTCTCATCCACAGGTGCTCAACCAGGTCCTACCTTTCCCAAGGCAGAGCTCCACACATCGCTGCTGCTCTCTCACAAAAGCTCAGTTCCTCCACTCCCTCCCAGTCCTTGCTAAACTGCCTGTATCCATCAGCTGCACCACCCCCATGTGTGAACTATGCCATCATCGCGATCCCAGTGAGATACTGTAGCTCTACAACTGCATTCAGACCTCTAATCCCCCCTTCCTGATTCTCCACCCTGCATGCATTCATGTACAAGCACTTCAGATAAGGCACCAGGTTGAGCTGATGTCCCAGAAAAAGATATGAGGGCTTTTTTCCATAATGCCATACTGTTGGCACTCCCTTATTGCTGTGTATTTGCTTAAATTGACCTCTTTCACCCTCTTCTGTTTATTACATCTCATCCCACACCACTTCCTTTCTTGATTGTAGGCCATCATCTCCCTCCCTGTTGGTTTGTCATTCCTAATTTACAGCTCTCCTTACCGTGTTTGCCAGTCATATGGCAGAGCTGCTTTAGCTTCCCCTTGTCAGGAACACCCTGTTTGTTCCTAGCAGTTGTTGACACTCAGGTAAGATCTTATAATCATAAAAACCTAGATCCCTGTTATTGATGCCAGCTGCATGATGCCAGTTGATGATCTGCAGTGTCTGTCCACTCCTCCTCAAGACATGTCTTTCCTTTCTCTGGCAGGATCAACCAGAAAACCACCTGGGCCACTATGTCCTTGACCCTCACTACCAGAGCCATAGTTATGCCTAATATGTTCACAGCTTCCTTTGGCCAATATCATTGCTGCCCATGTGGAAGAGTAACAAAGGATAATAGTCCAAGGCCCCACAAGTCTTTTCTTGATATCTGAGATACAAGCCCCAGCAAGGAGAAAATGCCCTTTGCCAGCAGGTGAGGTCAGCCTATGGGGACCTTCTTCTCCAAAGCACCGAGTCTGCCCCTGCTATCACTTGCAGGTTCTGCCTGGTATTGTTGCAGGTTCAGTCTTAGCTGGTGCAACTGTTTTCCTGGACCGAGCTCCTGGACCCTGCTGCTAGGGCACTCAGTATTTTGTGGCTGCAGATCTGCAGATAAGAATGGGAGCCTTCCTCCCGTTGCCAGAAGCCACAAGTTTCCAGCCTTCTTCTCCCTGACCTGTGTGAATATGTGAGGAATGTGCTCTGTTTTGTACAACACATCACAAATGAGGAGAGAGGAATTGATGGACAGTCTCTCCATGACCACCCACGCCTTAGTGCTTAATCAAGATAACCACTCCCCCTGTCTTACCAACATATTGTCATGTCTGTGTTTTTCTAGTGGAAAGGAAAGAATTCCATCTTCTGAGAAAACTCTCAGGGTGATGGGGCAGAAAGACAGGGCAGCTCAGCAAATATCTGCAGGGTAGAGACTGTGCTCAGTTGGGCCCTTAGGTGCTACTATAATAAAAAATATTAAATCTTGTGTATTCAGAAATAGAAAGCAGCCTGTATAATTAAGGATTCTGCCAGCTCACACATTTTTCACCAGGATGGAATGACTGCACCTCATCCATCTAAGCTTCAAGTGATGAGTAAGATAAGTGCAGAGGCAGTGGTGATCAGTCCATCCCTACTGTCATGCTTGGCTAGACCACAGAAAAGAAATTGCATCCTTAGCTAGGATAGATAGGCACAGCCCTGAAAAGGGGATTCCAGCTCTAAACACAGAATTACAGAATTGGTACTGGAGGCATCTGACTGACCTTGAAAGTGAAAAAGAGAACTTGGACAGCAAACACACTTTGGGTGCAGCAGGCCAAAATGCAGAAAGTTTCAGGTCAAAGGGATTTATATAGAGACCAGACTAGGCTCAAGGTAGTACAGGCAGCTCAAGTCTAATGAAAGGAGCCCTGGCACCCGTGGAAACTTCAGGAACAGATACATGGTAATGCAGCAGAGCTTATGGCTCACCAGCCATAAGATCATCCTGCAAAAATGATCTCTTCAAGGGCCAGAAGATACAGTAGTCTGAGACTAAAATACTGAAGCTATGGCAGTTAAGATGCTGAGGTTAGAAAGCATTGCATTGCAGTTGTGGGCAAAAGAACCAGAAACATGAGAAGAACTGGGATGACTCAGAAGTTGTCGGCTCCTCTTTTAACCCATATGCCCTCTGATACTGTTCACTTGCTATCTTCACACTGGTGTTATGCCTCTATGTATCTCTGTAGCAATGGTATTGCTGAGCATCTCAAATAGCATTCATAGTGAAATGCAAGCAGACTCTGGCTTCGCCTGCAGCTGACCAGCTCCTGCCTCAAAAGCTCCTCTGGCTGGGACAGAGGTTCAGCCGTTCTGAACAATAAAACAAATGCAGTGGAGACTATTCACCACAGGCATGGTGGTTTTCTGAGCTCAGCAATTTAGGAGGAAAAAATATTTCTCATTGGTTACTTTCTTCTACTGCAGAGTTGATGTGGTCACTTGAACGCTGATGTCTTTGAAGGAGGATTATCTCAATAGCCAAAGTGGTATGATATGAGAACCAGCCAATTTTAATATTAGTCTCATTAAGCACAGTACCTTGTTGGAACTGACACCTCCCTTTTGCAGAAGGACAGTCCCTCCCTATACATCAGCACTTTTATATTTTTCTCATGCTGCTGGCTTCAGTAGTGTACAAGCCTAATACCATAGATTTTCTGACAAAAGAATAGTACGACTTTCACTGAATTTTAGAAACATATATTCCATATGATACAACTACAGATAACTTCAAATTTTAGTTCAAATAATGACACTGGAAGAATGTTTGCTTTGTTTTGCACCAATGTGCTGTACAAACATCAAAGCAAAGAAAGAGCTCGTAAGGTACAAGATGCAGCTTGTAAGTTATTCCAAGGCAGGCACCTTTTCGTGCTGTGGTGTTTTGTGCTCTGCTTTTGCTGGGTCTTTTCACCCAGTTTGTTAAACTTGTGTTCAATTTTCAACTTGAATACTAGTTTGTAGATTGTCCAGACTGGAAAAATCTCCTAGATCCCCCCCTAAAAATGCAGAGGTGCACAGCATCCAGGGGAAAGCAAACTTCTCCAAAGAAGCATGAACTTCTTCCATCAGATCTGCACAGCAAGCCATGGCCTGTCTTTTGACCCTGTGTCTCTGTAGGAAATGTCACTAGTTCCACAGAATGTGACATTGCACATTTGTCTTGCAGTGTATGTGCACAAAATATCTTGTACTTCTTGAATAAAGTGTTAACAGTCCCTTCTAACAACACTCCTAAAACAAAACAGACAGCAATTTTGGTTTTTGGCATTTGTATTTGCCTGAATGTAGTCTTTCTTTTTCTTTTTTGTTCATTGTTTGGTGGGATTGTTTGTGGGGTTTTGTTTTTTTTTTTTTTTTAAAATTTTCAGCAATTAATCTTGTCAAAAGGAAAATCTATTAACTACTTAAAAAATAATCTAGGCAAGACTTGAATTCTAAACTTTTATTTCTTGCAATCAGTCTTTTATCTGGCAAACAGAGCATAAAAGAAAAGGAAAGGAAAATACTGGAGGAGTGAAAGTCTGTTAAGCTGTTGCACAGTTAGTTTCTAGGCAGCACATGTTGAAATTAAAGTCACTCGACTTAGACTAGACAGAGTTGTTACTGTAACAGATTTCTGTTACAAAGCATCCCTTTTATGTACTGTCTTTCTTGAAGTGCTGTATTTCTCTTAAAAATTCACTGAAGATATTTTTTTGAGAAAAATGGCTTAAATGATCCCTAAATCTGTTCCTTTTAGAATTTGCTTGAACTGACTGGTTGATCAGATAGACACACATAGTTTTCATAGGAAGAAGCTGAAAGGGGACTCTGGTGGTCTCCTAATTCACCTATCAGAACCATTAAACTTTCCTTCACACTCCATCTGGTGAGCAGAGTCTGGTCTCTGTAAATCACCCACGCTGTTACCTATCTATGCTTATGATCCTAACGTCTGACCTTAACCTTCCTTGTTGTAGTGCATGCTCATTTCTTCCTCTCATCTACAGTGATGACATACAGAGAACCACCTATTTTCTTTCCCTGTGCTATTCTTGTTTGTGCTATTCTTATTTGAAGACTTTTTCTTCGGTTTTCTCTCAGCCTTCCCTAAACAAAGCAGTCATGCTCCCTCTGAGCCTTACTGACCGATCATGTTTCACAGAATTTCAGTCTCCTTCTCTGGATTACACTTTCTTTGAAACATGGTAGCCAAACCTCAACATGCCTCTCCTATTTAGGCATCACCAGCATAAAATTATCTGTGGCACACAGTACTCTTACATGATGTTTTCTTCCATTTTTGCCACAGCAATTTCATTGACTGGTGGTTGGCTGTGGCTGTGTATGACCCCTACATCCTTGCCTGTGGATCTGCCACCCTGCTGAGAGTTTCCAGTCCTGTATTTATGCAGCTGATTTTTTTAACTCGAAGTTTTAGCCTTTTTTATATCATTTCTGCTCTGTGTCAAGATCTTTTTGAAGATATTCCTGTTCTCTAAAACCCTCACAGGCTCTAACAGATTGGTTGTAGCTGCTTATTTAGCAATTCAGTGCTCCATCATCTGGAGTGCCAGTGGGAGCAGCGTTCTTTACTAGAACAGGACAGGATAGGCCACTGGGAGTAGCACAGGGATTTTGGCATTACACAGCTGAGTGCATTTTTCTTCCAGCAGTATTGCACCCATGTCATGGAAGTTTTCTCCAGGTCTCGTGTGCCAAGATTGCACCTGAAAATCTCAAAAAACACAGAGTCCATAACCCCCCTACCATATTACACCCACTGCATTTCTCCTATCTGCATGGCCTCTTTACTTGATTAGATCACTCACCTAAATAATTCTATTTTTCTTTAGCATGATAGGGCTTCTGATGATTAACTGAAGAAAGATATTTAGTCTTTGTGGCGTTTGAAGAAATGTTTCTTCTTTATTAACACAATTCTCATTGACTTCACAGCAACAAATTACATTAATCTGACATTTGCCCACCCACCGAAAAAATATGTTTATAGTCACAGTGGGGTTTTTTACGTACTACCATTTTAGAATTGGAATAACTGGAAAATCCTACACTTTTTGAACCTGCTTTTGGGGCTACAAGATTTTATGTCTTGTAGCACTATTAGAAGCTGTCTAAGTGAATAAAAACTTCTTACAGAAAGATATACCAGGATTTCCCTAAGAATTATCCCTTTCCAGTAATATTCCCTATCCAGGACTAATCTGGTATTAATGCCTGTTTTTAATCAGAAGCAGGCTTCTAGTTCAGTTAATTGTTCTGAACTTAAGAGCATTTATGGACATATAAGAAATGTGGAAGTAGAGAGCAATTAATTATGTTCTGGTATCAACTTCACTTGATAACAGTTTCCCTAACTGAAACCTGAATGATGGAACTGGAACTTAGATTTCAGCTAGAAGGAGGGGTTCCTGGAGCAAAACCTCAGAATCAAATGCCACTGAATGTTCAGAGTGCTTTTCTCATTAACCTGATCTGACCAAACCATGTGGGAATTGGAAAAAAAACCAAACAAACCACAAATTAAAAAACACCCATAAAAAATAGCTTTATCTACTTCCAACAGAGAACAATCTGGCTAGAAAATTTCTGATGAAACACTTCTTCATCAGGGTATGCCATTCATTGAAATCAAAATGTTCCACAAAAAAATTTCCATTTTTGACCAATTTCCAATGGAATCTAGGAAGGCTTCCAAGACAAATGAGCCTGCCAGTTCTCTTCTTAACAGCTATTTGGCTGGTTCTGGGAGATCTTGAGCTTACAGACTGCTTTGCCTTGGTTTTGACTGAGTGCTGAGAGCTGGGAAGGAAGGACCCTCCACTTTGTGGCTTCTTGGCAATCCCGATTCCCCAGACACGCGGGGGCGAGGCTGACAGGCTTCCCCAGGGCTGAGGCATCATGCCATGAAAAGACTCAATACTCTTTGGTTTCATTCCAAATTTTGAAATATTGAAATCTTCTATTGTGTTTAAAAAAAAATTGCATTTCTTGCTGATGCTCCAATGAGTCTGCATTCCAGATCAGAGCCTAACCCTATAAGCATGTGCATATCCATTCATTACAAGCTGTTGTATAAAATTACACAGATATTAATGGAGTTCTGGCAGGCTGGCTACACATAGGCATGTAAATGACAAAGGCCACACCTGAACATAAGGCAGTAGTGCCCATGGTGATGTGGTCATATGGCACTGCTGTTGCTAATGGGTTCTTCACAGTACTTAATAACTGACTACTTTCAATATATATTTGAAGTACTAATACACAATATTCCGTTTTAGAAGGAAAAATCTGACATGGAAATGTTACTGGTTTTTTAGAACCACAAAACATATTCATATAATAAGGTTTACTGTTTCAAAGTCCAGCATGTTCTATTAAGAGTCTTAGTTAAAATGAAATGCCTTCTTTTGTGCCTTAGATGATCATCCAATTCTGTCTTCAACCAATGAAAACAACTTCCTTGCCCGTTCTTTTTAATTTTCCCTTCTCACATGCAGTCACATGCAGTCACTTGCAGTCAAGGGATTTAGAGCCCTTACAGCTCAGCTCACAGAATGAGTATGTGTCTGTTTCTTTTCCAGTCCTGTGTGATGCCATTGGTCCTGTCTCAAACTTAGCATAACATGGCAACATGACCTATGGGCTGATGCTACTTTGACTTGGTGATCTACACAAACAGGAGAGTAGAAAACAGCTATGGAGATGGCAATGACTTCAAAGCCATAACAGATTTTTCAAAAAAAGGCTATTTGCTCTTCATGTGTTTCATGGTTGTTTGGCATTCTCACACTAAAATGTTTTGGGAAAAGCTCCAATACCCATTTTTTGATGCACAATGTCAAATATACAATTAGAATTACTAAATGTGATGAAAACTACTAACAATCCACTAAATCAGGGAAATGCGTGGCCCACCAAAGAGTTAGAGCTTCAGTCCAGGATAACTTTTGGAAACTTGATGATTTGGCTAACAAAAACTTTGTATAGTTGTAAGAGCAGAGGTGCAAAGTTCTGCTCCTGGAGGAGGATTACTCCCTGCACATTAACTGGCTGAGTAGCAGCACTGATAAGAAGGGCTCATCAGGTGGAGGTCACAGTGGATGTGAAGTTGAATATGAGCCACTACCATGGTGATGGGCTAGGAGCGTGTCAGGGAGTTTGTCCAGCCTGAAGAAAAAGCCAAGAGAATAATACAATTGCTGTTTTAACCTGTATATTGAGGGAGAGAGGGAGGGTTTATAGGTAAGACACGCTATAGTCCTGCTTTGAGTGGGAATGGGCCCGTCAACCTCCACATTTCTATGATTCCATCAAAACTGTATTTTCTAAAATTTATTGATTAACATTCAACACAATTGTCTAGCTGAAACCAAGACCCTGGAAGTTTCTTTATTGCAAATTACCAGGATATTATGGTAGGATATACCATGAAAAAATATGTTATGTTCTACTCATGGTTTTTCCTGACCTTTTTTTCACAAATATATAGTATTAGCCACTGTCAAATACAGATCTAAAGGGACCATTGACCTATCTATTAAGGAAAATACTGGTTCTGGATTCCCAAGGGAAATTACAATGGCTCTTACACATTCATAGAATGTAAACATTTGCTGAAGGTATTAAAAAGTCTGACTGTCTTCTAGTCAACAGTCACAACTGATAGACACAGGATGTTCAGATACTGCCTCTGAGGCAGCATGAAATCCTGGCATTATGCAACATCCAGGAAAGTTTTTGTATCCATTTCAGTGGAGCAGCATTTCAAGCATATAGTTTTAATCTGCCAATTTATGCGATTGTAAAACAGTGCTAATTTACCACTCACTTGACTAAAAGAGAGAAGTATGAGCATTTTAGAAACCAAACTAAGCAAAAGAGTATGCCTTTTGAAGGATAGATATGTGTTGGCAAAGATGAGGCATTGGTTGGATTCTCCATTGACTACTTACCCAATACTTGCACATATTAAATGAGTTTTAAAGGATCCTCACTTTTGCTATCATGCCAGATATACTGCCACGTGATGAATATGGGGGAGATCCTGACTCCTTTGAAGTCACGGCAAACCTTCCATTCCCTCTATTGCCCAACACCTTGCACGGACACGACAGTATGAACCACATGAGGCGACGTTTTGTCAAATGTGAGCAAAAGCTGCTGGCTGTATCTAATATCAAATTATCTGTTATGTGGTGATTGAACTTTGTTTCTTGCTTAGTCAAACATGCAGTCATTTTATGGGATAACAGCTACTATGCCATAGATGGAAAACACAGAGTGACTGGGAAGCAGATGAAAGGCTGGTGTCTGAGCCTACCTCAAAACTGAGGCTTTTCTCTCTGTTACAGCATTCTTAGGCTAACCTACACTCAAGTTTCCTGCCTCAAGGATGATCTTATTTCTTGATTTTCTTTCCAAAATACTGGGTCCCCAATCTTCCTCTCTTTGATTTCAAAGCTGAATCAGTCCCTCTGTGGATACATTTTCATGTACTATGTTGCAACATTTTGTATTTAATGGGCTGCTTTTAAATAAAACTCCAGGTTTTTTTGTTAAGCAAAACCTATGTGTGGTTTTGACTCAATCTGAAATTGAGATTTAGGCTCCTGCCTAAATTTGTCTTGGCTTGCTTTGACAGGTCTCATTTCTCTGTATGTTGCAGTGATTGGGAACTCCACTGGTGACTTTTCTTGCTCTTGGATAGGATTTTTCAGTCTTAGAACTTAACACTTCTCCAGGATACAAAAAGGAAATACTGGGTTCAAAAGCAAGACCAGGAGTTATTTTTCCTGAGTCAGCTACTTCACTCAACTGACCACCTGGTCAGTCAGAAAAACACAGCTGATAAACAGGGATAAAGTTAAGTTCAGGTCAGTTTGGCACAGAGTGGAGAACCCCACCTGGACAAGTCAGAGATAATCAGTGGAAGATTAGTTACGGCTATCCTCATAATTTCTGACATGGGTTTCCAGTCCAATATATCCCCTCAGATTTCCTGTTCTCAGTTTAGTGTATACAATGTTTAAACAGTTTCCAAGCTCTCTGAAATAATCTAAGAACCTAAATTGGTTTGATTGTAATGTAAATGGTTATCATTCCCTGATTACACTTCAGTCTGGCATTATGACTGAAGTTGCATTGGGACCACAATGGAAAACTAGTCTGCAGCACATCTCTGCCAGGCATTGCACGCTCTTGCTTTACCAACTTTGGCAGTTGGTTACTGCTTTGATGAATCACCTTTTGAACTACTGGGGTTGTTGCCATTTTTCAAGGATTTCTAAGTATCTCAGTGTCTGCATGTCCACAAACCCAGGACATACAGGCACTTCTCTAGTGCTTACTTGTGCTATAGTGTGTAGGCACAGCCTGAGAGGTTTACAACATATGGGATACACTGTGTAACTGATTTGTGCATGCACTGGAAGTAAGACTCATTTCGAACACTGGTTTTGCAGCACATGCCTTGAAGCTCACTCTGCAGAAGCACATCAGCTCTGTTGTGCCTGGGGTACCTCAGGCTCCATACATATGCAAACACGTGATCCATGTCAGTCTGAAGGAAGATTGCAAGGGTTGTAGGCAGGGTTGAAAAGATGACAGTCTTCCTCTGACTTTGCTGAGTTCACCAGAAGGATGACATGCTGCCCAAAACATGCCTGCAACATCACTGGTTTCAGGCAATGTAGATCCTTTCCCAAAGGCTACAAGATAGTTTGAAATCAGAGGGCCAGAATGCTCATCACTGAAGAAGAAAACAAGTATTCTCATCTTAGTCTCGTACCCTGGTAAAACCTATGTAAAACTTCACAATCACAGATTTAGAATAAATGGCTATGCATGAATTGTTAGTTCTCAAAGGCCTGAGGTAGTACAGAACAACCTCCCCCTCAAACCTGCGTGACCAAGATGGACATTTGTCACATGATCAGAATAGAAAACATGTCATATGAAGAGACATCTCTGTGGCTATCTGCCTTACATGCTTGATAGTCAGGGTGTGGGACACACTCAGATGAAGGACTCAGCTTCATGTAAGGACACAGTGCTGTCCTTTTACCCCAGTACTTTGAGAGCTCTCTCATGCAACACAAAGCAAGGAACAAAATGCAAACCTCTATGTCAGACAAAATCAGAACATTAGGCTCCAATGCTGAAAGAAACAGAGACAGCTAGTGATGCAGTAGCTGCTAAAAACTAATTTTGTTTTCTTCATATGCAAGCAAACCACCAAACCTGCCCACAGAGGTTCCTGAGTTTGAACAGGCTGCACATACATGAGCATGGTACAGTATATTTCTACTGTAATAATTTCCATTGCATAGAAGGGCTAGTTTTGAGTAAGCTGAGCAATAGTAGAATCCTGGGATGGTTTGGGTTGGGTTTGGGTTGGGTTTGGGTTGAAAGGGACCTTTAAAGTTCATCTAGTTCTAACCCCCCTGTCACTGGCAGAGACACCTGCCACTAGACCACGTGGCTCAAAGCCCCATTCAACCTGGCCTTGAGCACTTGCAGGGATTGAACATCCAAGACTTGTCTGGACAACCTGTTCCAGTATCTCACCACCCTGAGAGTAAAGGAATTCTTCCTAATATCTAATCTAAACCTACCCTCTTTCAGTATAAAGCTACTCTCTCTAGTCCTATCACTACTTGTCCTTTTATAAAGTCCATCAGATGGTCTTACCAGAAACTGATATAATTACTGCTTCTTATTTCTCCCTTTATACTGACACTCATTTGTACTTGGAGATAACTTCTGATGCAACATATAGCTGTTGCAACACTGGTAAATACCATATGATTTTTTCCATTAGCCTTGTAAAGAAAACAGTGAAGCAATATCAATTCAACCCTAACTGCAGCGGCTTGAGGTATGAAAGTCTATACAGATACAGGTTTTTCCACTTTGCCTTGCCAAAGTACTCCAGTCAGGATGTAGAGCTTGTAAGCTGTTCTGATCCCCAGCGTGGGCCAAACTGAAACTGTCAGCCCGGATGATTACTGTGATGTAAATATAAGCCTGTGTGAGATAACTGTCTCAGTTTTCACTTTAAAATATAGATTAAAAAATGAATTAGTTCAAATCATGCAGTGCCTTTTAGATCTTCAGGCTAAGACCTTGAAAAAAAAAAGATATCTAATTAATTTCTTGCAGCTGTTGCTTGATGAAAGGAGTATTAATACGGTGGTAGCAGGTTACAGCATTTAACACTGTAGCCTTAACATTTCTTATTAAATATTTAACTGCTGGAAATGGTATACTTGACAAGCATCTGTGGAAATGAAACCTGGTTTTGAGAACACAAGTTTGATACTGTAAAAATAAGGATGAGGATATGGATAAAAGAAATATTATAAAGTTGTCACATTATTTTTTATCTCCAAGACAAGATTTTGATTTTTTGATATTTATTTGAATGCATATTTTTCCTGTGGGGGCAAAAGTTTGTATACTCACTAAAATAAGTGCATTTCATTCACAAACTTGTTTGGTTTGGGGTTTTTTGCGGTTTTTTTTGGATTGTATATAAAACACTCCTTCTGTTTTTAAAGCAGATTACTGTTGAAACATAGTGGTCTAAAAAAGGCAAATGGGTGAAAAGATGGAGAAACTCACAAAGATACCAACACTTTTGTCCTTCGTACATGGCCTCAGTATAATTTTTTTTGCAGTGGTAGTATAACACTAGGAAACACCTCAGTCATTTTCCTTCTGAGAGTTAAAAGCTGGTGCTGATCTAAGTCTCTGTAGGAATTTTACCCTGACAAGTAGATGAAACATGGCAAATTAAGAATTATTCCTCTAGTTCTTGTATTAAAGTGCTATTTTTTCCATGGAAATAAGAAGAAATATGATAAATCAAGTAAATTTTCTGAGCACCTTCAATTCTTTTTTATTATGTATCTGCTATATGCTGCACTTCTCTATCCATCTTTTGCTGCAGCATATGGGAGCATTTCAGTTTTGATTGTAGCAAGGTCTAGTAACACCTAGGTTTTGGGAAAGGAATGTTCTAAGCTGCTGAGGAGGAACCTTGGCAGAGACTGTTTCTCAGAGACAGCTTACACAAGTCTATCTCTAGTTGTTTCTGAGGACAGCAGTTAATTATTTTCTGTTCAGTATATTCGATCATTCGAATTAGAGATCACATGAATTTTCCTAGTAAGGGCAGAAATACCAATTTAAAGGCTGATTAAAAGGACTGTAGTCATGTTGAATGAAAGCTCAAAACCATAAGAAGTGGATGAACAATAAATTGATCACAAATAATGACAGCATTGGTATTATACTTGGTATTGTTGTATTTAAATAGTAGAATGAGGTTCCTGCCTACATACCTAGAATATACTAAGTAATTGATACTCTTATTCTTTCTTGAAAATTAATACATGCAGAATATCAAATCTATAAAATATAACACACCAAGAGGTCTGCAATTTGAAGACCTCTGTTCACCCCAGATGGAAGCCAACCATTCCTAAAACAAGTCTCAGGAAATTGGCTTTGTGCCCAGTGACTGTGGTGGAAGCGAGAATAACATTTTTATATGCGCTGGTAAGTCATTTAGCATGTTCATCTCGTTTCTAAATCCATTTGAAGGAAAAAGGAAGGAACGCTTTGGTACTTCAAAAAACATGAGGCAAACACACACATACACTGCTCAAAGTAACTGAGAGATGAAAGCTGTCTGAGGACAGAAGACAGCCATGAGGCCATAAGGTGGAGTTAGTGGGGAGCTGCAGGCTCTCAGGCAGTACACGCAGACACTCTTTGCTCCCTACTACTGCACGTGCCTCGTGCCTGTCCCAAATGACAACCCGAAGGAGCAGTAAAGATTTCATTCTCTATCTGCTGGCAGTGCCTTCAGCTCTTCTGCTGAAAATACCAGCACAGATGCCAGTTAGTGGCAGAAGCAGTGATGATTTATTTTGGGATGAAGACACGTCTCTCTTGGAAGCTGGATGAAATCCACCTAACTTATTTTGCAGAACTAATTTCAGCAGACTGTATTACAAGCTCTTTCAGTCACTATGAGCCTTACTTGACTCAGATGAGCAAGTGATTCAGATAACAAAGAGGGATTTAACTGCACTCTTGCAGTTGCATTGCCGTATCCATTCCTGTTTCTGTAGGTATATTTCTATATTGTATTGGCACTGTTTCTAAGCCATAGTGATTTTTAACAGCTGGCTGCCTAATTTAGTTCCCCAAGAAGAGACACAAAATATGATGGCATATGAGATGCTTTTATTAGATATTTTTATTAGACCTATGTCCATCAATGTACTGGGAAGGATCACGCAATCAGTTCTGCCTCGCCCTTGACCTTCCAGCATGTCACTGATAATGGCCACAGTCACAAAGCAGCCCATGTGAGTCGATAGTTAATTTGCCCATCTCCCATTGATCTTTGATGAGTTTGGATTGCTTTTGGATGAGTGTTCTCTTTGTCTTCCTCCACATACAGACACCACAGAAAGTTTCAGATTGTGGCCTGCCCTTCTTGTTTCACACCAAAGTTGAAGTGAAATTCTGTGTACATGCACTGATTTACTGTAACTATAGTGTTGCCTCCTATTTTTAATTATTTTCTTAGTTACTAGAGTGGTGAAGGCTTTTAGCCTGCCAAAAGAGCCATGGTGAACAACAAGTAAATCTCCAGGTGTGCAAAAGGTTTCTGTGTCACACAGTCCATAGGGGGAAAATAACAAAAAGTTCAGATGAAAAAAAAAGACCTCATTTCCACAGTAAGTACCTCAGCATTTCAATTTGTCCCTTAAAATAGAGGGAGGTATTATAGTACCTGAGATTGTATTGAACAGCAACTACAAACTAAGAAAGACTGTTTAGTGGCAACTTTTATGGACAGTACATTATAAACATATCATGGAGTGTCATAACTGTATTGTGGAACATAGTCAATTCTTCATATATGTTGGGGTGTGAGATAATATGTGTTCATGTCCTGCTTTGCTGGTGGTCTCTTAACTTTTTGAAATTCCTTGACTATATTTACTATTTTGCAAGCAAATGAATGGAATGCTTATGAAGCAGAGTTGAACCTTCTTGTACCAGTGGTGCATTTGGTCCTGTACAGGTGGCCAGAAAATATCAAGCCACTAAATGTTCTAAATGTTCAGTATGACGCATGATGCCGAAGTATATTTTAGATAACTAATCTTACACAGCAGTTTCTGTCTTTAGTTTAAAGCAAAATGTCGGTATTCTAGATGCATTTGTAATTTCTGGTATATGACTTGCTATGCAAAATAACTAACACAGAGCTGCATCATCTAAAACAATAATGCCTAATGCTATGAAACTGGATGAAATAGCACAGAATAGCAAAGCTACAGTCAATCTGTTTTACGTACTATTAACATAATATAATGTAATAATTTTTGTTTGTAGTATTGCTTCAGGACCAAGAATAGGCTGTTCAACATCCCTGGAAAAGTGCTACTTTGCCAAATAATAAGACATGTGGTTTGATTATTTAAGGGCTCAATGAACTTTCAAAGCACTCATCTATCTGTTTGAATAATATGAAGTTCCATTAACCCTGGAACACTTCTGGAAATAGTAAATATGTTCAAAAAAAGCTTTGGACCCTTAGCTGAATTGTCCAACAAACCTTCTCGAATCAATAAATAGAAATAGGCATTTGCAGTTGGCTTGGCTGAATCACTCTTTAAAGACATTTCTCCCTCTTGCTGTAAAATGACCCTAAGCAACAGGCACTTCAGTTAGGACAATAAAAATAACTGGGATGAAATGTGCAAGTGGCCATCTGAATTTTGTAACATCCAAGAAAATGTTTGCACTATTATACTTGGAAAGGGCATTTTTTTCTTTTTGTTCTGTATCCTTCTGGGTTGCAGAAGGTGTACTAGCAGGGGTGCCCAATTCTGCCCTACTAGGACAGAGCTGATCACTTTCGCAAGAGATAAAAAACACTGGGACTGTAATCATTTCACAGGCAGAGTAAAAAGGGATGTCTTCTGATACCATTTCACCTTCTCAGATACCTACAGAAAAAAAAATCCTGATCTTGCTCTTAATTACTGCTCCTTAATTGATTTCAAAACCAAGCAGCATTCCAGGCAGAGCATTCTACAAGGCTACTCCCGTGTCTCTAGCAGTCAGTCACTTAGCTTGCAGAATCGGGGCTTACAACCTCCACTACCTGAAGTGTGGTAATAATTACTCAGAAAAAGATTTGTTTGTTTGCTTGAGAGAAAGCCTTTATTCTTGAAGTTGTCTTGATAGGAATGTCAACAAAGCCACAGGCTTCCAAGGTTGGACTGAATCCTTTTTTTTAATATCAGTATAAACAAGCTCTGCATAATTAAATTTCTAATTTAATCTCTCATCTCAGACACAGCTACTTGGCTAATTACTCTGGAAAATTATTTTTTTACTTGACTGGCTTTTAAAAATGGTTACTTCTGTGATACTGCAACTTAAAAGTAATGTTATTTGGGAACTGAGGTGTCTTTATGATCTAATGACTATGAGAAAAGTGAAACCTCCATGCTGGTAAAGTTTATTTTTAGTACTATAATTTCTACATTTTCTGTAAGATAAATGCAAGCCTGGCGTATCACATTTTGGAACTTTTTAGATAGCTTATGTTAATTTATGTGATGTGGGGATTAATCTCTGTCAACTCTCAGTCAAAACCAGGTTGTCTGTCATTGCTTTCATTTATTGGAATGCAAAAATCTGACTGCAGAAAGCAAGACTTCATGTGGGTGCTATCGAGAGAAGACAGATTGGTGGAGCTGTGGTTTTTCAAGAGAAGGAGGAATATGGTGGAACTGTGAAGTTGACAGAGGCCAAAGGTTGACTCCAGCTTTAGGGCATGACTTCATCTAGGAACAAATGAATGAGCTTTTGGGGGGGTTGTAGACCAAGAGAAAACTCAAAATGAACGAATAATACATTTTTATTTCTTTCCTCTTCCTCAATGCAAAGATATGGAACTTGATGCCTGTTTGAAAATAATGAGAACAATAACAAAGAAACAAATTGCCAACCGCTTTTAGTTCTACAAAGAGTAGCTCATAACTCCACCAATTTTGGCTAGCTGCTCAGGATGAGGGGGCTAGCAGTATTACATAAAAATGCTTATTTTTCAAGAATATTTTGACTGATTATGTTAGAACATTATGGTTTAATGAGTTACCAGTCGCAACACAAGTCCAAAGCAAAGGTTTCTTGTGTATTCACTACCTGCCTGTCAGATGCTCTTAGTGCAGCATGGCAGGGGGCAACACAGGTGCAAGCACATCAGCAGATCAGTAACTGTGCAGGTGCAGGTAGGGATCCTTCCTTGCAGCATGCTGTAGGGACAGAAGCTCAGCAGGACTTTGCATCCTCTGCAGCTGTGGATCCCAACAGGCAGAGCTCCTTCAGCTTCTTGTGCCATCCCATGGGACTTCAGGCATGGATGCTAGTATCAGCTATGTACATTACACAGCATTTTTATTGTTTTTCCAGGTTTTTTTTAAATTTTAGATGCTCAGGACTCATAATGGTTGAATTTGTTGAGAAACATGGCTACATGAGGAAAGAATCTGACAGAGGAGTTAATTCGAGTAGGGAAAGCACCATTTGCTATGTTTGCCAAAGACTGCATTTTAAATCTCAGAATATTCTTAGCTCTGCAAGTAAAGCACCGTTTTTTCTGTAATGAAGCAAAACAAAATACTGCTCTGTGTAAGGTGAGAGTCTTTGGAAGCTAGAAAGGAATTAGGAAGTAGAAGATTGATAATCTGAATGTCAGAAAAGCGTTGGAAGGATGGCAAAAGAAATTAGAAGGAAAGACATTGTGATAGCTAACATACATGTCTTAGTATCAGAAAGCAACTTCCAAACTTGTGTTTCTTCCTAGCATAGCATCTTATTATTACTATTTGCTTTTCCAGAGCTTCAAGTGATTAAGTGAGCACTAGGAATGAAATTTAAATATTAGGTCTAGAATTTGATAATTGAAAAAGAGAAAAAAAATTAAATTCACATTTGGAGCCTATAGGATGAAAGAATTGATGATCTCTGTGCAATTTTAATTTGCTCTTTCAATGTACAGACATTGTGATTGTCTTTAATGATATGAATCTGTACTTAGATTTTTCAGTACTTTCCCACCTCAGACCATTATTTGGATTTAAAAAAATTTGCATTTTCTTTACAGAGTTTTCATGATTGCTGTTAATAGAATAAGCTAAGTAATTCAAAGCATTATTATAGTTACCTCCACAATGTGACTATTATGTTAGGTGGTATCATTATTCTCATTCTAGAAACAGAGGCAGAGTAATGAAAGCCAAAATTATCAATACACAATAGATGCCAGTTTCTATTAGGAAGGAAAACAGGGCCCTAAATTTTCAAAGCATGAGGCTCACTTATTGGCCAAGAAAGCAGGTTAAATGTAAAAAAAAATGTCTAGAATCACAAAAGCAGTCTGTGGTTGAGGAAGTTTGAGTTTCCCAGAAAATCACTCAACTATGTAGTCTTAAGGTCATCACTTGCCATCCTGCTTTTCCCTGGCTTACCCAATGCATGTCTACTTATGTCTTTAAAGGAAGCAGCCTATAGTCTCTACCTTTACAGGTACCCTTACCGGTACCCTTACAGGCTCCGAATTTGACCCAGAGCATCATCCATTCCCTTTGTGAATCTGGAATATCTTGCCATTAACTTAAAATTAAACATGATACAACACACACAAGGAAGAACAAAGTGAGACTGAATGAAGAGCCCTCACTGGGACATCTTACAGGCTTATGAATGCTTGGCTTTGTCTCAAGCATTCATAAATGTCTCATTTTTTTCAATGGTTGTGTAAGAAAGAAGGAAGCTAATTTGAAACAGGTTTCCAGAGAGAGCGTGATCATCAGAATACTGAAGTTGCACTGATCTTCAGTGTTAGTAATAAAGCAATCATCAATTTAAATAATCTTACAGTGATTTCTGTATCTTACAGTAAGTGCTGCATACTCAGATGTTCAAATGAGTAAAAAGAGACTAAGTTATTACAATTTTCAAAGCACAGTGCTTTTTTTAATGGTACAGGATAGTAGGCTGCAAATTCATTCTTTAGCACAGTGTGATAATTACCTGTCATGTTTGAGATGCCTAAGTCTAATCCACCTCATACTGAAATCCATGAAAATCTTTTCACCGTCTTCAGCAAGTGCAATGGCATCTCTGGATGGCTGTAAGGTTTTTTGGCATTTAACCTGAACAATGCAGATTCAGCACCTGCAGTGTTGTATTACTGTTGTTAGCTCTTTTGTCCTAAACACAGTCGTTTCACAGAGCTAAATCATTCTTTCATTTGTTTGTTTGAAGCGATGCTTTGCAGTCATTGTATTTTCATGTATTTTTAAGCCTGTGTCCTGTAGCAGCTGAACCAAAGAACAGACTCTGCAGAATTGTGAAGACAACGTCCCTACCTGACGGCAGCTTTGCAAGGAGCTCGTTATTGTTCTTATTGCAGCTGCACACAGAGAAAATGAGAAAGAGAGGGAAGCATAGACTTACAGCTAACAAGCCCCTACCATACCCACGACTACAAGGAAAGTACAACTACTACAAACCCTCCTGCTAGAAAAATGACAAGTGTAACTTGAACTGAGTTCAAAGTTTCTGCAAACTATGTAATAATAAAGTTATCGCTTGAATAAAGAACTCTGTAAGGTCAAAAAACCCCACCTCTTTCTCTAACATTCCTACTCTGTGTTATCAGGGCCATGTGGACTATGTCTGATACATTCTCCTCTGAACACTTGCAGAGGGATCCTTGCATCAGAGTGCAGGAACAAGGATATACTGCATCCCATGGCTCCCATCTCCATCTGCTAGATGCAGACCCGTATAAACTTGCCAGCCCATTCTTGGTTCTCCCCAGGAAAACCTGTCCATCACCACTGCAGGGTGGGTGCCCCAGCAGAGGAATCTGACTGCAGCTGTGAATGTAAAGAGTGGTGGGAAGAGTGAGGCAGTGCACAGTGCTGCTGGCTGGCAGTTCCCATGTCCAAGACTAGGGATGACACTTTTATATCAGCTTCTTTTCTAAATAAAATCTTATGTCTTCCTGTTATTATCTGGTACAGACTGACCAACTCTACATTTCTTGTAAATTCTTGCTGCATTTTTCTGTGCTTTTTACACCATCGCCACATTTTCTGCTGTTTGTCAGATTTCTAGAAATGTGAATAGATCCTACTTCTCTGATTGGTTCCTGGGCACTGGGCAGCCCTGAGAAATCACAGAATCATAGAATGTTGGGTTGGAAGTGGTCATTAAAGATCATTTAGTTTCAACCCCTCTGCATTGGGAAGGCACACCTTCCACTAGACCAGGTTGCTAGAGTGGGAGAATCACCTCCCCCGACCTAGTGGCCACGCTTCCATTGGTGCAGCCCAGGGTCCAATGGCCCTTCTGGGATGTGAGCGTGCATCGCCAACTCATTTTGAACTTTTTATCAACTGAATGAGTACTCTGTACTTCTGCTTTGCATGTGCAATGAGTTACTTGCAGAATGTTGTTTCTGTAATTCATGGAATATCATACAACTGAATAATTGACCTTGGCTGGCTGCCAAACACTTACCCAGTTGCTCACTTATTCTCCCTCCTCAACATGACAGAAGGAGAAAATGTGAGAAAGCTCATGGATAAAGACAGGGAGATCCCTTGCAGTCACTGTCACAGGCAAAACAGTCTTGACCTGGAGAAGATTGGTTTGATTTATAACCCATTAAAAAAAAGAAAGAAGAAAAAAGTAGGGTGATGAGAAAGAAAGACAAAACCAAAGCACCTTCCACTCCACTCCAGACCTTCCTCCCAGGTTCAGCTTCAATCCTTTTTTCCCAAAACTTCTAACTCTTCTGCTTCCTCCTACCCCAAGTGGGATGGGTGGATGGAGAATTGGGGGTTGCAGTCTGTGCACAACTGCTCCTCTCTGCTGCTTCTTCCTCCTCACACTTTCCTTCTGCATCAGTGAGAGTCCTTCCCATTGGGTATAGTCCTTCAAAAACACTGCTCCATTGTGGGTGCTGCAGCTCCTTCTAGGAAATCTGCTCCTATTGGGCGCAATAACAGTGGGCTGTCCATGAGCTGCATATTTCTTCAAGGATACATCCACCACCTGTGGCAGAGGGAACTCCACAGGCTGCTCTGTGAATATCTGCTCCAGTGGATTCTCTAGGCTGTAGGGGAATCGCTGCACCTCCTTCCTCTCCTTTTCTGATCTAGGTGTCTCCAGGGCTGTTTCTCTCACATTTTCTCAATCCTCTCTCTCTGCTGCTCTGCAGGTTTCTAACCCCTTTTTTAAAATATGTTTTCACAGAGGTGTCACCAGCATGGCTAACAGGCTCAGCTGTGTGTCATGTGGTGCCTCAGTTTTGGAACTATTTGGAGCTGTATCTTTCCAGTGCAGGGGCAGGGCCTGGTTTCTTCTCACAAAGGCCACCCTCACAGCCCCTTGCTGCCAGCACCAGGGCAGGGACACCCAATACAGTTGCTGTCAAAATGTGCAGTAAACCCAGCTTGTCCAAAATGTGCCAGGTTTCAGCATTCACCCAGCTCAACTCTGCAACCAATCCGTGACTGCATCTATCCCACCTGTAGTGAGTCAGTGCCAGTCAGGTGTAGTCTGGCCACGGCTCATTGCCTCCCAGAGGACTGCTCCTGCCCTTTCTTCCCATGCTTGCAGCTGCATAACTCTTGCTCTAGCATGCCTCACAGCACGATATGCTTTGATTATGATTAAGTTTCTTAATCCAATGAAAAACTGTGCCCTTTTCATTTGCAGAGTTAGCTTTCTGATAAGTTTGTTTCCTGACAGATGGTGAGCATCTTAGTTCAGC
Organism: Machaerirhynchus nigripectus; assembly: GCA_013397975.1. NCBI lineage: Eukaryota > Metazoa > Chordata > Aves > Passeriformes > Dicruridae > Machaerirhynchus > Machaerirhynchus nigripectus. The sequence continues at coordinate 25,517 of VZRQ01003871.1, read as the reverse complement.
TATAAGTTTAACTGTGGATGAATAACCATGATAGGCTTTGTTCATAGTGTTCATGCACATTTTTTATTCCGAGAAAACCCAAATGAACATACGGGTTGCTTTTTGAATGTGATATGAGGACAGGTATATATGATTTTTGTAAAAGAGTTGCAAATGCCTATGCCCAAGTCTGTTACAAACTTAGAGCTCTGGGAAAGAAAATAATCACAGCAGTCTTAGAAGGAAAGATTCAAAAGGTTGAAGCTGTTTAAAAAGGAAATGAGGAGTCTGAAAGTAAAAAGGACAAAATTTACAAAATTATGAGGGCGGTGGAAAGGTCAATGCAGAAGTAAAATTTACTACATCTTGCAGTGCTAGGATTAGAGAGCACTTGGTGAAACTAATTTAAAATAGGGAAAAGGCAGATACTACCACAGCCTTAAAAGGGAGATACTATCACAGCCTTAAAAGGGAGTAGATAAATTCCTCAAAGGCAACAGGCAGTGATGTATGTTATTTTCTGACATCTTTCAACCAAGTCTTGTGGACAGTAGGGACCTGGCCTCTTGTGCTTTCTCCCAGTGGCATTTTCTACTGCAACTGTAGAAGACAGTATGGGCAATGATGGTTTGTCTCACTGATCCTGAAATGGGATGTTTCATGTATTCTTACGCCCAGTCTAAATGGGCTGGACTAAATGAGGCATAAGTAGAAACTTGTCTTATAGAGAACACATGCAAAAGCCCCTGCATTTATTTCTTCAAAAAGGAATTGAAGAGGAATATCCTGTCACTAATTTCATGCCCCCCCTCTTAAAAATGTCCTATTTCTGGTCTTTTCCTTAGAATTTAATTAAACATTAACCACAATGCAAGTTGTGCAATACACTCATATTGACTACTAATACAAAAAAACAGGAAGTACGATAAACAGAGGAACATGACCACATAAATTAAATACTGCATCACTCTCTTAAAGTCCCTTGGTCCAATTAAATGGAGTATTTCAGTTTTATTCTGTGCCTCACACAACAGTGATCAAATGAAGCAAAACCAAGTTTCAAGTTTTCATAGCTCTCTTCATCTCAGAAATATACAAAAGGTCTCACTGTCCTCCCACTCTGCCCACTGCTCCTCCAGCTCATATGATTGGAGCAAATCCAATCTGCTCTGCTCCCACACCAGCTCCCTTCCCCCCACCAGAACTGATAAAGAACAAAGCTAGAGTTGCTTTCCATACTTCTTAGTCTGTTGCTGAGCAGGCCTGAAACTTCTCACTTCTCTCTCCCATTCATGACCCCAGAGAAAAGGAAGGAATACTACATTATTTCCTGCTAGTACCCATAAAAAAAAAAGGGGAGTCAAAGTTTTCCTTTCTTCCCACTCTCTCTCATGTACTGGTTTACTATCTGTCCTCCTATTAACTCCAACGAGATGGCACAGGTATCTTTAGTCTTTTCATTATGATCTTCAGGTGTCTCTGTCCTTCTATAATCCTCATCTATTCAGGGCTCATTCATCCTCTTACGTCAGTTGAATAGCTGGTTATGGCCTCCCACGTGTATCCCCCACCTGCACCTGAAATCCTGGTTGTTCTGCTCACATTGAGTTGCTCTCAAAGCTGATACGGCCCAGTGTTGCCTATTACCACGTCACCAATCCAGTGTGGCCATGCAGCAGCAGACTCCACAAGCCCAGCCCAGGAACACCCCGCCCCTGCCACTCACACAGACGCAGGGCAAGGGAGACACAAGACCCTTTGTTCCCAGAGAATATTTGGTGTTATTCTTGTTGAGCGGAACTGAGTAAGGGCAAATGACTGGAAATGCAAAGTCCCACCATTCCTGCGCTCAGGAGATTTAGATCACTCCACTGGATGATGTTGGTTCAATTGTCCTGAAGTACAATGGCCTTTGAGTCCAACAGTGCCCGACCCCAGGGAGCGCCCTAACCAAAGGTATCTGTCAAGAGGAAGATCAGCTACACCCATCCTTGGTTCTTGGTTTCCTTGGTCCCCCAGAATGCAGCTTCTCATATCAGATATTCCATTTACTCTAAAACTAGTCATTCATCCATCTGAATGCAAAAAATGCACCCCAGTATTCTAGTAGAGCTGAACTGCGTTTTACTGAAGGACTTACATTCTGCCACTGATTGGAATGAGCAGTTAGTCACAGAGGCTTCACCCAGCAGATCACTTAAAGAGCTATGAGAGTCATAGCAAAATGTGTCTTATCTGGAGGGACCCCACTGTTTTAGAAAAGAAGCGTAACTGTGTAACATTTTTGTAATTTGGTTTTAAAATCAACTTTTTATAGCAATTAGAGATTTTTGTTCCTATTCTTTATAATGTATTGTCTTTTATATTTATTAAAAAGTTTAAATGGATATGTGGTATGTGAGCAGATGTGATCTTTATATTTTAAAGACTGTGAAGCGTTCCAAACCCCTAGGTAGAAAAGTAAATCAACTTAGAAGGTAATGTAAGGAAAAAAGTCTGTATTGTAAGGAGGCAGTGTAGGACATTTATTGTTATCTTTATTTTTTAATGAAAACTCTGAGCACATACATCTCTGAGAGAGAAATAAATGACAAAACTTTCCAGACGCAAGAAATTCTCTGTGAATTTTCAACATTTCAGTGCAGGTACCTTCAGACATTCCTCTGTGTTGTGTTCCATATTTCATTCTGTACCTCCAGTCTCTATTTGCCTCAGTACAAATTTTCATAGCAGAACAGCTACATAGAATCTTTTCCAACAGCAGTCATATCATGACAACTGTGGGGAAAATGTTCTTTTCATTTATCGCTCCGAGTGAGCAAAACGTACCCTTCCCTTTGCTATTGTGTGCTGCACTGTTTATATCAAAAAGAATCAATGCTCAGTAGCTCATGGCAATATGGTCACACTCCTCAAACAAATAATTTCTATGCTGCTGAGGTGAAAGTCTGAACTTCCAACACATCAGAGATAAAGCTGGCAAATCTGAAATCACTCGGTAACACTCACATCTGTATGGTGCTCAGCACAATTCAGACAGTGGGCAGATCTTGCCCAGTAGAATCCAGAGAAGGAACTACTTTTTGTCAGTGAACAAAATACTCATTGCAGCTAGTGAAATGGCTACAGCAAATTTCAACTAGTTTCTGGTAATCTGTTGTGATGCACAACACTGGCATGAGCAGAAAGTCATTATAGAATTAAACAATGGATTTTATTCTCCAGCTCCTACTTTTTGAGAGAAGTCTTCAAAACTTAACTTCTTTTTTTAACTAAAAATAATGTTTGTCAGTTTCTTCTAGTTTGAGTAATATATGATGATAAAAATAAGCAGAATGCTGCTTCAAAAAACTGCACCATTAAAATAGCTGTGAAATTTAGGTCTTCTGTAATTATGCAGTGGACACCTAACATACAATGGTTTATATATGCAATTAGGAAATTGAACTCCTGTGGGAGCAGAAATGTAGATGATGTATAATGGCATTCTTAGGAAATAGAAACTTCAGCAGAAGGTTCTTGGTCAGGGAGACTGTCCAATGGACTGAACTGGTGGTACTTCAAAGACAGAGACTTACAGTAATGCTTGCCAGAGTTAAAAATACAGAAGAAATTTTGATTGTCTGGGCATACAAACTTTTGACAAGCATTTATCATCTATGTTGAACAAAATGTCTTCTATGCACTTGTCAGAAAGACAAGAAAGGACATGAAAAAGGTCAATAACAATTTAGGAAGCAAAAAACTGTTCAGCACTTTGAAGAATGAAGTTTTATTTATTTGCACAAAAAACTCCAACTAGTGTGCATCAGATTCACAGGCTTGACAAAAAAACCCCAGAGTAATTATCATCTGCCTACGTAGATATTGCTAAAGGTATTCTTATAGTGCAGAAGAGCTCCCATCTTTTGAAAGAGAAAATTTGTTGGTTTAAGTAAAATGGATTTAGTGTGTGGTCAATAGTTCATAAAATCTAGAGGGAATACAGAATTTGCCTCTGAATACTATTTTAAATAAAAACTGAGGCAACAGAACAAACTAATAATTCATTTAACATGAATTATCTCCATAGAGGAAAATATGTTTCTTCAGGTGTGCAAGGAATTAAACAGACACTGTCAAAGCTAAGGACAAAGTACAATGAGTTTACAAAATCCATTCTATTTTCTTTATCTGTTCCCTGAAAGCCACAGTGTTAATATCCACTTTCATTCAAATTTGTCTCAGGCCTGTTTTCCCAGACTGCCTCATTTAGATATATATATATATATAGATATAGATATAGATATATAGATAGATAGATAAAAATATGTATATATATATAGAGAGAGATGATGTAGATAGAGATAGATACAGATATAGATATAGATATAGATATAGATATAGATATAGATATAGATAGATATAGATATAGATATAGATATAGGTGGTTTGGTTTTTTTTTAATGGAGCAGTTTACAAATCTGGAAGATCCTTATACAGTTTAAAAAGGAGGATATGCATTCCTCATGCCTCCCAGAGTCCATTTTTGGGAACTATCTGGAGTCATTTTTACAGTAATAAAGGACTGTATTCAGAATTGCTGGTAAGTGATGCAGGAAGACAGTCAAGAATAAAGCCTTTTTGTTGGCACTATTCATTTTAAGAGAGACTAAGCCTTATCTCGGAAGCTCATAAAGGACCTGTGACTACTGACCATACTCACTAAGGTTCTGGTAGATTTTATGTTGGCACGTTGTGTCCAAATTAAGAAGCAAACTCTATCCTCTTCCTCAGATATGCTCTGTGATATGCCTATTTGGCTGAGAGAGAGAATGTGGACTTTAAGTAGAGTCAGTTTCATTTAACTTATTAACAGCTGTGTCAGTCACCCATCTTTCTGGGCTGCATTCACCACCACTATGCTCTATACACTCATTATTTTTCTCAGGTCTGAAATGAACGCAAATCGACTTGCTAGCAGTTAACCTCACTGGTGTCAGTGGCTGCCTAAGCTGCAGAAAAAGGGTGAATCAAATGTGCTGCATGTGTCTGGGGCAGACATGATGGAGCTGCCTCCTTCTTGCTCTTGTCAGAGAGATCTCTTTGGCACTCTGTCACACTGCACTGCACAAAGCTGATTTATTCTTTCACAGCCTCAGCAAGGAAGGCAGGCTCAGTGACCTCAGCAAAACAGGCAAATGTGGTTTTCTTCCCCATAGCTGAAAATTAAATATATTATTTTGTCCTCCTACGGGGTCATAAAAAAATCAATTTTGTGTCAGCAACAAAGCTGCTCACCGAAGTGTTGTCTTCCGTGGCCAGCTGGGAGCCCTGGGGCTGAGCAAATTCCCCTCTCTGCAGGGATATCTCGTGTATCTGCTTCCTGCGTGCCTGGACCGAGGAAGGACCTGCCCCTCCTTGCCCTCCCATCTCCTGTGCCATGACCTACCCAGGCGACACCATGCGACTGACCAGGGAAAGGTGAGACAAGGTAGTGCTGTCCACCGCTGGGTTTCCTCTTTGCTCTTGTCTCTGTGCTTGGAAAGCCTCCTGCTAGTGTGGTTTCTCCCCAGAAGGGGCAGAGGTAGAAGGGAGCGGGCAGGGGTGCAGGCTGTGTACTACAGGGGCTGTGGGGATGACTTGTTCTCTACACTCTGAACCAGTTGGTGCAAATGGGGCCACGGAAGAGCCACTTTGTCACTCTTACTGAGCCAGTGTGGATTTTTCTGTAACTATCTACTTTGCCTCTTTTCAAAGCCAGTCCTGCTTATGAAAGACCTGGTGCTTATTTAGATCCTTCTAGTCAAAATGTGAACTATGGGGATTGATCATCTTCCTGGGACATCGGTGGAATTTTTTAGCCTGTTTTTAAGTGAGAGTATGTTCACAGTCCAGCTGTGAAAAAGAAGTTGAGTTATGTGTCTACTGAATTAGGAGTAGCATTTGGAAAATTTCTGGGGCTCAAAAACTTTTTCCCTTCCCAAACTATTTGTCCAAAGTAGGCTGTGTAAAAAAATTCCTCACTAGATAATTTTTATCATTGTGATTGCTAGAGCAGGAACTGACAGAGAAAGTTGTCGCGGTAGCGTCCAGGACGGAGAGATGCAGCACACACAGATCCAGTGAGAAAATAGAGTAACCTTTATTATTTACAATTTCTGCTTATATGCACTAAATTCCATAGGTGATTGGTCAGTGGTCACCCACTTCGTGGGGTGATTGGCTGAAGTCCTACAACGCCCAATTCTAAACACTCTTCTGCCTCAAACCCAAACAGCTCGGCAAAACAGCAGGTGTTCAGATACTATTTACAAAAACCATCTTATTGTTTTCATAGCTTGCATGAGAAAGGAGAGGTTCTCACAGAATGCTGCAAGAAGCAGGGAAAACCTTCTACTAGCAGCTTTTCAGTATCCACAGAAAGTTTCTTGCTGAGAACTGTAAATATTGTTAAAGTTAGAATATAGTGGGATTAAAGTCCATGTGGTCTGTAATCCTACAGCTAATATATCTGTTAAACCAAGAGATACTATTGAAAGCAATGGACGTGCCATATCAGGTCAGCACTATCTCCATGGGGACATAAGATGAATCACATACCTTCAAGACTAAGTGGCAGACAAGGTATAATTTCTTGTACATCAGTGGTGTCAATCCTTGAGAATTTAGGTCTAGTGTATTAATAAAAATAGAGGGCACTTTTGTGTAGTATCTACTTTGCCTATGTCTAAAGAGCTACATAAGTCAATTCTGTAAGCTAACAGGATGGTAATGGATCAATAGTACTAGCATGAGAAAATGCCACTCTAGCACACAGAAGCCAGCAGATAAGCTGATTAATGCTCCATCAGTCATCTGGTACAATAGAAATAGTCATTATGAAAGGACTTCAATACATTATCTCTTTAGAAAATAAACACTTGACACTGGTTTTATTGGGTTTTTTTTTGGGGGGGAGGGGGTGGTTTTTTTTTGTTTTGGTTTGGTTTTGTGTGTGTGTGTGTGTGCTTTTTTTGTGCTTTTTTTTCTCCCACAAATGTTGGAATGTTGCCTAAAAGTATTTATGAAGCGGTCAGATGCGTTGACCACACACAAGGCTAGAAAAAACAGTTCTCCAGCCATAACTGTTCTTCAGCCACTGAGGGGCTTCACTGAGAAGTGCAGAAAGTGAGTCTTTCCTGTTTCCCATGTCTCTTTGGTGTTAATAAGACAAATTAAATGTCCTTTTGGGAATTACCTAGAGAGGAATTGGTTTGCTTATCATTTGGGAGTGTATGAAAAGGCCATTCTGTCCCTCACTTTATGACTGACTAATCTGTTAACTATACCCAGGAGTGTGAAGAAGAACACAAGGACACAGGGATATGAGTTATTCTTTTCAGCAATCTTAAGACTTTGGAACACCAAACTGAGAGCAGGATTGAAAACCTCATTAAACATATAAACCAAAACTGAGTCAAGCACCTCTCTGAAACCTGAGAAAGCCAAATGACTCCCCAACCAAATTTAATGGAAAACACATTATCACTGACAAGCACTGAATGTTTTGTTAAGGGTACAGGAAAACCTTCATTACCTGAGGAAACTTTAGAAAGATTTGAATATTTATCATATGTGAATAGTGAATTACACAGTCCTATGAGTGAGAGTTCCTTACACCTTTGAGTTTTCCTTCCTTTTGCCCTCAGATGATTGTCAATATTTAGTACAGTTTTTGGGCTCAGAGCTGTTTTCAGGCAGACCCCTTTCCAGCTGCCTGCTTTCTGTAAAGGAGCCTTGGTGATTGTCCTGGCATGTCCTCCTGGTACTGTACCCTGTAGCTCCAGCATTGCCAGCTGCTTCACAGTGTTTCTGCCTTATCATTTACCTGTCTGTGTCATACAGCCTCTGAGCTCAGTCTGCTCAGTATCAAGACTCTCTAACCACCCCCATACTCTGGGGCAGAGCTATGCCTGTTCTGTTCTCCATTTCTCTGGGCAATGCCTGGCTGAGGTATGTTGGCTCCACAGCCAAGATGGTCTCTGAGCAGCAGAGTCCAGACAAAGGAAAGAGCATATCCTCAGTCCAAAGACTGAGTTTCAGGTCGGTAAGGACACCTCGGAAATGTCTGAGTGCCAGGAATATATCCTTCTGCTTAAAAATATATATCAAATCTTGCCCTGGCCCTTGTTCCTGAACAGGGATAAGGCAACCTGTTCACTCACGTGTTTTAAAATAACTCATGCTTTTTTTGGCGTCCTTCTTTTTGTTTTTTCTCACTGGCCACTCTCACCTCCTGGAAACTATTGCTGCCTCAATTTCTTACCATCAAGAGAAGTAACAGTCTGGCATAGGGCAGATGATAGGGAATACAGTGTCATACAGTCACCCCAGGCCAGAGCTGCACCCCGTGGCTGTCTCAGGGAGATCCTCTGTTGCTGCAGGCAGTGAGGGGAAAGTGGGAGAAGGTAGCTGGAAGGTCTGTCTCTGTGTCCTGCCCTCATCTGCCAAAGGCAGCAGCAGCAGTGCTGTGGCAGCTCATTCATAGCCTCTGGAAGAGGCATCTGTCTCTTCAAGTGTCATTCATACTTGAATGACTATTGCATCTCCTCCAGGGAAGACACCAGATGGAAGTGTTCTGAATGCCAGATTTGACTACAGGTTGCCAACAGGACCACACTGGGTCAGACATGAGAGCTCACTAGTTTATACCAGAAATCCAAAGGATTCCTGGCCAAACCTCATGCTGCTTGGCCTGAAACCATGCAAAAGCTGCCTGCCTATTTTATTCCCTCCTGTGTGTCCTCTGTAGATGGCATCAGAGCTCTTTGCATCTGTGAGCTGAAGCCTCAGGGCTAATGATGCTTTTGTCATTTTCAGTATCGGGTAATTCTCAAGCGTGCAACTTTTACAATTACCACAGACCTGTTCTTTGGTGAAGTGGAACCAGTTGATTCACACAGCAATAAACAGAGAATGTCACTGGTCATCAGGATGCTCCTGCAGAGTCTAGATGCTGCAATGGAGACCTGTGGCATGAGGCACATTATATCCCATGAAAGACCAGAGTTAATCACACAGGTAATGCCTACAGAAATATGAAGCCTAGGAAGATGCTGTGAACTAATTTAATATTAAGCATAATGCAAAATTATGCTCACAGAATCAAAAATTACCAGTCAATGTTAGAGTGCCTTTGGGTGTTCTCACTGCAGAAGAGCGTGAGGAATTAGTATCTTACTACCTCATTCTTGGTTCTATAAAAGTTATTTCCCATTAAAAAATCCCTCAAGGGCATGACCTTTTAAACCACATTCTCTCATGCAGCCTGAAGTATTATCTGTACAAGAACAATTCTGTCACTGGAATGCGAGACACCACACTATTTTGGATGATTAGTATCCAAAATCATTCGACCACAAGACAAGGATCCCTGATGAGAAAACCCATGAGCTTGATCTTTCCTTTATTACCTGCTAAAATGTTCTCATTTGCCTTCCCTTTGCAAAATTTGGCTCTCAGTACTCAAAGAGATTAAATTTCAGAAAATATATTTTCACAAAAATAGGTCTCTGCATTGTGTAAAAGGGAATGAGTTGGAGGTAAATACAGAGCTGTATCCAGATGGAACCAACTCTAGGACAGATCGACAGGCTTGATTACCTACCTGAACCAGGCAAGGTTTTGGCAAAAGACAGAGCAAAATGTAAATGTGTTGCAATCTCATTTAACCAGGTAATACAGACTGATCGCCTCAGTTAGTCCTTCCTGGGCAGAGAGTGAAGGAAGCTGTGTGGAGAACCCACCTGGAAACACCTTTTGAAGGTCTGAACAATTGCTCTCTCTGTGAACTTTCATGACTGACTTGTGCAGGCAAGGAGACAACTTTCTAAATAAATTTTTCTAAGACGGAAATGAGAAGTTAATCTCTGCCAGCTGCCACGAGACTGGTGGTGGCAAAATTGTGAGCTAACCTATCTGGCTTTTTATGGTGACACTTCCCAGACAAAGTGTCTCTGTGTCTTGTAGACAGAGAGGTGGGAATGTCTGCCTTGCAGGGAGGAAGAGCGGAATGTTGCATCACCTTTCTTGTCTCTTCCCACGGAAGAACACTGGCTCATGGATATTTCAGAAGGAACAGACTGGCTGCTTCAAATATTGGTTAGGGTAAAGCCGTGTCCTGATGATGCAAAGCAGGCCAGATTTGTTTTGGAAATCTGCTTTTCCAGAGTGGTCTGGCTGACATACTAATTATTCCCTACTCTTGGCACTTTCTTGCTCTGTGTGTCCTTTTGAAAGCTGTTGACAAGACCTGCACACCACGCAACAGAGCCTGGCCTGCACGCTGATCTATGCACACAAAGTATTCTTTGCTGAAGTTTACAGTATGCAAGTGGGTGCTGGACAAAAGAACTAGCTGAAAATATAAACCAGGAATAATTGTGGTTGGCACCACTGCAGCTCTCAGGATGAAATTCATTTCACAGATCATCCACAGAGAGGAAAGCCCCAAAAAATCCTTGGATATTTTATGTGGAAAGATTTCCCTGACATTCTGTCACTTTAGGCAGTGCTAATTTATTGAAGACTTTTGAGTGTTGTCAAGAGAGGTTGCTCTCTGGATTTGTTTAAGTCAAATGTTGTAGTACTTGATGTCTTGTCCTCCCTTTTCCTTAGGAAATATTCTTAGGTTGCCACTGTTTTGGCTGTCCCCAGTCTGAATTAAAAATAACTCTTTATGCAAGGAAATGCAGGTGCAACTGTTCTGCCATTATATTCAGTGGCAGTGTAGGAACCCTGTGAGAAGTGGAAGTTTTGAAATGGAAGAAGAATGTCTTCACAGGACTGTTTCTTTCCTTGTCTGTGGCTGCTTTTCTGCTTATTTTCAAATGTGAGACATCACTTTGAGCTATTTTCCTGTTAGTGAATTTTCCACACAATCTCTATTCCCTGAATAGAGATTATTTTAAAAGCGTTCATTTAAATTCAGAGTGCATTTCAGTGTTTCATCTGCTTCTTCATGCTTCTAGTTCAAGGATAGTTCTGAAATTTGTTACAGGATGTTTATCTTCATTTTGCTTGTGAGTGCTAATATATATATGTGCTCAGTAGCATATTATTCAACAGGGAAGAGAGAAAAAATGAATGGAGTAGGGTAATGGCTAGTAATAATTTTATTTTTTTTCCTTAAAAGAATGTAGTACTGACAACTGCTGATTTTAATCTGCTTCTGGCATTTTAAATTACATTGTTTTTCAATTAGAGTCCAAGAATGGAATGAAGCAGATTGCTGTCAGAAAGCTCTGGATGAATGATTAGTCAACTTTGTAGTAATACTCTACTTCAAAAAAAATCCGTATTAAAAGAAAAACATCACCTCCATTGGTAGAAAATCTCCCAAACAGAGAAAAAAACATAATAATAAAATTGAATAAAAAGGTTTTGCAAAGTGCTTCAGATGGATTTCTTGGGCCTCTGCATACTGTTGGCTGTGCAATGCCCTGAGGATCACGCTAGGATGCAGCCTGCTTGCACTTCCCTCTGCAGCACCCATCCTGCTAGCACAGAAAGCAAAAAGATATCGCTATGCAGCATGAGGCCAATTCAAAACTGGCTTTCAGTTGTAAGGTTGCAATTACTCAGTATGTTCTCCTTCCCAAAGCTTCCCAATCCCCTCCTGCTTACATAGGAAAATTTCTGTAGATTTATATAGGAGAAAGATGGAGCCATTATTTATCATTTACTGCAGTGTTTAGTGTTTGCCTTTGCTCTCTGGTTTCTTAGATACTCATTCAGAGCCAGTTGTCCCGCAACAGCCACCAGCTCAGGACGCTGTGCCCTCCCCTTGACTGCAGCAAGAGCAGTAGGGGGCCTGGCTTCCCAGTTCTTGTCTGGGCCAGCTGGCTTCCAGGCTGTGACACTCCTTCCTTCTCCCCTTCCTTCCCTGCAGCCCTGCACTCTATCCAGCTGCCTGTTCACCTCTGTCTCAAAGCATCCTAAAAACCAGTGGAGCACAGGTGACCCTGTGCCAACCCAATGCCAGGGCTTATTTCATGAAGAAAACCACAATTACAAAATAAAAGTGATGTAAGTTCTTATAATACTTTATAGTAGGTAGAGCTGAATGCAGAAAAAAAAGACATTAAAAATGTCCACTAAGAATAAACCCATTTAGTACATAGCAAGCTTTTACTCAAGGCTGACAGTATAATCTCTTATTCTGCAAGGAAAGCTTTGCACATGCTTCTCTGTTTTCAAGAGCTCCTTCATTAATATTACTCCCTCATCTATAAAGTGAACTCATGACTTTGCATAATCACTCTCCCTCCTGTATGAGACAGAATCAAGGCAGCATTGCACATTCCATTACCCCTGAAGGGCAGCTTCCAGAGCTGCATTTTAGTTAGGGTGATAGGTTGTTTATCTCTAATGGTTCAAGTAGACTAGTGGATTTCTGAACCTTAATAAGTTACTGCATGTCAGCCAAGGCAGGTGACTGCCAATGGGCTTGCTCCTTCCCTGGTACTTGTCAGGGAAAACATTTTTTTCTTCTATTAACCTAGACGGAAGTCTGAGCTGACGTGTTTTGCACCACATTTGCAGTGAGAACCTCCAATCAATTACCAGTAGCTTGTTAAACTGCAGGTGAAATAATCTTATCTCTTAGACCAGAGTGCTTAGGCACAGCTGTGACACGGCCCATCTCGTCTTCCTTAGGAGGGCTTGGTTAATGGTAAAGAGCAAAGTCCATCTTATCTGCCTTCTCTTTCTTAAAAATGCATGAACCCCAGGTTAATTACCTAGGTTTGCTGTCTGTAGGAGGAAGGATAGTTCTGTATATTAATGATGAATCCACAGACAAGTAATTTCACACATTTTGACTATAAAATATCAATGGAATTTTGACCCTTCCATTCAGTAATGCAGATACTGCAGTAATTTGGGATTGAAGCTTTCCTGTGCTACCTGGTGTTATTTAACCTTACTTGAGCTTGTTTATTTATAAAGTGTGGAAAGTAATGCTTGTCTTTCTCACAAGTCTGTGAGGAAGCTTTTATTGAATAATGGATGCAAAAAGTCCTGTGAACCTTGGCTAGAAGAAATAACATAAATGTGGGCTCACATTAATTGGGGGTTTATTTTTTAATGTCAGTCTACTGGAGTAGAACTTGTAAAATCATTCAGTCTTTCCAAGGAGACACTCAGCAATATAGCTGCAAGTGTTGCGTGTATTAATCTCGCAGTAAACCAAAACACATTTCAAGTTTCTTATGCTTGAATTCTAGAAACACAGGTGATGTCCAGCTCAGGTGTTGACTCACTGCATGACTCACTCTGAAGGTGTGGTTGTCTCTTGGAACAGTTGCTGGGTGCACATGTTTTTTCTGCCTGCTTTGGAGATGTGTCTGCAAATGTGTTGGACTGCAGCTCAGAGCAAGGTGTGTCTAGGCTTGGAAGCCTATATTTAGACTGCAAAGACAAGATCTTTCTAAATGCCTCAATTAAGAAAAATTCAGACTTGTTTAGTCATGTGAAAACAGGGGAGGAAGAGAGGGACACATGCTGCTCATTTTTTGAGTGAAAGAACTCAAAGTATAAATATATATGAGAGTATAAATATATAAATACATATATATAATATATTTTATATATATAAAAGTAGAAGCAACCGTTTCTCAGGACTGTAAAACAGCATTCCAACTATAGAAATGTCCAAATACAAATATGTGATCAGATTAAAGAAATATGAAGAAAACCCAGCATCAAGAAAGAAAAGAAACAGTTGCCTGTACTTATTGGCTGCTGCCATCTCTAAGAAAGTCTAGTCCTGGGGAAAAAGCCTGCTATATATAAAATAAATAAACATATGCTAGTGCCCCAAACAAGTCACATGGAATTTTATCGCTGTACTGAAATAATGAATTCACCAGAAGTTTTGTTAAAATGTGCAGGAAAACAAAATATACTGTATAGTATTTTGGTCTTGAAGGTAGTAGGAAACGTTCCACCAAACTGTACCAGAGAAAAATTTCTTAATGAACAGAACAAGTCTTAGTTATCAAAAAGTACGAATAAAATACTACTGGGAGTTGCTGCTAGTCCTTGGCATGCCATTGATGGTAAGGTTAACATAATGTTATGATTCAGTGACTAAATGAAGTACAGTTATAAATAGCATGAGTGCTAGGGATTAACTGAATTATGTACGGAGATTGGCAGTAGGAACCCATGGAGAAGGAGAAATTTCTAAACATTTCATTAGCTGATCTCTGATTGTACTGGTACAGATTTTCAAATACAGTGGTCAGACTTTGCCTGTGTGTGCAATATTTGTGGCTTGTAGTAAAAATTATAAGATTCCAATAAGCATTTGTTAATTTTTCCTGATAAAAGCAGAAGACTCCATCTTTGGGGGTACAAGTGCAATCTTTCTAGCAAAAGCTGAGAAGAATTTAAGAATTATACAAGGAGAAGACAAGCAGAAACAGTAGCTCGTAGCATCTGGGAACATGGTTTTTTTTCATGTCTGGTTTGTGTCTGTGGTGTTTTTTGGTTATTAATATAAACTCAGATGTTGCTTGGAATGTTTACATGAAAGTGTAATCATGGGAGAGAAAGTCTGTCAGGGAAAAGCTTTCCCAAAACAAACCTCAAGATTCAAGATTTTCACATGATTGCACATATAATTTTCCTTTAATTCAGACAGTTTAAGTTGCTTCCATAATGTGCTTAGGGTCAGTGCTGCAAGTCAGGTTCAAGAACTGCCCAATGCACATTCCAAACTGATTACATCCACTTGCGTTTTTTCTAATTACACCCACTTTAGGTGATAAGATCTAGATACAATGAAAGGCACTATTTCCCTTTAGAGACTGCAATCACTGGTGATTTTGTCTATTCAAATGGAGTATCAGGCTCAGCCAGGTGCTGTCCTGAAACATGCTGAGCACTTCAGAATACCAAATAAACTCAGCTCCTGCAGGAGCTAGCATTGTGGAGCTGGCAGGTGTTTGGCATGGTACAGGGCAAGTAGGGAAATTACATTTTAGGGCTTTTCCTTGTAATTACTTTGCCTCGTGGGAATTCCAGATTTTCTTCTTTCTTTTTCTTTTTGTAGAGGTCACAGCCATGTGAGGGGTAAGTGCAAACAGACTGTTCTCATTTTATTAATGCCACACTTGTGGCCAATAAGCACCAATAATGGGATACTGACACTTATGTACACGGTTGTGAAAGTAGTAGGTTTTGTACCTCTACTTATCTTGAAATGAATTTAAACTTAAAGGGCTTCTCTGTAATTCCCTCTGCAGAAGAGATATAACAGAGAAAGAGCCGATTAATTTATCCTTTGTGGGGGAAGTGAGTGTCATTTATCCAAAGTGCTGAGAATTATCTCCTTGCACTTCACATTCCAAAACATGCCCTTCATTATTCAGAGAGCCTAAAATCCTCATAGACCCTGTCAGATTCACAGCTTAGAGTGAATCCCTAGTGGGTCTGTACTATTCAGAAGCACCTTCCAGCAGTCACTTATTCACTTTAGAATGCTAATTGCTTTCATATAATAAACATAAATAATTTGATGTAATTCCTACTGGATACCTGGCAAGAGTTTTGGAATAAGTTAAATTTTCCACCAAAATTCTACTTTGGAACCAGGCTATTTTCCATAGATAATAGTTTTCCTGGAGGATATACGTTGAAATCCTTATCAACATATATCATCCTCCCTTTTCTGCTCCTAACCTTTCCTGTCCCCTCAGAACCCTACCATTGTGGTTTGTGAGGCTACTTGGCAGCTGTGACCTGATGGGTCTGGTTGTGGCCATGGGGAAGGGGGTTCTGAGCTCAATTACACCACTGCAGCATCAGCGTGATGTGCTCTTTCACATTTACACCCATGGGGAATAAAGAAAAAATTTGTAAAATAATGATAAAGATAGAGCTTTTTAAATGAAGTCACTTCTTTTGAAAGTAAGAAATCCTACATTATCTATTTTATATCATCACAGTCAGGATGTTCTGGTGATCTTTGAGCCATCCCAGTTTGGAGGATGTGGGGGATAGTGAGTTTTTAACAAAAGGGAATCTTGTTTCCTTTGTGACGGAGAAATTATTATTACCAAAAATGGCTCCTAGTGTTGCAGTATTGGAATTTTATATTATTATCTGTAGTGAGTGAAAGTAGGAGCAGAGGCTTAAAAGGGGTCTTCAAAGCTTGCACCTTGAAATTGCAGGTAATCATTCAATGGCAGCAATCATAAAGGTCCCCAACAGTCACAGTAGACTCAGAAAGGTCAGAAAAACCTGGTCACCACACCTGCGCTGTATCAGAAACTGCACAACATTCCTGAAACAAACAAATTTCAAATATTGTATCTAATAAGCCAGAAGCATAAAAAGATACACAGGAACAGAGCAGGAGATAGGAAAGCCATGACAACATCAGGGCATTTGGTAGCATCTTACTGAAGGTTTCCCTCATGGTGTGGTTTAAGAGAAAATTTTCCTTTCCTTCCTGAAATCCTATGACTGTTTAAATCACAAGAGTATTCCCCAGACACACCTCCTAGTTACTCACAAGTTTCTCTGCATGCTAGTTGATCTTTCAAAAAAATTTTAAAACTGGCTATTGACAAATGTCTGCCATAAGCCTTTATTGATACTAGTCCCCAGCTGTTTTGTGAAACCTTCCCCAAATTGTCCAAGCTTCTTACTATTTACTAGACAGAAGTCAGCATTAATTGTATACCTCAACAAAATTCTGGAGGGTAGTTTGCTAGAAATGAGCCAAAAATGAGTGAACTTCTGGCTTGGGAAAATTAAAGTATGATGAAAAAGAAGCCTGTATCTTAGTTTCCGCTTACCTGAATTCTGCAACTATGGAGAGAGTCACATAAAAGTGTCCAAGGTCACATCATTTCCTTTGGTGACCTGGATTTTGGTCAGACTCTCCTCGCTAGGCCCTTGGCAGCTGGCACTCTCAGTACAGGAACAGCTTTGAAAAATGCCATTTAGTTCTGTCCTTAGAATTTTCTTTACTTCTGTTTAAGTATGATCCCATCTGTGTTAAACTATTCTATTACTCAAACTACCATGTTACTACATACCACAATTATTAAACAAGTTTATAATCCAAGAACCCTAGGAATGCACTTGAAAGCCACAGCTCACTTTCAGTAAATGCAAGGATGATACATATCCTTTCAGCATATTAATTATTTATTTACTACAGTGATATTTGAGAAAATTAGAAATAAGTATACATCAGAACATATTATGTAAATGTGAATTCAAAACTGATTTGCTTTTGTTAAAAAAGTCTCATAAATCTTAAGGAAATATTAATACAGTGAAGCCTAAATCATTTATTTTAATGACTGCACCTTGTGACCAAGAATTGTTGGGGCTTTTAGTGCCATCTAGTGATGTTTGGATGGAATTGAAATACAGCTATTTTCACAGTATTACATACATGTATGAATATATTCTATAACAAAAAACTCTTTTAGATTAGCAATACTATACCTTTAAAATTATAAATAACTCTTTAAATTCTGTTGAACCTGAATTACAGCAGAAATCATGCATATATGATGAAGCAGGAGACAGCAGCCACCTGCTAACTTTGTCTCCTGCAATTCTGTCCCTGCATCTTTCCTGGATCCCTGATTTTTCTCCCACCTCCTTTTCTACCCTGTGACATCTATGCATTGCTTCGTCTTCACAGACACCTTGAAAATGTTAGTTTGCTAAAAAAAACCCTCAAAGAATAAAGTCATCAGAGAAACTTTTCAGATCCAACCATAGGTAAGGAATTTACCTTCCACACAGAACCCAAGAATTACCCTAAGGTTACAGTCTTTATTGGTGACATTCACATGATGTGTTCAAGATCTGTCTTTAAAGTATGCAATAGCTGGTTTTGCTATATAATTATATATATTTCTCTGGATTTTTGTGCAAACTGCTGAAAGTCCTCAATTTTAGTGTTTGAAAAGAATTTTTTTCTTAGAATATGAAGGCTTTTTATTGGCAGTCAGTTTATTCTGTAATGTTATCGTGTCTGAATTTAAACCAGCGGTTTTTTAAACATTAATAGTATTCCAGTCTTATCTTCAAACCCTAGTTGGATGTAAATAATTCTTTGTTAACTGAGAATAAAGAATATGTGAAATGCAGATTTCTGTATCAACAGTGCACACAATCCAAATCCAGAGTGCAACTAAGCAAACTGAAAAACTGGGTTTTGGCAGACTGATAAAAAATTCTAATACTGGATCTATCTGGATGGTGAGTGCAGGTTTGCTCTGCCCCTGCTCAGAACCAGTGGAGCTCTTGCCTGAATGCCTGGGGGCTGAGCTGGGCTAGCCTGCCTCAGCACCGTGCTCTAGTTGCTGGAATATCTGACTTCTACAGGGCAGAAGAAGTGTTTGGTGGTGTCTGAACCCCTTTGTGAAGAGATACCCTGTGTAAAATCGGTGCAAATGATACAGTTTTGGCTCTTGGTAAAGAAAAAATAAACATACTAGCAAGAGCTTACTTTCACTATTATATTTAAACCGTATTTCAATACAATCATCTTAAATGTGGCAGTGAAAGAGAACTCATTTCATAAATACCGGATGGGAAAAGAGACTGCTTAATATAGAAAACTTGCTGGAAAAATCATCAATTTCCCCCTGGAACACCTAAACCTCACTGATGGGCCAGGGATACAGCATTGAGGAGGGCAAACTGAAAACAGGAAGAACTTACCAGCTGTTTTCACATCTGCCAGATGAACTGATGAGAGAAGCAGAACCGCAGCCTGACTCAATGTTCAACAAAGCGAGGTGTGTGAGGGGTTTTTTTGTAAAAAATTGCACAATGTCATCATTCCCGATTTGCCTTTGGAGACTGCCTTTGACAAGAACGTGTTTTCTGATTTAGAATAATTATTCATGCTGAGGATCTATATTTCATCCACAGCACCGCATGCCGAGACAAGCTGAGTATTAGATAAATTGGGGCTCTGAGTCCCAAAGTATATAGAAGCAGAATTTCAGATCACTTTGAAAATCTGCCCTATGAAAACAGGACAAAAAAAACATTGATGACTTTCTATTTCTAGCTTCCAAGACAACAACCGTGACTGAAAAGAGCTTCTTTTATCTCTGATGTGACTGGATTTTATTCCTCCCTCTCAGATGTGTTCCTTTGCATTCCAACATGTGCTAAATTATTGCAATTCCCAGCTGATCTTCAAGACTAAATGGAAATTAAAATTTAGTGTCTGAATTGCACAGCCTTGAGGCAGTGCAGGCCAGCAATGGTATTGACATCAGATGAATCCAGTCCTGTATCAGTGTTAAAAATGGTCTCTCTTGACCTCTAAAGCTAGCAAAAATCTAGGTCAGGCTTTTAGAAAGGTTGACTCTTCTTTTTTGACCTCTGAAGCAAGTTCAATATCTCTGATTCAAGAGGATAGACAGTATGGGGGAGGAGACCATTTCAGCTTCTTCCCTAAAACATGAGCAGTGACAAAATGTTCCTGCAGCTGTGACAGGCAGAATCAGCAGGCTCTGTAACAGCACACAATACCAGTGAGGATCATGCTTAGCACCAAGCATAACAGAAGTGTTTACGTTTGCGGAGAGCAGATCCAGTGGGATTTCTGGGGACTGTGGATGGGGAGATCTGCTCATTCTCCCTGATCCTGCAAGCTCCCTGCGGAGAACTTCCCCTCCTGATGCAGAGGAAAGTGTTGAGACCTCCTGTGGTAAGGGAAGTTCTCCTCCCTCCTCACCTCATTTCCACCCAAGGTGCTCTGCTCTCATTTATGACAACTCCACACTTCTCTTCTGAGCAGAGAAACCTGATGAAAAGAGCAGAATGGACTGTGCTAAACATGGCATGGGACTGGATATGGGGACCATGATATCATGTACCTTCCATTTCCACGTTCCCTGGTGTTGTCTGGTGGTGGTTTAGCAATGGGATAGCACATCAGCATCTCTGTGTTGCCTTTCTCTGACTTCAGGGTGTGCCTTGGGTGGTGTAACACGGGTATCAACTTTATACAAGTGTGTCACATGAGTCAGGAATGCAGATGCGGCTCATTCTCTTGTCACAGGTGATGGTTTGCAAGAAGAATGGGAACAAGCACTGAGGACAACCCCATTTCATGTGCAGTGCTTCTGAACAATTGTGAGCACCTGAGACAGGTGCCTGAAATGAGTTTGTTAAATATAGGTGGCTCTGAGAATGCACATGTAGAGGCAGTGACAGTAATGTGCTGTCACCTGCATGACTTAGTAGTAGACTTGGTTTACACATCAGTGTTTCATCTGGATTAACAACTGGTAAAAAGCAGACATTTATCAAATCCAGTTAAGCTTTCTAATTAACTTTCAACCTGTCACAGCTAATCACAGCCACCAAATAAGCCTTGTATCACTTGCATGGTGGAGATTTTTTTCAAAAGTTCATGAAAAAGTCAACATTTCAGAAGTAATTTCAGAAGGAAAATCATTAAAGTTAACCCATTGAATTTGATTGCTTCCTGAAATGACCAGCTAAGCAAACCTTTTGTGAGTCTGTTGTTGGAAATTAATTAAATTTCATTAGTCTTACATGTTTTCTGAAATCCATGGTAAACATCTATGATGTTCGTATTCAGAAGATGAAGTTACTCTCTTGGACCAGATTAAAGTTTCCTATAAATCCAGTATCCTGTTGCTGACACTGGCCAAAAGTTGATGCTCAGGAAAAACTAATGAGAGTGGGAGGAGCAATGCAATATGTTTCTCGAGAACCCTCTAGTCTATGCTATGTTCTCTATATTGTTTTTAACACAGAGGATTTGTTCTTCAGAAGCCCATCAAGCCCTCCCTTGAATCAATACACACTTTTAACATTCACATCCTTAAGCTTGGAGGTTTACAGCTTAACTACACCATGTGAGGAAAAAAAATATATTGTTTCAAGCTTGCCTCTACGGTTTCCTTGTTACCATCTAGCTGCTATACTGGACGAGAGAGTCCTCTTTTAATGCCATTCATCACTGAACAGACTATGGACAACAATGATCAAAACTTTTATTTTCTCTATTTCCATGACCTCTAAGTCATCTGCATTCTCTGCGTGCTCTTCCCGTCGGTCTTCCCATGTCCCCTTGATGTTGGTGCTTGCATAGCTTTCATAGTTGTATCTCCCTGTTTCAGAGACCCCATTGGTGATTTTTGCTGATTTGCTAATATGGATTCTCACTGATGGACTTCCTTTGACTTCACGGAACAGAAAGACATCCTCCTACTGCTGTCACATTCTATCTGTCAGTGTACTGTCGCCCGTGTCACATTCCTCCTCTTGACAGTTAGCATCTGTTTCACAGGATACGTGACAGCAATACTGCATGACTGGTTTTCAGTATTCCCCGGGCCCACTAGTAAAGGATGAGACACTTTCCAGCTTGCAGTGTCCAAAGTCAAGGGGAACAGATAAAACATAACAGCAGAAATGGTTGTTCTGATTAGAGAAAATTGTTTCAATTATGTCAAGTTCTGGATGGTGTAATCAAATTTTCCTGAGAAAGAAAAACACTCTACACCATTTTTCTTTTGCACCACAGAATCTAGCAGGCAGAGCACATAATGGGATCCTTACCTGAAAATCCTAGTAGTTAAATAATAAGAAACCCCATGATTATAGCTATGCTCTGAGTCAGACAGGGAATATGTCTTTTTGACAGCACTGAAGGTGGCTGCCATTTCTGTACATAAAAACTAATGCAGCACAGGAATTTTACAGGTCTCAAGAAAACAAAAAAAAATCAGATGTCTTTGAAAAGCAGCTATCTTGATGAAACCTTGCTGAGGGGCTAAGAGCATTTCGGGCTGTAAGTCACAGGAAAAACTAAAGCAGATGTTCTGACAAATCTTGCCATTAATCAGAGCAGAAAAGAGGCTAGTACTGTATTTCAGTTCATTCTATGCCTCCTGCATTTGATTTAATAACTTCTTGCCTGGCAAAGTGCCTGCTGTACAGTGGTTCCTTTCATATTTTAATAAAGGATAACTCGAGATAGAAAATTGAATATTGGATGGTAATACAATGTAGGGAGTTTTGATGACCTGCTAATACAGTGAATTCAACTTTAATGGTTTGTGAATGACAACAAACTCCTCATATTAAATTACAACAGAGCATATGTTTTCAATCTTGCACTCTTTACTGCAATTTAGAGCAAGAAAATAAAATCCAAAACACAAATACTACAGAATGCCTCTGCGTTAGGACAAACCAGGTACTTTGGAATGTTCATAACAGAGAAACCTAGATCTGATTCATTAAATTGAAAATAAACATGTTTGCACCTTGATCTGTTTTGCTTGGAGCTGTTCCAGCTGATAAACATGAAACATGGGCTGCAGAGTTAACCTATGCCACAGCTGCCAGCGGGTTTCTTTGTATTAGAGATAAAGCTGGTGGGGGAAGGCAGTTGTGTCCTAGCAGCAGCAGCAGCAGCAGCACAGCTGCATTTTGGTATCTAATGTAGAAGTAGGATTATATTTGATAAAGTGAAAGAAGGATTACAGTGCATCTGACAGTAGAGGGGGCTTGAAGGAAAATTGTTTGCCATGGATTATAGGGACATAATCTTTTAATGTCCCCAGTAACTGTTGATTTTGGAGGAAAGATAGATCAAATGCATATCAGTCTTTAAGGGGAGAGGGACTGTGTATGTAAGTTTCTGTGATTACCTAATATTATTTTAATTTGCTTATTCTTGAGAAGGATGTTCCATTTCACAATGCTGTATATAGGGTGTGGTACATGTATAAATATCACAGCTGTAAATAATAGGCGTGGAAACAATAAATGCTTTATCTCTTTAGCTAATTGATTATTGATGTAGACTTCCTACTAGAACAACATATTTTGAAGTCATTCTGTAATGTCTGTCAAGAGAAAAAAGATCATTCTGAGGCTTGCTTTCTTGTTTTTAGATTTAAGCCTTGCAAACATCAGATAAGCAAAATACCTGATGAATATGTGGATAATCTGGTGGTTTCATATTCTCTAGCCTTTAAAGGAAAATTAAGCAGAAGTGCATTTAAATAACCAGTATTGTTACTCTCCTTCACTTCTGAAAACTCATTTATCCTCTAAAGCTTGTGTGAACAAGTCTTTATTATGGGGATAAAAAGTATTAGATATAAAATCCAGTAAAAGAAGGTGCAAATCCCATTGAAAATCTTTCCATTTATCTCTTGCCTCCACTTTCCCAAGTTTTCTTCCTGGCGCACCTGCTGACGAGGAGCTCTGGCAGCCCTGACGTGCAGTCTGAGCACCTACCAGATTTCTGGGCGTCCCTTGGATCTCACACCTGGACAACAAAACTTGGCCCACCTTTGGTTATTGCTTGATGTTGATGAAGGTAGAAAGTAGCATACATATTGAGATGTTAAAAGCATATCTAAGGCCAGGTCAGAAGCTCAGGGCTCAGGCTGTTCTAGCTTGGCTTTCTGACAACTGAGGCAATTGACCTAATTTTTGTGAGTGACATCCATGGGACCAGGATTTTGCTCTGGAATTATCTATTACTATGTAATTATACACAAGAGGATTGTAGGAAAAGAGTTTCAGGCTTAACTAGGAGCTTCAGAACAAATAAATAAATAAATAGAGAACAAAGCACTCAGTAAAACCATGGCACCCGCCCAAGGAATCTAATGAATGCCTCCCAGGCACAATCTACTTATCTATATTTTGGTACTCAGAAAATGTGGAAATTACATTACCATATAGCCTGGATGCATTATTTTCTTTTTCAGCAGAACAATCCTTCTCATAAGGATAGGAACAAATAATACTGAGCAGGTAGTGACAGAGAGTCATGATGCCCTGTGCAAGGTCCCAGTAGAGGCTGTTCCCATCTAAACTGCAGGACTTGTTCAAGCACAATTTCATGGTGAACAGAAAAATGGCCTTAGTGGTATTGTGCAGGACCATCAAAATCCATAGAGAACAGACTGGAAGAAGGGTTGGGTAATTCCTGCAGGACAGATGCACTTTTTTATTATACCCCATCCAAGGACTTCATTTATTGACAAAAGCTGAGGGCAAGACTTCGAGAATCAAACCTCACTTCCAAGCAAAACTGCTCTACTCAGGCTCTTGTTTACTGCTACTGAAACCAAGATCAAACCTCATGCTGACTTTCAGAAGAAAGGGGTTAAGATTACCTCATTTTGCAGATTACAGATACATTTAGTTTTGAGTAGTAAACATCATTAGGAAAAGTAGCTGAAATAACTATCCCCAAAATTTCAGTTTTCACCTGAAATATTTTACCTTTCATCTTCCAAAACATTTCTGCACCTAATTAATCTAAAAAAACCTAAAAAATCTTCAAGTGCTTACAGTTCTTCTCAAATAGTCTTCTATGGTTATCCAACATTTATAAGAAAAATTTTGCTGCTTATATGTGATCAAGGCAACATGTCGCTATTTGGGGAATTTTTACTACAATAACTAGATCATGACTAAAAATCACTGGCAGGGTTAAGTGGATTCCACTTAAGCAATCAGAACATAACTGACGTTGATTGTCACAGTGTTTTATATGGCAGAACAAGTATGACTAAAATTAATATGTAAAACACAACATTGATTCATTTTTCCTCTGGCAAGAAATGACTTCATGCTATTGCATAAGAGGTCATGGTGGTCTGCATCTTGAACAGATGTGATCTTCAGAAAAGAAAAAAACTCCTGTTTAATATAATAAAAAAAATGTGAACTCAGAAACAATCTGTTTTCATTAACCACATTGACTTTCTGGCAGGTAAAGATCCTTCTGAATACTCAGTAAGAATTAACAGTTCATGTGTACCTGGAAAAAATGTGGCTTTTGTTATAGAACTAATAGAAATAATTTTTAAGTAGAAAATCACCTCAAACATAAATTTAATCATGTAGGATACAATTTGAGTACTTCCTCATTCTAGTATGGCAGTAAAAAGCTACCAATACAGCAAAGCATTCAAACATTGTAATATCTAAACTACATTATAGTTTTTGTAACTGAATCGTGTATAACATGCTTTCTTTAGAAACTAAATGAAGGTATGAAGACTATCCGCAGTTAGCTCGAATATGACTGATTAACAACAGATGCAATGGAAATTGTTTACTGTATGTCACCCAAGCACATCCAACCACAAAAGGCATTTTCCATAGCAATGCAGTGATCACCTAAAAAACCAACTATATTTCTTATATACAGCCCAAAGACCAAGAATATTTATTTCCAACAACTAAAAAATATTTTGCATTTTGTGTGGTTAAGTGCAGGATGTGACAGGTAAAACACAGAACTAGATTGTAGAACAATATAGAAGACGTGTCTTTGTAAGGATGCACATGGAATTCCTCTTGGCTCCAGGAAAAACTGAGCAATCCTACTCTTAGGAACAGATTTTTCTACTCTGGTTTAGCCATCTAGAATTTAGGTGTTAAGGCTGAGCAAGGTGGTAAGACATTCCTTTCACAGCTACTGAAGAAAAACAGGTGTCCTAGGTTACAATATA
>VZRQ01003870.1:215090-279812 GCA_013397975.1 Machaerirhynchus nigripectus | reverse complement strand
CCTAGAGCAGAGGTAATTGAACAGGAGTGTAACCCTTATGGCATCTGAAGTTCCTTTAGGTGTCTCAAGTCAGAATCCGAAGTTCCAGCCCGGAGGTATATGCCGGGAAGGATGGTTTTTTGTGGTCACAGCTTATTTATACAGTTTTTCCATAATGGCCAGGAAGTCCTTCAAAACCATATTTAAGCCATTAATTTTAAATGTTCATTCTTTCACACTGGTCACTTAAAAATATAGTACAAGATCACAGAGCTGCAGGTTTCCATGTGAAGACTGACTAGTTTCCCCATCTGCATTTAGAACTACGGATGATTTATAGGCTTTAGATGTGCAGGCCCTGCAAGTCTGGTACACCAACACCACCTCTCTCTGGATTCACAGTACTAGAGATGAGCTTGCATTTCTAACATTGGAAGAAAAATTATGTAGTTCATGGACACATGGCTGCTAAGCCTACGTGCTCCTTTATTAAGGAATAAATTTACTCAAAATGGTCTCTACTAACTTCTGTTTTGTCCCCTCTTCTGGTCTTTTTTTGTGAATTAAGTATAAGTGAGAACTAGTGCACTATAAATTCAGATCCAGTTTACCAAATATTAAATTTTCCCCCACAAAGTAGAGCTTGATTGGTTTGGGTGGTTTCATTTTGAAATGTTTTTTTTATCCTCTACAGCATCCTTACGTGGATGAGGCAGACGAAGAAACACAAAACCCCTATAGTTAAGCGACAATATATAAAGAAACAGAGAGCAAAGTATTCCATGTGTTTTGCCTCAAAAACTCTACTGAGCAGTTGCTGCGATCCGGTTTAAACCCAGAAGAGCAAAGAAAACTATGTCTGTGTGCATAAACTGGATGGAACTTTGAGAAAGTTCAAAATATTCCCAAAAACAAGATTAAAACCAAACGAGGTTAGATGTTGGTGCCAAAAAATTGATGTCTTTTATTTAATAGTAAAAGAGGCAAAGAGGAGGAAAGAGAAAAGAAAGAAAGAAAGACACAGAGAAAGAAGTGTGTGTGGGGCTGTGGGGACAGGGAGAGGTGACAGGGGTTAGGTGGGAGCAAATCACCCACCTGAGAGTCCCAGCCACGTCTCGTTGCTCCCCTCCATCCGGTCTTCTTGGTGGTGAGGGTCCCCTGCTGCCATGCCGCCACATGCGGCCACACGCAGCCACACGCCGAGGAGTAAAGGGTTCCGTGGATTAATATATACACATTGGGCAGATGGGAATGCCCATGTGTCTCCCTTGCAGGGTCCGGCTTGACACACTGTCCCTTGCAACACTGAGGGTCTGTTGCATCATCTCTGGTGCTCTGGTGCAGGGTCTGGGGACCCCTTTGAGGGGGGCCCTTTGCTGGGCCATGTCACCCCTTCTGCTGCGGATAAGCTTTTCCCGGGGTGAAGGGCCCCTCAGCTGGGCTCCTCTGCACAGTGGAGGGTGGGTGGTCACTGTGCCTCTCACCAGAGGCTTTTCCAGCACACACCCAAAGCCTCTCTCCCCCCACCCTTTGGTGTGAGGGTCTGTGCAGGCCTGGCAGCTGATAGCCCTGGGGCTGTGGCCCCCACCTTGGGGGTGTTAAGCTTAGGCTTTGTGAATGTCCCCAGCCCTGAGTTGTTACTTTATCTTATCTTCATCAGCCAGCAGTGTAAGGCCTCAGGCAGGGCCCCTTTCGGGGTGTGGTGGTCTTCTCTGCAGCTTTTGCACTACAGTTTTAAAAGTCCTTCATGAAGAAGTTTAAGTCATAAACTGTAATATTTCAGTCTCTGACAGCAGTGCAAAAAAAAAATAGAAACTGTAGGAGTTCACATTCAAAAAGGAAACTGGAAAATAAGTGAAAACTTTAGGAGCAATTAGCTAATAATAAAAAGAACACTGATAAGTATATCCAAAGAAAGAAGCCTTTTGCTTCTGTTGCAGATCTATGGAAGTAATTATAGATGATGAAAACATTACAGAAAAATACTTGATTTGTTTACTTAATTGAAAACATAACATCCTTCCTCATTCTCTTAAAGAGCAACAACAACAACGACAACAACAAGCAGTGAAGAGCTACCAATAACCAAATACAGAGCTTTACTTTTTTTTTTTTTTTTCACTCTAAGCTCTGAAAGAATGCAGAGGTAAAACAGCTTTTGGTGCCTGGATCATCCAGATCTCAGGGACATCCTACCAAAAATGAAGTCACCATCATGACATTCACAAGAGGTCTGGGTTTAAATTTGCACAATAGGACCAAAACAGCAATAAATGAGAAATAGAGAAAGAGACTGCAACTCTTGAAAGTGTATAAAATCACTTTCAAGATGGAAAATGGTTCTTTTCAAGACTCAAACATTAAAAACTCAATGTACTTAAGAAGAGGAGGGTAAATAGGTTTAATTTGAGGGCAAAAGCAATTCCTGTCAGTTAAATATGAGGAATAATCTCCCAGGGGAAAATAATGATACTCCTGTAGTTTAAAACTTTTGTAACTGGGTTGTGCAACGTGTTCCAAAACATACAATACTAAAGGGAAAAATTCTGCACTGTCAGGCTAATAATCTTTTTACTCTTAATAAACCTTTTCTGTATTATGGTTATAAAATGTAAAATGTGCAGATACTTTTCCTTCTTGACAGCCTGAGCACTTCTATTGAGTGTAGCACTTACACGTATGCAGTGATCTGCGTCCATAATTTATTTATCCATGTAGAAAAATGAGCCACAAGTGTTCTCAGTCAGAGAGTTAATCAATAAGTCTCCGAATATATCACTGTGAAAGGGATGCTGCATTTGTTGACTTTTAAGAGTGTCCAGGACTTCATCAACTTGATTCTTTCAAAGATACTATCTGAAGAACAGACTCACCTAGATCATTTATGGCATATAATTTGAATTTGCCTGAATTTGCCTTGACATCAGTGATCAGATAAAGATCATCTGTACCTATCTTGTTTCAGAGGGTTTTAGTACATCATTGATTATGTATTTCTTTTGCGGCTCAAAATCGAGTCTAAAATAATTGGTTTACACTAAATATGATTATTCCAACTTCATAATCCCAAAGAACAAAGATTTCTATTGAAATCTTGTTATCTCCTTTTGTTGAATCAACCTAATTAATCTTTTTTTCATGCATCTAGCACAGAAGAATAAGATTTCAGGACTGAATGCTATTAGCCAAATCCTTTACCTTCTCAAAATAAGAGGAGTTTCTTGTTTACAATAGTTCCCAAGTAAGATCCCAAAGACATGAGAACAGTGCCAGACTCCTGCTATTATAATAGGGTGAGGTGGCAAGGGGAAACATGGCTTAACAGCTAAGAATTAGACAAAGATTTCAGAATATTTTGTGGGTTATACAGTTAAATGAATGGATTTTTAAAAAAAAAATTATTAAAAAAATTTTTATACCTATAGCATCTTGATCCAGTACTTGAACTCACCAGCTGACTCACTACTGGATACAGAAAAATGCATAGCTTTGATTTTTGCTATCTGGAGCTGTTCCATTTATTTTAGTTTGGATTTTTAAAAGCTTTTTCTTAATTTTCTTAATTTATTTTTAGAATCAGTAACAACAGAAGTTGTACCAACTTTTCATTTTTTTCCACTTTCCTGAGCAAAAGGCCTCCTGTGCAAAAGGAATGCAGACTCATGTTTTGAAGATGCTTTTTTTCATGAGTGAAAATAAATAGTAACTCATTACACAACAGGAAGGAAAGAGAAGGGGAATGGGGAAGGAAGATCTATAGATTTTTGACCTTGGCTTCATTCTAGTCATTATTATATTGTCAGATACTGTGTTTTTAATAAGCATATTAAGAAGCAGAAGCCTGAAAACCACATTACTGAAAAGAAGAACCTCTGTGTCTTCTCCCAGTATTATATATGTAGAAAAGGGTCTTGAAATCATCGCTGTTCTTACTGTATTTCAATGCACAGATGAATGATTACTCAACTTGCTTATTGATCATAACTAGAGACTTTCGCAGCTAATTACATGATATATTGAATGCATGTATTTCTGCTTAATTAGTCATGTACTAGCATGATGAGATGTTTGTGTACATTATATTGATAGAATACATAACAAAATAGGAATCTAGCTTCTATCAAAGTACAGACTTTAATAATAATCTAGACAGTAATGCCAGCATTAAGTAATTAATGTAGAAAGTAAGCCAATTTGGTCTCTTTGTCAATGGCAAATGAAAATATAGTTCCTATCTATTAAAAAAAAAATCACAGAGAACAATTTCATGAAATGAAAAATTTAAAAGAATCTCTTACTTCACCAATGATTACATTATTCCTCCTATTATTATACTGAGGATTGTACCTCTGCTCATCTTTGTCTTCTCTTGATTAAAATGTATTTTTTGAAGTTCCACACAGAATACTATAGAATTCTGTATAAGGGTCTATGATACTACATTTTATAATAGTGAAACTGCTCTACTTTGGAGGGAGGGGGGAGGGGCAAGGAGAAAGACAGATGACAATAAAGGATGAGGGTCCTTTCTATCCAGGGGGACAGCACGGGTTTGTGAAGGATAGAATAGTTTTTTTGCAATGTTGATTTTCATGCAGTACTGATATTTTCCAACTAGAAGGCTGCCTGATTGTCTGGAGCAGGCAATGTAAGGAAGCCTGACATTTAGGATTGCTTTTTTAAGGTAAAAAAGAGTTTAAATGGTAGCAATGGAGGAGCCTGCTGTGCCTATGTATAGCAAAACGAGAGAAAGCTTAACACTTGGTACATCAGCGGGCTGGAGTAAGGAGCACTTTTTCAGACATTTCAACAACTGGAATCTTAAAGGAAAATACCATATTTTCATTTATGTATGATTGAGAATGTATGTGCAATCTGTGCATTTGTTTTGTTTTTTTCCTTAGTCTCACATCAAATTTTGATCAAAACTTGCTTTCAAGTAAATGTGTTTTGCCTGCTAAGGACAAAAATGGGGCTGGGTTGGAATGCCATAGTCTCTTCTGTTCTCTCATGTAAAGGAGTATTCAGAGATGATCAAAACTTTAATTAAGTCACAACTGTCCACTCTCAAAAGAGGCTTTAAATGACAGCACTAAACAGCATCCCCAACCTGCTGACCCAAGCCCAGTTACTATCATGCTACGTTTTGAGAGATCTGAAGGGTGTTTCCTGATGGCTTGTGAACCTTTAGGTGTCTTTAAAATTGCACTTGAGAATAGCTTCAAAATCTCTATGTGAAGCTGTGATCTAGTATTGTGTCATTCACTATGGCTTAAACTCTGGCCTCTTAAATAAGTTCCATTTTTAAAATAGTATTGGTATTTGAAGCCTAATAAAAGTTGTCTTGAATGTGAGTGAGATGAAAATTAGCAATGAAATCTCAGCCAGTTCCATTCTGCTGCCAGACTTACTTTTTGGGAAGACATATACATGTGAATAAGTCATTGATTTGGTTCTTCAACCAAAACAAATTATAAACAGTTCAGGAGGGCAAATAGATAGCTGCGATGTTTATCACATAATGTAATGATAGGAGAAACTGCTTCTAGAACACTCACCACAAGCAATCACCTTTTCCTTAGGACTGATGCATTAATTATGATGGTTGATTGTGAAACATGACAGTGTAAGTTACACAAACTGTAATTCTTTAACTGAAGTACTTGGAGTCTATCTTATATCTTTTCAGATATTTAGAAAAACTGTAGGGCAGCATCCTTTCTACCATACTGAGAGAATTGCAGAACATTCTGTATTAATAGCCTGTGCCTTCAGCTGAACAGATTTCAGGCCAGGAAGCACTAGGGCCTAGAAGGGGAACAGAAAATCATCAGGAAGAATGACAACTGCGGTGGTTTAACCCCAGCCAGCACCTCAGCCCCACACAGACAGGCACTCACTCCGTCTCAGTGAGATGGGGGAGAGAATCAGAGGGCAAAAATGAGAAAACTCACAGGTTCAGATAGAGACAGTTAACAGGTAAAGCAAATAGTGTGCCTGCAGGCAAAGCAAAACAAGGCATTCATCCAGTGCGTCCCAGGGACAGGCAGGTGTTCAGCCATTTCCAGGAAAGCAGGACTCCCAGCTGAGATCAACTGTCCCAGTTGTGTCCCCACCCAACTTCTTGTGCTCCCCCAAGCCCATTTGTTGTCAGGATTGTGTGATGACCAGAAAAGGCCTTGGCTCTGTGTAAGCTCTGCTCAGCAGTAAGGAAAACATCCTTATGTTATCAACACTGCTTCCAACACAAAGACAGAAATATAAAACACAGTCCCGTGCCAGCCACTGTGAAGAAAATTAATTCTGCCCTACCCCAAACCAGTATAACAACATACATAAAAAATGAAAATCATAATGAAGGATGAAGTTGTCTTTTGAACCCTTTTTGAGAGGTAAAGATTGGGGTTTTTTTCTAGGTGGAGGAGCAGCCTTCTGCTTTGAAAGCACAGTAGATGTTTGTCTGCTGAAAATCCCAGTTGGATTATCCATCTGAAGCATTATATGTGGGAGAGCAGCTCCTCTGTGCTTCCTTGGGGAGAGTTTGGTTTGCAAGCTAAATGCCTGAAAATGGGATTCCTGTAAGTGTGTCAAGAAGTAGTTTCTAGGAGCCTTGACAGTTTGCTATTAAAAACTCTGGAAAGGCTTAAAGGCTGTGATTTAGCTTTTCATCTAAATTTTTTGATCAATAATAACTTTAAGAACTTCATCTTTTGGATTTGAAATATATAGGTCCTCATGACCTCTGAATCTAGATCCTATCAGTTTGTTGAAATAGTAAGTGAATCTCCTCTGTGTCAGTGATCTGATTATAATATGCTGTAAAAATTAAAGAGTAAAACATAGATATTTCTTAAGAGAAATCTAGACAATCAAAATATTGACATAGTCATTTAGCCTGGAATATAGTCCCATAAACTGGAGTGGGGTTTGACGAGGTCATAGTGTAAAAGTAGATAACAATAATCCAATATTGCATGCTTCTTTTTCTACTCTTTGCATTTTTTAGAAACTTTATTTCAATCATACTGTTTAAAAATGTAAATTAGGTTGTATATTTTATGTCTGACAATGGTCAGGAGCAACCGAGCAAGCAGGAAATCCAGTATGTTGGAGAAATGAAAGGAAAAAGTTGACAATGAAAGGCAAATAGCACCTAGCAGTTTTAATACCATTGTCTGGACATTAAAACATTATTAATATAAATCTATTTTTCCTAGTTAAAAGTAAACAAACAAAGCAAACTTTGTTTTCTAATGAATACAGCATTATTTTAGGTTATTGCTGTCCTTTTAATAAGGCAGATCTCGGTGCTGTCAGGTATCATTTAAATTAACCTTGTTGAGACTAAAGCTAATGAGAGCATTTATCAGTGTGATCTAAAAGGAGAATCTTGTGTTCAGAATTGCTTTCTAGCTTACCACAATAACTTTGATAAACCCTTTTTTCTTCCCATTTGAGTGGAAATTTCTAAATGGAAATGTGTATATATGGTGCATTGAGTATTTAGGCAAACTTTGAATGTCTTTACTTCTCAAAACTAGATCAAAGCATGTGTCTATGGGAAAGTATTTTTCCTTGGCTTATATTCATGTTAACTTTAATAGGGTTTCATAGTGTGTAATTTAAGGTGGCATTTGGGCATTGTTTGTTTAGTTTACACTTTTTCTCTTCTATGTATTATTTTTATCCTCTGTTCACATTTTCCATCATTTGTCTGAAGAATCTATACCTTCTTCATTCCTACAGAGTGTATAAAGTTATATTTGAACTCATGTTTAGAATGCAAAGTGCTCTTGATACCCTTGAGGAAGAACAGTACAGCTATCAGGAATAATTAGGTTTTAATTGTCATTGACAAGTTGCTATTTATGTGACTTCCTCAGACCTTGTTTACTTGTTCTTCATGCTCTCTTTCTTTCGTGTAGTCAACATCCCAGATACTTCCTTCTGAATATCTCAATTTTGATTTCTTGGATAAAATAATTTTTAAAAAAAGACCTTACTATTTACTAGCAAACCCCCTTAACCTTTTCTCATTCCTCCAGTTTATTAGAATAACACAGTGTTTTAATTCTTTTAACCAGAGTAAAGAACACAGAGGGTCAGCAGGTGCTGCATAGGAATTCCGTAAAAGTGTTAAAGACTTTATTCCTTGGCACTGCTAACAAATCAATATCTGGCCAGATTGTGTTCTTTTTGGGGGAATAGGTTGACAAAAAAAAGCTTATTCCTTTTATAAGTAATTATTTGCTTAAAAGATTCCTTGGCCCTTCTAAACCCAATTGCTTTTTGACTGTCATGTACAATGCACACTTGTCCTTTTGTCTAATCAATAGGTATTAGATGTTCATCCAAATCTACTAGCTGTGTCAGCTTTTAGGTCCCTGTCCTTGGCTAAAATGTGCTGCTGTTTTACCACTTGGGGAGGACTCTTCTGAATGCTCTGGAGCTTTTGTTTTGATTTGATGCAACCGCAAAGAGAGGTGTCAGTATGCTCCTTGGTGTAAAATTCTAGAGCCTTCCATCATGTCACTCTCCTTCAGTGTGCAGATTATTAGCTGTAAATCCAAACAAGGTTGTGGCCCATGAGCTAAATTCCTCTCTGTACAATCCCTGTTTTCCTCCTTGCTTTGGTTCCCAGCACCAAAAAGGAGAGAGCAAAAAGATTAAAGGAATAGCTGAGGGATCACAGCTTCATGCTGTAGTGCAGCAGCTTTTTGCAAAGCAGAAGTGTTGAGGTGGTGGCTCATAAAAGAGGAATACCTACAGACAGAGCTCTGTAAGGACCCCTCAACTTTGTCATTCTTTTCTGTTACCTTCTGTAATATTGAGCTGCCCTGAGGAAATGTTATAGCGCTGTTTTCTATTGTATTATTTGTGAAAGGTGAAAAACCAGATGTGTAAATTTAAGGTAGACTGGGGGGAATCCTAAGTGATCACTGGCTGACCACAACACTTGGATGAGTGTCTCTGTGTATGAAATCTCTGCTTTTACCGAAATACTTCCTTCTTTCTTAATGAGAGAAAAAGTTAATGCAAGTAAAGTCATTCTAGAGGACATTGTCAGAAACACAAGGATAAAACAGGGTAAATGCCAGGGAAGGAGAATGTTTTGCTGCATTTACTCAGTTCCATTATAAAATGCCACTGGTGTTTGGCATTTAGCCATTTGTTAGAGAAAACAGATTCTGAGTCTCAGAGTCCTAATGATGTACTAGAGATTAGAAGGGAAAATCATAATTAATTTTGTGTAAAGTCCAAAGGCAAAATGCACTTGAGTTAGAAAAAAACCCCATGTCCTATTTCAAGTGCTGGCATTCTTCGGAGTGATGATGGGGACATGTACAGGAAGAGGAGCTAATGAGCTGCTGTTTTCTAATCAAAGCAAAAAAAAAATCTAGTAATAAAATGACAAGCTTCCCATTTCAATGTCATTTACAAAATGACAAAAATAGCCCACTGCTAAGTCAGTGAAGAAAGAATGACAAAGTTTAGTGCTTGTGAACAATTTTGTTGTCATTTTTCCTAGTAGGTCAAATGTATGTGCTTAGTTTCATGTATTTTATATAAAAAAAGACACACACCTATCGTCTTTCATACAGCTTATTGATTAGTCAAAGAAGGCAGATATTAATAAGATACTGGGTTGGTTTTTTTTTCACAACCCTTTCCAGTTGAGAAGCTCTTCCTGTTCCACATATATGTATGTCCATCTCTGCCTATCTGTCTTGGTTAATAACAGATACATGACATAATTAAGAGGAAAAAAAATTTGTGCAGCACTGCAAGATGACAGTTGCTTGAAGAAACTGAAAAAAACAATATTGGGAAATACTGATTTGATCCCTCATAGCAAAATGGTCTACCAAGATGACATATTTGAAAACCACCAAAACCACTCAAATTCAAAAATTTCAGTGGGACAAAAGAAAAATTGATATGAATGACATAATAACAGAAAATCCTAGATGGAAAGGCCTGTTCACCTGGGAAGATATTGTTATACAGAGGAGATATGAAAATCAGAAATATGTTGAATAGTTTTCAAAACTTGCAAAGTAACCTTAACTCCCTAGAGGTACTTCAAGTTTAAGTAACTCTCCAATAACTCCTCTGATTTTTTTTTTATGTCATTTGCTTCTTTATTTCATGAGCTATTTAATCAGGTAAGTAAGACTGATGAGTAAGTAAAACAGGAAATCCTGGGAAAAAACATTTCTTAAGGATTCTTGAATATTTGACCAGACTGAATTCCCTTCACTTACTAATATTTTATAAATAAAATATTAACTTTGTGTTCTAATTTTTTGGAGCTTTGTACCCAAACTTAGTGATAACAATAATGTTCACTATAAATCATGTTGTGGTAATATTTGCAAGCAAAGGATCAGCCCTTGAAGACTTGACATTAAACTTGTGTATATTTCAAATAAGAGTAGCAAAACTAGCCTTTAAAAGTGAAATAGTCTTAAAATTATGTTGGGGATATTCTTCACCTATACAAAAATATCATGTTCTCTGTCTTCCATGAGTCAGGTTTTATGAAACATCCTCTCCCTTTCACCTCTTCCTAATCTCAAGGGAATGATATAACATATTATGATACATGGCATGTGCAAGTATCATTACCCACTTTGTGCTTCTGTGCGTACTGACTACAGCCATAGCCAATTCCCTCTGTGTGTGAGACAAAAAGCACAGCTGGTGAGTACACTTGGTGTAACAGCCATAAACCAAAACACAAGAAGTTCCCCCTGAGCATGAGGAAGAACTTTACACTAAGGGTGTCAGAGCACTGGAACAGGCTGCCCAGGAAAGGCATGGATTCTCCCTCTGGGGACATTCCAAACCCACCTGGGTGTGTTCCTGTGTCACCTGCTCCAGGTGACCCTGCCTTGACATCCTGGACTGGATGATATCCAGAGGTCCCTTCCAATCCTAACAATTCTGTCATTCTGTGAAGATGGAGTGTCTCCTCATAGCTTGGACTGGTTCAGCTAAAGTCTCAGGATTTATCAATGAACTAGTTTAGATGAAGAATGAGATTTCATAACTTGCAGGAGCTTTCAGGGTTTTGTTGATAACCCTTGTTCATGCCCCGTATTCAACAGCTGAAATGATATATTGCCATATATTTCAAGCTTTTTCTTCTTTCTTCTCAACTTTGTTTTCTGAAATGAACCCTCATTTTGCTGCCTGATTTTTCTTGTGATTGTCCCTGCTAAACTTCGCATAGATATTTTAGTTTTACTGCTATGTTGTAATTTTTTCCCCAGTGTTCAGTTGCCTGAGCAGACACTTTTAGTCTAGTCAATTTTAAGTCTCAGAAAAAAGAAGTGTCTATATGATTTTTGGAATTGCAATTTAGCTTCAAAAATACAAAAGGCACTGTGTGGATGCAAATACCTGTCTGCACTGTAATGACATTTCTTATGAATTTAGTGTTTTCTTCATTGGGTAAATCAATTGAGATCTCCTATTTTGAAAACCATCATCTTTCTTTCAAAGGTACATTTACCTTTTGCTTATATATAAATAAAAGGCAAAATTAAAGTATTGAGCAGAAATGCAAACGTGCTTAGGCTGAAGATTATATTCCTCGTATGGCTCCTTGTTTTTCTTAGAATGAAATGGCTTTTTACTCTTGTATTTGCCTGGACAATTTTATTACAGAGATCAGAGATTTCTTTCAAATATATTCTCATGTGTGTATGGCTTGCATGAAAGCAGTGTTTTAAGAAACATGAAAAATTGAATCAGGGAATGTTTAACTGTATCAGTGTGAAGTGTGTATACTAGCACAAGTAACTATGGTTAAAATGTGAGTATAAAAACCAGGACACGAAAAATCCAACATTTCCTGTCAGTCTGTACAAACACACTTCTGACTGAAATGGTGTGCCTTTGGACCAGCTCTCAGTGGTACATGATTTAAAACTGAGATAGCATATGAGTATTATTAAATGTCCTCTATAGGGAATGAACACATCTACAAATCAGCCAAAGGGGCTTAGAAGTGTTAGGAAGAAAAATAGGAGGAGGAGGAGGACGAGTAGGAACAAGAGTTACCTTCATAAAATCATAGGCCCAAGTCACTCACAGGAAATACCAAAACTGAACCAGTGTGTCCATAGGCATAGGTGTGCTGGAGGTGCTGGAGAGTGTCCAGAGAAGGGCAACAAGGCTGGTGAAGGGTCTGGAATACGAGTTAGGAGCTGGGGGTGTTTTTTCTGGAGAAAAGGAAGCTCAAGGGAGACCTTATCACTCTGTACAGCTCCCTGAAAGGAGGGTGTAGCCAGGTGGTGTTGGCTCCTTCTCCCAGGCAACCAGCAACAGGACAAGAGGAAACAGCCTCAAGTTGTGCCAGGGGAGGTTTAGATTGCATGTTAAGAAAAATCTCTTCACTTAAAGGCTGTTGAACATTGGAACAGGATGCCCAGGGAAGTGGTGTAATCACTGTCCTGGAAACGTTCAAAGAATGTTTAGATGTGGCACTTGGGGACGTGGGAGTGATGGGTTAATGACTGAACCTGATGATCTTAGAGTTTCTTTTTCCAACCTAATGCCTTTTCTAACCTATGATTCCCCATCCTTCCAGTTACAACCCAAATATTGGTGTCGAGGAAGCTGCTCTGAAAGGGACTGCAGGACAGCAGCTTCTCAAGGACCAGTGAGTTTTGGGGAGTGGGTTACTTCTTGCTGATGATCCCAGGAGGTTTATAATGCCTAAGTATAGATACAGACATTAGTCAGGTCATAGAGCTATTAATACTAAGATGAGCCGTTTATCAAAGGCCCTTCGAGTTGCCTGCTCAGACCTGAGGCTGATACTCAGAGGATTCATACTGAGGGGTGCTGTAATGTGCAGGACTGACAGCCGTGCAATACCTATTGTGTGGCACAGGATTTGTGTTGGGTATTGATCTAATTCATATGGAATCCACATGAATATATAACAGGTGAGAAAGATCAGTTATTTGTAACACTGAAATAAAGTTTCCATGTAAAATTCCACCTTTATTTTTTATTGCTCTTGAACAGTTTGTGGCAGCCAGATACAGTGAACTGTAAAAACTGAAATAAAATAAAAAAGTCAACCAGATTCCCTCAGCTAATATCTGAAAAGAATGACACCTACAGAGCAAAAAAGCAAATGCATAAATATTTACACAGTGTGATGGAATAAATAATTTCTTCATGCCTTTTTTTTTTTTTTTGTTTTTCCCATAGAAAAACTCTGTGACATATCATAAAATGAAGTTATTAATTAAAATTGATAATACTGAGCCAGCTGCTGCTACTGGTCTTCCTACCATAAGGCAGCTGGGCAGCAGTACAGAAATCCAGTCTAGAAAACTGCAAACTGGTAGTAAATTAGAATGGCACATACTGTAATGATAAATTCAGAATGACAATATTAATTAGGAAAATATATTGAAAATATATTTTCCTGTCAATCAGTTCCTTGCTGCCAGTGTGCATTTTCAGACTTATGGATTAGAAAAAAATATTAAACAGTTTTGTTTAGAAGTCAAATCAGGAAAAAAATATAATTCTCAGGGTATGTGTAATCCTGCCCACAAAAATACATGCTAAGCTATTTTGTACCAGTAATACTTAATGTATATTAACCTGTCTTTAGCCATGCAGATCCCTGAGATGCCAGTGTGTCTGCATCTGCCTTTTGTGTAGTTACTCGCTTCCTACTGTGGACTGAACAAATGCCACCCTAAATTCCTGTGTGTATTAATAATTTGACCTCAAATTCATCTCAGGCACTGAGGATGGACTCTAGAGTGATAGCCTTCTAGCTTTAGGTAAACAAAAGGAAGAAAGCTGCCCTTCTTCACAAAATAGCAGGGCTGAGAAACAGAGTTTTCAACAGCTTAGATTGACATGAAGGTTTGGATAAACCTTATTAAAACAGAGCAAATATTACCTGGATAAGTATCAGGAGCTTTGCAGTTAACTGAGAAAGTCATGTAATTATAGGCAGTAGCTGTAAAATTGGAATGCTGTGAAATCATTTGTTTTGTCACTGTGCTTGAGGAGCTGCAGAAATGATTGAAAGGAAATATTGGACAAGACTTGGCAAAGATCTCACTTTTTTGTCAAAAAAATGGAGGAGCTAAATCCATCTCTTTCACAAAATATAGGACAAATTTTCCAAATCCACTTTATGTAGCTGCTGTTACATTTTTCATTGAAATGGTAGGTATCAAACATCTCTAAAACAAATAGAGATTTCTCCATGTCTCAGTTTCTGTAAAACAGACAGGTCTAAATTTAGACTCCTTGATACAATTTTTGGTACTCCGCTGTATCAAAGTACCAAAAACTGTATTGGCCTTTAACCTTAACTCTATGTCTATTTACTCAGAAATAAATATACCCTTATTTACACTAGTAAACTTTTCAAACTGAGTACAGTGTTTGTTTTCTTTCCTGTACATTTTAAATTCTGCAACTTTGGTTTTTTTTTTTTTCTTCTTTTTTTTTTTTTTTTTTTTTTTTTAATAAGGGTGATTTTTCATCCAGTTTCAACAAATCAGAAGAAAATATGTATAAAGAAAAACAGTTCCTTCTTATTGGGCTTGTCTTTGAAAAATTCAGTCTTGACGGTCAAATAGTGGTAACTAAAAGAAAGCCTTCAAGGTTTCAAACACAAAATTTTAAAAGAAAATTAAGTTACATTTATTTAATTTACATTGTGTTTGCTTTATAGAAATTAAGTGTATTTTTTCAGCCTGTTAGTAATAGTTTAGTATTTTTACTAACAAAAAGTTCCGATGTCTGTGTTACACTTAAAAGAATGTTTAATTATAATGATATGCTACAAAAAAGGAGTAGTTCTTTTCCTGAATGGAAAAGTTTCGTTATTATTTTTGCATGTATCTTCACCCTATATTTCCTGTGGGATTTATTTTGCGTAATATTCCCACAAAGGGACTGACAGATGCAGCCAAGATACTCCCCTTTAATGACTTTAATATATTGATCTCCATCTACCTCCTCTGCTAAGGGTCTTTTCCAGTTCTCTATTCACCTGTGGCTTTCTTCTGAACTAGCCCTAGTGCAGCAACATCTTTCTCAATCAGAGCTGTTTGATTGGACACAGATTTCTGGGAGGACTTTAGCACTGTCAGAAAGGGACTCATTTTTTTCCTCCAACCTTAGTCTTACCCATTTGTAAATTCAAACGACTTTGGATTACAATATTCTACTGAAAGCTTTATGCCCTACCAATTCTTAGGGGAGAACCAGTGATTTCATAATTTATTTTTTTTTCTCACTTCTTCACTTTCATTAGACCACTAATTGGGTGAATATAATCTACATATATGTGTTGACCAACCTACTATATTATTTTTACCAGTCATCAGTCTTAATTATTTATTATTCCCTTCACTCTGATACTCCCCTATCATGATACTCCCCTATCATTCCTTTGATGTGATTTTGTGGATTGTTTTACTTCAGTGCTAAAATCGTGAAAGAGAGGGAGCAGGAATCCCTTTCTGTGGACCACTACATAGTAATAGGTCATCTGAAAAAACATTTGGTGCTCCAGGATGTCTGATTTTAATGCAAATATTAGCTGTTATATTTATATTGTGTTTTCCTTGAAACTTCATTGAAACTTCATGTACACATAGTCAGTTGTAGAAATTTGAGTATCTACTACATTTCTCATTTTCCTGTGAAGAAAACAGTCATTTGGCAGCATTTATTGACATCTGCTCACATAGTCAGAAAGTAATTTTATTAGCAGTTTGAATTCTTTGATTCTTTATAATTTGGGTTTTGTCACATGCTGCCTTTTTTTTCTTTTTTTTTTTTTTTTTTTTGGAGGCTCATAAGCCTGTAATTACATACCTCATCCTATTTATCTGTTTATATGCACATTATCAACTCGTTAGTTTTCTATCAGTTGTTTATTTCTTCCTCAGCATGGCAAGACTTAATGGAAAATAACTTTAGTGGTTGAAAGTGGTTCCTGGAGAACCCTCAGATGCAAGTTTTCTAGACTTACTGACATAAAATGGCTCACCTATTTAACTAATCCATTCTGTAAAATGAAAAGTAGTTTATCATCACCTAAAATTCATTTCTTTGTCCAAATGAAGAACAAATTTGTTATCTGTTAATGGCTGACAGTAGCCAGTTATCTGCTGGTACCTGTTTATTTGTTAACAGCTTTTTGGTTTTGGTGGTGTTTGCTGTTGCCCCATGCCATACAAATATATTTTGACTCTTCTGTTTTGCAAGCTCCTTTTCTTGCAGGGATGATCACCTCATAACTAATTTATATTACAAGCTTTGATTACTAAAAAGGAGCAATTAAGTACTCTAAGTCTTGAAATCTCAGCAGTGAGTTATTTTCTCATTTCAATGTGTTTTTTCTTAGTAAAGGTGACTTCAAGGCAAAACCACCATT
Organism: Machaerirhynchus nigripectus; assembly: GCA_013397975.1. Taxonomy (NCBI): domain Eukaryota; kingdom Metazoa; phylum Chordata; class Aves; order Passeriformes; family Dicruridae; genus Machaerirhynchus; species Machaerirhynchus nigripectus. The sequence continues at coordinate 263,395 of VZRQ01003870.1, read as the reverse complement.
CTGCACTGGCTCTCAGTCATGGAATAGGCACAGCTACCAAGTGCTTTCTTTCACAGCATTTCATGTCATGTCTTTCAAACAGACAGTCAGGAGTCAGAGTCTGCTGTTTATTATGAGAAGCACAGTCACGAAGCCAAATGACCAAATACATTCATATTCCCCATCTTACAGATGAGCCAAGGCTGGTGGCAGCCACCCGAAGGAGTGGTGGTGTACGGAAAAAACAGCAAGGAAATGGCACTCAACATTGAATTTGAATAAATTCACCAATATATGATGGCTACATAAGGATCACATGAAATTCCGTAACATCTGAAATTTTATCTGAACTTGATGGTTTATCACCTTCTGGAGTGGGTTAGATCCTTACCCAGGTTCAAAGCACACTGAGATTGCAGGCTGAGCTAAATTTGTTTCCCTGTCTTAATAATGCAATTTATATTTATACAGGGAATTTTATAGAGTGAGAGGAAGGATTAAAGATTTCTGCATTTATGAAAATATTCTCTGCATGCTAACAGATGTGAACATTTCAGGAGCAGTGGAAACAACTCCAATATTTCTCTGATTAACTTCAGTATCAGGCTAGATTTCTTAGCTATAAAGTTCGTAACAACTTTTTAAACCTTTTTTTTTTCTAGTTTTTTTTTTTTTTTTTTTTTTTTTTTTTTTTTTTTTTGGTAGAGAATCAGGGAGGTTTCCCATTTAAAAAAGCTAGTTTCAGTTTTTGTGGTGTATCAGGAGGATTTTTTTGTCTTCAAGCAATGGACTAAAAGGATTGACTTATTTTAATTTAAATGAAATCTGAATTTCATTTGGCCAGATTTTTAAATTTATTCAAACATTTTAAAATGCCTCATGTCATTCCTACCTTTAGGCCCTTCAGTACCCTTTAGAATGCTGGCATAAAAGCTTAAGTAATTTCAGAAAATAATACTTTTATTATAAAAGACTTGAAAAATTGTATTGCTTATTGATAGCCATGCCTGCTAGCGACTCACCTTGAGATCTTAAAGGTTTGCAATTTAAGTGACTCCAGTAACCAGTAAAAAGAGGCAAGAATGTGAAATTCTTCTCAGCATTTTCTTAGCCATACAGCTCTATGGAACCATGAGTTGGCTTTCCAAATGTAGCCAAAGCAACAAACGGTCTGGTGACACACCAGAATGGAAGATTATGTGAGTGCAAATAAGATCTTATTTTATTATAATAATCAGATCATTAGCATTTCAATAATTCATCCTTGTAGCCAGCTTTCAGGTGACTGAGTAAGAAGGGCAACAATAATGTTACCTTTCATGTCTTGCACTGTCAAGTGATTTTGCTCTCAATTGGTACTGCACAGAAGCATAAAAATATATGCAATATATGCTTGTTTCAGTTAAATGGATACCTTCACCACAACAATTTCTTAAGGGTTTGTTTTATGGAGAGTGGTCTTTAGTAGCAGCTACCTTGTAATGGTAATGTTACGGAAAAGGCCCTGTAATTAAATCAGTTTCCTACCAATTTTAATTGGTTTTTTTTCAGTAGAATAATACATGACAGTGAAGATAAACCATGTGCATTGTACACGAAATTATTGTAGTATTTAATTCGATCAATGAAGTAATTCATAACTGAATAACATCCTATTTGTGGTGGACACTGCAAAAAAGAATATGGCCAGAGCACAAAATAGCAGAAGTTTAACTACCCTCTGACATATTAGTTCAGTGAAGAATAATTCTAAACAGCTTTTCAGAACTGAGTTGTGGAAGTGTAAATCATAGAATGCCGCCAAAAACTTGTAGAATACTACATCAAAAAACCCAACATTTCTATTATTTGAAGGGAAAGATTTAAATCCTTCCTTTCTCTTTTTCTGTTTCTTCATTCATTTTGACTTTTGCACAATGTTCTATAGTATCTCTCAGACTTCTATACCCTGTCAGAGCTCTGCCTGATAAGATAATGTGTCAATGAGACTGATGCTGTCTTAGTAGATTTAATCAGTTTTGTTTCTTTTCTTTCTTCTAGTCTAGAGAACCTGGAAAAAAAATGGATTAGGTTCAATTCCTTTTCTTATGCTTGTTCTGGGGGGTAGGTGAACAGTTTTTACAACTTTCAGTATAAACTGCAGCTACAAAATGACCAGGATAGTTAACTGCCTGCAAGAGTGGAAAACAGCAGACCTGTAACAGCAAATTTGAGACAGAATATTTAAGTTCCACCTTTATGCAGAAACTCTGATAGCAGTTATACCTCTAAAGACCAACAAAGATGATGATATATAATGTAGGTGAACTTCAAAGAGAGCACAGATTGAACAGGTGTTTCTAAGAGTTCAGTCTGACCATATAATCTGTTTTTCCTCTATTAAGAGGAGAGGAATATGTTAGTTTACTCACACATGTCACAACTCAGAAAAATTTTCTCCATGAATATTAAGTTTTTCTGCTTTACTGTATATCAAAGTACTTGGCAAATTGCTACTTTAAAAAAAACCTTTTTTTTTCCTCTTTTGGCATTCTTTTCTGTTCCCTGTCTGAATGGTGAACAGAGTAGAACAAAATGTCGATGTTCCTTCTGTGGAGATGCTGCCTTTGTTACCATTCATAAAATGTAGTGGTGTTTTCCATGTACATCCATTTTGGTTCACATGAACAAATTCGGAAATTTGTTAGTTTGTGCATTCAGTTTTGCTACACAGAACCTCCAGTTTTCTCCAGAGTGAATCCTGCTTTATAAAATGGATTTGGAAATCAATGTCTCTTTTTCTTTCTTTCAATTTAAGAAAGAAGATGAGGTTGATTTCCTGATCTATTCTTTCTCTCCGTCTCTATCTACCCACACATACATATAAATATTCATATGTGTTTATATATGTAGATCTCTGTAAACAGCACAACTGCCCTTGAGTTCTTTTATCTACTCCTAGTAAGCTCTTTCTAAAACATTCCTTATTCATTTGTTTTTAAGACTTCATAAATGGGCTGCAGGGATTCGTCCTCTACCTGATTGAGGCCCCATGTGAAGTGAGTTTCTCCTTCCTACACTTGACCTGCAGCTATACCTTCCCTGATCTGAGATAGCTAATCATTTCTTATTTGCCTTGTACATAGTGGTTTCATTTCCTTTTATCATAATCCCTTCCTGAATTCCTATGAATATTTATTCAATATTTCATTATCTTGTATATAATCAAAGTGACAGTACATTTGGACGCTGAACGCTGAGGCAGGTAAAGATGCAGTCCCTGTGTAAATGGTGAAAAACTTAATTTCCTCTGAAATGTCTATTCCAACTCTTTCTGAAAGAGAAGAGCAGAATAAAAGAATTTTAATTCCATGATGATACAACACATAGCTGAGAGTGGTTACAAAAGGTCAGAAGCTGCTTCTCTTTCACAGTCTCACAGATGAGTCTCCAGCCCCACTGGGGCTTCCTGCTTCTGTCACTGTGCAAAGAAGCCCTACTGCTGTTTAAACAGGGAGTCTTTTGTGTTTGTTTTTCCTTTTCCAAAACCCATTTGCTGTGAGCTTATACCCAGTAAGAATATAACAATGCAACTTGATACTGTATTTTTAAAGAAAAGTGGTCATTGTTATGGATTGTTTAATAATCACTGTTAAGTAGAAAACAAATAAAAATAATAAAGAATCTGATTTGTGTCACACATGACATGGAAACATTTGTCAAAGTAATTGTATGAATTCATTGAAAATTGCATTAATTATCCTTTGCTACTTCACATAAGCAAGAAATCTACACATGGATAAAAAGGCACCATTGGCTTGCAATGTTCCAAACTGCAAGGCATTAGTAGTTTATCTTTCTTTATGAGGAAAAATTGGAATAATTAAATAGTTAAGTGGATTTACTCAAATTCTGACTGAAGAGATGTCTTTGAGTTTCAAATTAGGTCCCAAGGTACACAGCTATCCAAACCATAAAATATGAGAAACAGGTTTTTGCTCAAAAGCAAGCCCTCTTTCCCCTCCCCCCTTCCTTCACCCCCCTTAAAATATGACATTGCACCATATAATTGCACAGGAAATTAAAACTCTTTTCACAGGTTTAATAATAGATGAGATATAGGCCTTGAAATAATAGTTTTTATTGAGCTCTGCCATTCTCCAGCTCAGCATGCAATCTGTGGCTTACAACTTGCACCTCTGTCAGCTCAGAGATGGATTAGCAAAAACAGCACAGGGTTCCATTTGGAGACCACAGGAAGCAAACAGGTGCCAAAAGCACGAGTCACTCTCCTTAACTCTTTTTTCTTTTTTTTTCTTCTGGTTTTGATTCACTAAAATTCATCTGGAAAAAGTGCTTTGTAGAGTTGTACTTCGTGGTCAGCAAGCTCTTTAGAAGGCTGCTTCTGCAGGTCAGTATTGTCTGGTAGGTCCTGCCTGTTTTCATACCATTTTCATCAGACTGACAAATACTGCGTAATCAAACACAGATATACTTGCAACCCAAACCCATGACTGAACCTGGGGGTTTTATCATCTCTGCGGTATTAGGCTTTGCTTTTGCCTTAGTATGGATGAAGAATTCTTCTGCAGTGAGCTTTCCTATCTGTATTAATTGATAGGCAAACAGGAAAGCTGCCTGTGAATTGGAGAATGGTGTTCATTAGGCAGCAATTGTTTCAGTCGCTTGTTCAGGCCAATTCTTCACTAAGAAATATCTTTGGAAAGGCTGGCAGGCAGAGTAAGAAAAGGTTAGGCTTTTAGGTCTGTGCATTCAGGTACATTGTGTGGGAAGTAGGAAGGTCGAGTTTGGGATGTATTTGTCGTGTGGTCACAGCAATTACACATCACACTACGTGCAACAAGCAGTAAAGAGCTCAGTAGTTTAACCCATTTCTGGGATCAGAGTTACTGTCTTTGTCGCTGCTGAGGACAGTTGGCACCTAGCAATATATAAACACATGCATGTATATCTATTTATATGTTCTCAGATAAGACAAAAAAGGTCTATTATAGAGAACTCGGGGAGGAGAGGTGGCAGTCTTTGTAAGGATTTGGAACTTTTCCAATGTAAAAGAAAGCAAAGCTTCAAGAAAAGCTACAGAAAAACCATATATGTAAATTACCAGACTGTTTTTGGTTTAGTATTATAAACTTCTTTTCTTTTGATACTGTTGGTCACTTTGAGAAACCTGTTTCTTTTCTAATCACTGCTGGCATTGTTTCCTGAAGGGCGGGAAGTTGTAACACTTCATTTATGCTTAGTGTTAGTGTAATCCTGCAATCTAGAGGCATGCAGGGAAAAGGGACTTGTGTGAATCTGATGTAAGGTTTTGCTGCAAGAATATCTGGAAATATTTGTGAAAATCTACAGGGAGCCACCCTTATTTCAACATTTCATTTGAATGTGGCAGACCCTGAGTTAAATCATCTACACTAATATAGAGTTCTGATTTTTAGTGCTTGATACTGCCATGCTTTAGCTGGCCAACAGTTATTTCCTCCTGAAAGATAACGTGTCTCAAAAACCCTATTTTTTTTAATCTTACTAAAGTGGGACATGGTATAATTTTATTTCTGTGCAGTCTTATCTGCATTCCAACAGAGCTCCGAGAATTTCTTCATGCTGTGTTAGTGTGTTTCAGTACATTTAATAACATCTTAATAAATGTACACCCCAGAATGACTTTTCAAGAACCATAACATTAATAATTTGTAAGCTTAAATTGGAAGAAAGAGTATGTGAAGTAGGGTGTGTTTGATTTCTCAGCAGACCTCCAAAAGTATGCTGGTTTCTGGTGTCACCAGGACATTAAGGCCGACAAGCACAGGGATTTCTTTTCTTCAAAGAAGTCACAAAGCAACTGATGAGGTTTTCTAAGCTCACTCCGAGGGTGTTGCAGGTATGTGTGTGCAGTCAGGACTGACGCAGCTGAATGAGTATCCAGCATCAGATCAGAGGTGTGGCTGAGTCTTGGAAGGTGCAAATGTCAGCCCAGCACAGTAGTTTGCGAGAAGGTTGAGGTCAAGTGCAATTATTTGTGTCCAGGACAGCTGACGCCAGGGGCAGCTACTCCCTTGGCAAGTTTCTGCTGTGAAATTTAAGGTCCATTCTTGTATCTTTTTTCACACTTCTTACTGAAGGTTTTTTGCAGAGTGCTCTTTATTCCCAGCTCTATGGACAATCCATGGCTTAAGGAATTATGACTGATATTTGTGGGAATCAGTGTATGAATGAATCGTGTGTTAATGGCCCCCTCTTATGCTATGAAACCAGTTCAGGGATCACAGCATTAAATCAGTGTTTGGGCATGGTCTGTTGTTTCTTAAGCAAACAGATTTAATGGTGTAGACTCATGTTCTGCATCTGTAACTCTGGGGTAACACCCTTGGTTGAGTCACATTTCTGTAGCTTTACCATTTGTAGCTGTAAGGGTAATTTTCTCGACAGATGCAGAGGAACATAATGATTTTTCTCTCTCTTTCTATTTTCAAAATAAATAAAATGAGCAAATTTATACAAAAACACCTAACAACAAAGACTAACATGAAATATGTATAAGTGCAACTTTAAAGCATGTGTTGAACAAGGAATTTAATAAAAGATGCATATAAGAGAAAGACGGTTTCGTTCTAATAGCTGGAAACCACAAACTCCAGTTTGGATGAATTCAGCTTGTAAATAAATTTGAGATTTTATCACAATAAGAGGTATTAAAGATTGACCCAAACTCTGTGGCATGTTTTGTAGACTCCTTTTTGGCTGATAGGTTTAAATGTCTTAAAGTCTAGAGACTGTTCTTAGCAGTGGTGCTGGAAGTAATTGAAAAGCTGTGGCTTTAATCTAAGAACCAGTTGACAAAAATGTAGTGCTTGTTCAGAGAAAGGCAAATCTGTGTGTGTGTGTTTTCATGGGGTGGGGTGTTATGTGCTGATGAAATCAGTTTTGTAGGTACCATTCTGCTTACAGTGGAAATAGATTTTCTAGTGGAAGACATTCAGTTTTGGGTTTGACATGTTGCCATAGACATCTTGATATACCAGGTACCCAAAATGACATCTTCTGGGAGGATTTGTCCAAAGTCCATCAGGCTGAGCTGCTGTAGGAGTGAGTATTTTATAGCATTTTACAGCAAGCTACTCTTTTTCCAATCAAAGGTTTGAAAATTTGGCTCTATTATGGGCATATACACTTATTACCAGTGTATTTACACAAAGCAGAGTAATTTATGTATAAATATTTATTTTAAAAATGAAAATCAGAGAGGACATCTTGATTCTTGATCCATGCCTTTGACTTATGTTGATGAGTTGTTGCCTCAAGGAACACAGTTTAGTTAGCTGGGTGTCCAGATGAGGCTTCATCTGTTTATTTTCTGTGCCTTATTAGCAAAACTGTGTCTGTGTGGAACTTAAGCACTGTGTAGATGATTTACCCTGTGCTGATTTTTTTTTATGGCGATATACTGCCGCGGTGTGACCCCTGCCCGTGAGGGCGCCTCGTTGAAGGGGCTCCGCGACGGGTCCCCGCTGGGCTGTGGCTGCGAGACCGGGCTCGAGAGCGGAGCCCTGGCCGCAAACGCACCAAGGGTGCGACGAGGGCTCGGTGGAAAAGGCGCTCCGGAGACGGGAAAAAAGAGGGACTCTTCGTGGGGGGTGCAAGCAGGAAGGGTTTATTTGAGAAGCGCAGGGAAGCTAACACGAGGGAGAGGGGGACACAAAGAGTTGGGGGGGAGGGCGGAGCACCGCCTTTGAAGGGGGACGAAGGGGAGGGATTGCATAGGAATCTCCCAATGCTGGGTCGGAGGGAAAGGGATTGACATGGAAGGTACCCCAATAGGAGCAACCGAGGGGCGTAGCTGATAACCGCAACCAACCATCTACCGAGGAACACAGAACCTTCCAGACCGGTATCGCATATGCATCAGCTGGGAGTGGAGGAAACCTTGGGGATTTACATAGATAACAAGGGGAATTGTGGGGTACACGACACATCCTTAAGTTGGGGTGCATCAAGGATGCAGGAACTGATTACCAAAGCAACACATCTCTCATGTAAGCATCAGAGAGCCCATGCCTCCTTGGGCAAAGAGGAATAGGTCTCTCTAAACAAGGGAGTCTGGGGCGGTGGCCAGGTCTGCCCATGCAGCTGCTTCTGGGTTTTGGGGTGACCCGCAGGCCAGGCGGCTGACCACTGTCACAATATACCTCTTCCCCTTTTTTTTGGGAGTTGATGCTTTGATAGCCAGTAAATGATTCTTCTAAGACCTTAAGATACTGACATGGCATTGTTGGCAGCTGCCCAATGCTGCTTTCAGTGCTGTTTTCAAAAGTGTAGGTGGATAGAGGCAAAGGGCAAAATGCCTGTTTCATGGTTAGGCAGGTATTGCTGATTAGGATATGATAAAATACCCCAGGTATTTCAATACAACTCTACAAGGAATGAAGTTGGTCCTGAATTTATTTAGTAGTGGTTTCCCTGGAGACAATCTGTGTGAGCTGGTTAAATCCTTAAGAAGAAATGCTAATAAATAAATAAATAAATTCATAATTAATGAGACTGACTGACACTGGCCTGGCTGCCACATGCACCCTTCCTCTGAAATGATGATTTACATTTCTCGCAGACGGTGAGTATTTGTTTTGGGGGCTCTTCAAGCAACACTATAAACTGTAAATGATTTATGATGCTCTGGCTGTGATTATTTACTGAGAATCCTAATGCACTGAGTAGGGATTACAAAATGGTTGGTATTACACAGACAAAAATAAACTCTAAAATCAGGGATTGTTTTAGGATAAATACTACAAAGTTTGTTATTCATAGGTGCCTGGTAGCTGATCCTACTATACTAGCATTAGAATTAATGTGTTGGAATACAAATAGCAGAATGGTTTATAACCTAGTTCTGTTGTAGTCCATAGCTTGTGCTGATTTATACTGACAAATGCCAAGAGATGACGTGACTCTGATTCTTTTCCCATCTGTACTTTGTAAATCAGGGATCCACAGAGGGGAGCACAGCTGTTAGTCCTTGTTTGTTTCCATCTTTTGCATTAAATAATTTGGGGACTAAATAAACAGAAGAATGTTTCAACCTGTAGCTTAGGCAGTCTGCCACTCTCCATCCCCAGCCTTTAGGATCTAACATCCTTCGTTTCCAGGGTTTACATTGAAAGCATCTCCATGTTGAGGAAGCCTGTGGCTTTACATGTGGTATAAACATACAGAAAATATTATAATGAGAGGTTTCTATTTCTGTTAGGTTGTCTTTTCATGGGAATAACTATGCACACATTTACACATGCAAAGGCTCAGCTCCATGTAGAGGATTTGCAGTGAGTGGCATTTTCAGTGATTAAGGCCCAACTTTAGTTACAATAGCCTGATCGCCCTAGGTACGTTAAGAAACAGCTGCAGGGGAACAGACAGGACACCACAACCATTTAAATCTGATCTTAAACCCCAAGCATTTTAAATCACTATTAGGAAAAGGCCATCTTTCTTTTGTCACTGACTATGAAGAGTAAAAGGGGGATACCATCTTCATCAGTAACACTCCTGTGTGCCACTGTTCTACACATGCAGAATGAAGGTACTGAGTCCATATCACAAATTAAAACACGCTTAATGACTATTCTGTGCTTTGCTTGGATGAAATGAATGAACAACAAGTGATACCCATAATATAAATTCTAACTATCATGTTATGAAAACAAGGAAGACTTGTTTTTTGATGATTTTTTTTGTACTGAAGAGTGTGCCTTAGGACACAATTGCAAATTCACATTCCGCTCTGGTTTTATGAATTAAACAAAGCAAAGCAGAAACAAAACAATCAGAAAACCTTGATAGAATGATCAAGCAAATGTGTGAAGCTGTAAATCACTGAGGACTGGATGGAAACTCTTTAAACTTGCTGTGCACAATCTATTATATTTACATTTAAGTGATTTTTTTAAACTCTCCACTTCTTTTCTATAATGCACATTTATCACAGTGTAGAAGAAAAAATAATTTATTTTGTAGTGATTGCTAGCAACATATTAATTTATAGTGGAAGTAGAGATCCTATTCCATCTAGAATGGCTGCTTATTCATTAAATGTGTCATTAGGCAGACACCTCAAAGAAGTTTGTTCTTCAACTGGAAGTGAATCAATTTCTTTACATGATAGAAGGCAAAAGGGTTTCTATGATGGAGCACTTGTTAAGGTATTGTAAATAATATTAACAGCATAGCAAGAAAATTGTTTTAAATGCACCTTTTGCAATATAGTCAATCTACAGGTCAGTCAATGAGTAATAAGGCATAATAAATTACATATTTTTTAATTTTTCTGAAATTAATAGCCTGTCAATTAACCATAATCAGGTCTTTGATTGTCATATAATTTAACAATACACACAGTAAGAAATCATATATGCAGTGCTTTATTTTTTATGGTAGAGGTATAGCATCTAGCAATGTCTTTGGAACCTGTTTTTCATGTTATCGTGGTTATATACTTTTTTGGGGTTTTTTTAAGTTCTGATTTTAAACATCTTGAATTCTAATAATGTTGAAAAAATTTTTCCTTGCATTTTATCTTGTGTTTCTGGTGATATACTACCCCTCTGTCAATAGTTGTATTTATCTGATTAGCTTGTTATTGCAGAGTTCTGAAAATAAGCCCAACAAATATTTTTTAAGGTTAAAAAATCCTCGCACCTTTTTCTAAATGGATTTTACTCTTCCAGATTATTCAAAAAGATGTTGGTCATAATTTTCAGTGTTTAAAAAGTTTATTATGCAGGAATTTAACTACAGCTATGGGAAATCTGTTGTTTTTAAGTGGTAGGCTTGTTTTCAGATCCAGCAAGTATAAAATCTTAGCATCTACTGAGGCTTTATATTTGAACCATTTTAAAACAAGATGATGATATAGAAAATATTCTTTTTTCTCTGTTTGCTTTGTGCCAACCTGTGTAAAGCCTTGGTACCTTATTCCTTTAACAGAAAATAATAAATCAGTCAAACAAAATTTACAGATGTGTCCAGGTTTGCTATAAAAGTTCACAATATATCTTTACTGGATAGTAAAAATCATGAACACGATAGAGATACCCTTTTTATGGCATGTGATCGTTTCCCCTCTCCATCCCAAACTATCATATCGTGTGCTGCCAGCAATAAATCTCATCCTTTACTGTAAGAGAAAACTATCTTATCACCTTTTCCCATTACATTTCCTCTGTTCCAAAACTTATAACCTCCTTTTTTCTTAGCTATTTCAAAATTAACATATCTATTTTATCTCAGACCTAGTGTTCTCTGCTTGTATCACCTTTTAAAATTTTTCTTTTTTCATTCAGTCTGGGAGAAGAATGCATATTGCTGAAAGATGGGCCATATGAGTTTGTCTAATTAAACATGTTGTCTTTTTGAGGCAGTGATACCTCTAACAACCCTGTTAATAATACCATTGCATTCCTACATAGTGCCTCAGTACTGCAAAAATTTCAGTCAAGTAATGTTTTATTTAATTCGGGGTTTCCTACTGGAAACAAATTTTGTGGTTGATAAATCACAGATGGTGTAGAAACTCTTACATATTCTGGTATTAATGGGGAAAATGAAAGGACATTTTTAAGAAGTTTATCTAAACTAGGGTCCAGCCTCTGGATATTGTCCCCTGTAAATGGATTTGATACTCCTTCCAATTCTCATCTTCTTTTGTGGCTGTTAAATTGCTTTAATCTAAAAATTTAATTCTATTTATCCAGGTAATGTATTTTATAATATAAACTTTATATTCAGTTAGAAGAATATGTTATGCGAGTAGAAGGATAAGCTTTCTATTTAATTGTGAGGATGAGAAAGCATTTCTTGATACATTACCTCTGCTACAGTAGGCTCTATGCAATGAAAATTTGGATCGTGTCTCATTTCAGATTAATTTCAAACTCGCAAGCATGGTAAAGTTTAGTCATACACTCTGGCTAACAATATATAAGAGAATAGTAGGGTTCTACAAGTTCCTAGAAACCTATGAGAGGGGAGTGATGGGACATTGTCTGGGTAGGTAAGCACACAATGTTGTTACAATCTATTTCTACTTTCAAAAACTATTTGGCAATGTTCAACCTCAAATAATCTTTAAAAAGAATTCCATAAATTTTCAAAGAACTAAGGATAAAGATGATTACTTTGATGAAAGCTGGAGAGGGACTTTTACAAGGACATACAGTGATAGGACAAGGGGGAATGGCTTTGAACTGAAAGAGGGTAGATTTAGATATTTGGAAGGAATATTCTTCCATGTGAAGGTGGTGAGACACTGGCTCAGGTTGCCCAGAAAAGTTGTGGATGCCCCATCCCTGGAAGTGTTCAAGTCCAGGTTGCATGGAGCTTTGACCAGCCTGGTCAGTGGAAGGTGTCCCTGCCCATAGAACTGGACAATCTTTAAGCCTCTTGCCATGCAAGCCATTTTAGAATTACAATTTCATGCAACTGCGTGTTATAATAAAAAAGGTGGTAGAAAATGATAAATTATCAAGATAGGGAAGGGTTACTCCTGGAGGACACAGTGGCATCGTCTGAAAGCTGAGCTGAACACTGCGTGTGGAGAGGGTTACGAGAAAAGATACAGTTAAGGCTCTGCAGATTCTAAATACAATTTAGATTCTAAACACAAGATGTTTTATTGTGAGGAGTCCCATAACTGAGTGATAGGGCAATAAAATAGCACATGAAATTCAAAATTGATAAATGCAAAGCAATATTCTGGTGGAAAAGTAGTTTTAACTTTATAAACAGTGGTGAACTCTAAATTATCTATTCCTAATGAAGAGGAAGTGGCAGTATGTTTGACAGCTCTGTGAAACCATCAGCTTAGAAACAAACAGAATTTTAAGAACCTTATCTGGTTCTGAGGAAGAGATAGAGAAACAAAACCAATGGTTCCCCTATATATGCCCATAAAATAACACTACTTGAATACTGGGCATCTCTCTGGAGCCTACATTTTGGAAAGTGAAAGTTAAAAGTCTACAGAAAGAATTTTAAGTGTTATCAAAGTGTGGAGTTGCTTTCCCCCAAGGAGAGCTTACTTACACTCATCATCATGGCAAAAAGAAAGTCAGTCATGGTAGGGAAAGCTATATGTTTCCAAAATATGAGTGTTACAAAAAGAGAGACAGTAAGGTGCTCACAATCCAAGTACAAAGCACATCAAATGAAACAACAGATTTAAAGCAAACAACCTGCTTATAAAACAACTAATTAGCTTAAAACAAATGAAGTACTTCTTCACACCAGAGTGGCATTAAATTACATATGTTTTGAATGCCAAAACTTTACATGGGTTCAAAAAAAACCCTGAAAAATTCACAAAAGAAAGCATTTACCACGATATGTGACATAAAAGAAATAAACAGAGAGTTTTGAGAGGTGGGCAGATTTTCTGAAATAAGTATCACTGGTGTTTTTCGTTTTGTTTTACACCTTCTGTAGGCTTTGACTCCAGCCAGTCAGAGGTAGGACAGAGACAAGGCCACGTGGACCTTTGTTCTAACACTGTTTTATTGTTTGCACCTCATGAAATGTAAATAAATATTTTTTGCCATTGTACTTTTAAAGCATCTCTCAAAAAGTAGAGATAAATGGTGATCCTGGACATCAAGTATGAATAATGGCTAAGAAAATACGTGAAGTTATTTGGCAATTTCCTGATAAATACATAATATGAATCCTAATGTTTCTCAGTTTTTAAACTTTCTCAGAGTACTTCTAGTGTTCTGCCCCCCACCTTTTTTTGGATATAAAGTATTCTATAGCATGTTTCTGAACATATTTTGCTATTATTCCTGTCTGAAGTAGAGCTTGTATTGCAAAGGAATATATAATATATAGATAATTAGAACAGAGAACACTGTGATCCTTGATACCTCTGATTTAGTATGTGCACTTTGCTCCATCTTTCCAGCACAATTGTTCATAATACGATTTTGGAAGTGACACAAAACTGAAAGCCGTTCTCTGCTGATAGATATGATAAATGTTGCTTTCAGGTTGGGAAATCAGCTAGCTGGAAAACAGGTCTGATATAGTTTCATTGACCATTACTTAGCCAATATTGGCAGATGACTGATTTTTTTTTTCTTCTTCTATTTCTGTTTCACTGATCTTATTATTTTTTTTCTTAAAGATTACTGACTTCTCTCAATACTCCGTTATACTGCAGTTTCAGGAGTCAGAGAAGTCAAAGGCTGCAGGAGGTGTCCATAGCTGCTTAAAAGTTACTAAAAAAATGGCAAGATTAAATCTGCAGGGAGAAATAAAGATCGTTTTTGCCATAAGATATTTTCTGAGCTTTCCCTACTTCAGTACATAATTCATTTGGTTATCTTACATGCTGAGATTTGTGAACTATGAATTTTTGAATCTTGCATGACAAAATAAGTTCTTATTCAATACTCAAATCTTGCTCAGACACGTTTCTTTGAACTGAGTGTCTGAATTATAACTCGAACATCTTTTTCATTAGGTGAAAATGTCACTTCGATAGGAAGCACGTTTGGTAGCAAATGTTAATAGGCATGAAGTAGGTCTTGGATTTTGTACTAACACTGCATTTCTTCATATCAAAAGGTTATGGAGTATACACAGGTATACTCCGCCTGCCAGAAGTCCTGGAGTTAGTATTCTTCATTTGTCCTTTACTTTGATTGACATATGTTGGCAACTCTATAAATAAATAATTGAGGTTCTTTGCAAGGTTCATTTGCTGTTAAGACCAATCTATGCCTTTCCAGAGAGTTTGAGTGGAAGGCTGCTGTCCCTTTGAGTTACTCTGAGCTATTTAAATGTATTGATAGGAAATCTCTCTGCACTGCTGTCCTCAAGCACAGCACTTTTGATCTGCATCTCAAAGAACAATGAATGATGGGAAAGGTGTTTTTTGTACAAAACACTTAAACTATTCTTGACATATTATTTATATAGGCTAATCTAAATCAAAGTATTGAAGTATTTAGTGGTGCACTTCAAAATCTGTATCAACAGTTACCTTTGCTTAATGTTTTTAGCTTAAGGCTGTTATGAACACAGAGATTGCTGATGAGGCAATTTTGAGGTATTTATTCTTTAAGATGCATGAATTGCTTACAAACCATGTTCTTGATTATGCTACTAAGGGTCATCCTTAGAAAGTTGTAAACGTGATTTACACAGAAATGAGCAATCATGTTAACTCACTCATTTAAAACTTGTTTAGCTAAAGACAGTTTTCAGCAGGAAAATGAAACAGGAAAATTACAAACAATGAGGCTAATTGCCATCAACTTCTTAACCCTTTCAGCTTACCTCATGAAGATGTGCTCTTGATTTTAGTAAATTTTGTTATCCAGGTTTCCTGGTAGGATGAATTAATCAAGGAGATCAGTCTTTTTGGTTGGAAGAGCTGGAACCTGTCTCTTAGTCTCCTATTATGAGTGGTTTGTGTATCCCCTTTTGCCTCTGGTTGTCTGTCACATATTTTTACCCTGCAGAAGCCTATATATCATTTACTAGAAATACAGAGCTAAGAGGAATATATAAATACATGTGTATATATATATACATATATATATATATATATACACATTGTATGGATTTTGTTTTTTATTTCATTATTTTATCTTTACTTTTTTGAGGACACAGTGAGCTGTGTCACACAGACACAAGCTACACATATAAAATAATTCTCATTTTCTCTTAAAATTTCTGTCAGAAGTCACACATTTTCCATCTGTTCTTAAAATAGTTGTCATCAGCATACCTATGCCTTCTCCATTACTGAAGCAAAAGCTGAAGTAAGTTTTGGATTAGGATTTACTCTTTTAGGGTTATCAAGGATAGATATTTGATTAAGTACTTAAGTAAGCCCTTTATTTCCTGCCTTGTAGAACTTCTTCTCAGGTACAATTCTTGCTCTCTTTTTGTATTGTAAAATTTGAACTTTAATTAAGATTGCTAAGAGAAATGCCACACTATCTTGTGGATGAAAAAAGGGTTATTCATAGAAACAAATTCATTTCTCAGCTCCTAAAGCTGAATAGCCCCTATCTGTATGTTCTGTCACTGTTTAAATATTACTCCTTTCTAATGAATTCCTTGATTGCAAGTGATTTAGAATGTGCCAAAGTTGTTAAAAGACATTTTCACTTGAGAATGAACATTCCAAGAATAATTACTTTTGAAGAAAGAAAACATGAGAAATGGAAACCACAAAAGAGTGCAAAATTACAGTAAATCTATCTGTCATTTATGCCTTCACTTAGGTTCAATTTATGGTGGAAAAGGATTTGTTGCCACCTACTCTTGTCCTTGTAACCTTAGCTGAGCAGACATGTGAACAGAGCAGAAAACAGGGTGATCCTTAGGCAGCCCCTCTTCAGCATCTCCCATGTAGGTGCTCCTGTTCCTGGATCATACGTACAAGCAGAAAGTGCTGTTTGGGCTGTGCTTTCCTCCAACTTTTTGTTCTTCTGGGGACTGTTTATCTTCTGTATCTAGCAGTTATTTACTGTTATTTTTTGCCTGTTGCTGTTCCGCTTCTTAGTAAACTGGGTTTTTTTCCACTTACATCTACTCGTATTTGTTCCTTACTGGTGGAAAGAGATTGGTTGAACCTATAAAAGGAGGCAACTCATTCCAGAGTGTTCTTTGAATTGCCTCAAACCAAGCCGCTGCTCCTCTGTAAGTGCACACTGTCGTCCTGTAACTTCGCGTGTTGACTGAGTTTATCACTAAACTCTGAGCCATCATTGTTAACATTCTCCATGAATAAAAGAGCAGCATTGGTAAGTCTCTGTGCACCTCTGGATTTGCACATCAGCCTTCTTCAAACTGAAAACTCATTTGACTAGGCTGTGTGTTCCTGATAAGCATAGCAAAGTCTACAAATGTGATATGTCATGAGCAATTATTCTGGAAACAAACAAATGATCAAAAACTCATTTAAGCAACTTTCCCCACCACCTCCCCTCCTTCACCTAAAAGCTTCCTACAGCAGGATCAGACACTTTGAAAATGGTGAGTCAATAAGCCCTTCAGCTTTCTCCCCAGAAGTAAGAAATAAGTACTAAATGATAGATATGTATGTTTAGTGATGGTGTAAAGATTATTTTATTTTTGTGTTAATACCAAGATTAGTGTAAAAATGAGATTTTTGGTTATTATTATTATTATTATTATTATTATTACTTTGGTCTATGGAGGTGACTGCTCCTACTGGCGCATCTAAACATGGTGCAGAAAACACCATGTGCTTACCCAGAAAGGATAGTGAAACATATGATTCCTTTTCATCCTTCATACACTCAGCCCGATGACCTGGGAGGTCTTTAATGAGTATCACAAGTGACTCTGCCTTCCCCTCAGAGCAGTTATATTGTCTCATGGGGCTTCCCAGTGTCTACTTGGGCACTGTAATTCTGTATTGCTCTCTCTGTGAGTTGAAATCTTACATTCAACATCAAGAATTCCTTAAATTTTAGCATAAATTACATGCTCATTAGTGATATAAACATGAAACCATATAATCTAGAACCTGTTCTACCACTTTATGATCCGTTCAAAGCACGGAGTTACATTTGAGGCTGTTGTTAGGACTTTGTGTGATAAAGTATAAGAAAAACACACAGAATGAAGTGTGGGCTGAAGTGTGGGCTAAAGTGTGTGCTCTAGTAAGTAAATAAACTGACTGTTGAAATTTTGGAAATACTAGAACACTTAAATTAATCGTTCTCCTTCCATTAGAAAATATATCAATTTACCTTTATATTGCATAAGGTCTTCAATGTAGACAAAAGAACCCAAATCTGCTTAACACTTTTTGGTGGGTTTTTTTTTTTTTTCCCTACTATAGATGTGACTAAATATGAAAACAAAGTGATTGATAAAAACCTAGTTATTGTAAAGTTTATAAAAAGGTCTGAACTAAAGCACTCTGCAGTTGCTTTGATCAATATTTTAAGTTGGACTGTGATGAAACGAAAGTGAGTGAATATTCAGTTTGATCTGTCCCTGCACATTCAAGAAATACTGTTACCAAACCCTATTCATTGTAAGAAGAAAGGAAAAAAAGCTGATTTTTGTCTTTCAGATTTCATCTACAGCGAAAAATTTGCAATACTGAATATACAGTAGATTATATTTTTATACAAAATAATTTATTGCAGAAGGGTGTAAGTAAGTCAATAAATACACCACTTTGTCAGAGTCACTGATTTAAAGTAAGTGAAAGGTGTCAGGGCCACCAGTAAACAATATTCCATGTAAGTCACTCTAAAGGAGCACAATAAAATGGTTTCATACAAATACTTCCTATGAAATTCAGAGCAGAAATTAATGGAAAAAGATTTTCTGACAGGGTATGAAAGTTTTCTTTGTTCTACAATCCTGAGCAGAGGGGGAAACTCCCTTAAAAAGCCCAGGAAAGTTCTAATGCATTAGAAATGTTCATTTTCTCAGTTCAGTTTTTCTGATATTTTAATGCCTTTGGAAATCACACAGAAGTTTTGACTGATGATGTGGCATTAAACTGCATTTTAAGTGCCAAGAGAAGATGCGGCAACATCATTACCTTGAATTAAAGAGCAAGAAGAGCATTCTACTGGGAACATTATGGTACCTATAGGAAGGAAATAATTCATGAGTGCTTTTCATCAAATTAGCTTTTTACCTCAGTTCTAGAATAAATGATAAAATTGTCTACAGAATCTGTCTTAAATCAGTAGAAAGCTGCACCTCCTAAATCTCAATAACTGTCTGGGGTAATCTTCAAGAGCTCGGTGCTGTTAGAGTTTGTACTAATGGGTATAATGTGAAATCCTCTAACCCAGAGCTTATTGCTACTTATCTAACATGTACTTGAAATGAGGTGACATAGTAATGAGTTGATACAAATTACCTTTATAACTTTCTAACAGTTTCTAGTCAGAGGCAAGCAATCTAAGGAAAGCTATTGTCTGCTTTTTTGAGATAATCTGGATGTGTTCCATTTGATTGAATAGGGCTGTTTGTTAAAATACTAGAAGAAAATATATCAGTGGTTTCTATTCTCTACCTCTTCTTACTTGCTCTGGTTACACATAATTATTTACTTGGCTTTACCAAAATAATGACTTTTATTTTTTGCTGATAACAACAAACCAGATTTTTGGATGATGCATGAGCACTTGCTATTATAACACAGCCTAACTATTGGAATAATTTGCAGTTCTGTGTGCTAGCTAATGCCAATTGGAGTGAATTTACTTATGGCACATCAAAATTCATAATTAAAGAGCATGCCTGCAGACACTTGGTACTTCCTAACACAGCAAAGCACTGTCATCAACACAGAGATGCTGTGTGCCTGGTGCCTCCCTCATTTAAATCATTTGGAAAGAAGACTGGAATGGTGTAGAGAGCATTATCTGCAAGCAGATGCTGTACATGACAAGCCCTTTAGACTGTCATTTTTGCAGGAAGAATTTGACAGACAAGCAAGTTTTACATACGTAAATGTGAAAGGAGTCAGTGTGAAAGATAACTCAGTTTTGTGGACTTGCAAAATTTACTGTTTGTGCTAGACTTGAGTGAGTAATTTTCACAGGATTATTTATTTAGTGTATTCACTTTCTCTTCTAATAGATCAGACAGTAATTTCCCACTAAATTGTTATTATTTGATGTTACTTTTCCTCTGAATGTTTTTTTTTTCAACTTGCATAAGTTTACCTTAAGAAGGCTTCTCCTGCTGTTTGGTATTTTTCAGACTGTGCAAAGTCGTGGATCAGAGAAACTATGAGAAGAGACTGTTGAAGATGGGACTGATGGCCTTGCAAGAACTTCCACTGAGAATTTTCTGAACACCAGGTAATAATTTCATATCTGTGAAGATGTATTCTTGTGTAGAATCATGATCATGCAATCTTTTTCCTGTTGTCATACAGGGCTGTAGAGCATCTTGTGGATGAGCAATAACATCACTCTATGTAAAAATGTATCACTGAGAAGTAATTAGAAACTTAAATGCTTGAAAACTTCTAAAAAATGATCCAGGAAGAAATTTATTGTTAAGTTGGAAGAGGAAAAACACAATGTAAAACAAGTTTCAGTTTGTAATGTGTTTTATCAGCGTTTAAAGAATTAGTTCAGTCAGGTTTTATCCACACCCTATTTTATGGTGAAAGATAAGCACGTGGCAGCACAAAGGAGCACATGGCGGCACAGACCCTGGGGGGAGGAGGTGTCATGCAGCAGAGCCCTACGGAGAGGAGCCTGCCAGAAGCTGACAGACAGATGGATGAACAGTGCATGATCACCCCATAGAAGGACATTTAGAAGGTGCATTGCTGACGTGGCAGCACGGGATGGGTTGTGTGGTGAGAGTTACCATGAAGGGAAGTGCTGTGTCTTGGGGAAGTGTATAAAACCAGCTTGTTCCTTTGAATAAATGATTCAGATCGGAGATTCAGATTGGTGATCCAGGAACCAGAACCAGACTCAGATTCAACCAGACTTGATTCTGAATTTCAATCACTGACACTATTTGGCCTTTCATTTGACTCTGAATGATACTGGATCACTTTGGTGATTGCTCACTTCTGGTGAATTTCCCAGTTCCCCGTGCTTTTTGTCTGGCATTTAACCCGACAACTTCAGTATAAGCATGTGCAGGATAGGAGGGTATTGGGCCCCTCTGCAGAGCAGATGGGGTAACACAAAGGCTCATGCAGCTGCAGCCCTCCTCCTTCCACTCTTTCTGGACACATTATCAAAGTGTTAGGGTTAGGGTTGGCTTAGGGGGTTATGGTTAGGGTTTGGTTAAGGTTTGGTTAGGTTAGGGTTAGGGTTAGTTTCGGAGTTGTGGGTCAACACATGGAAATTTCAAATCCTTCTTACCAAATAACATATTCCAACCTTTAATTCATTGATCAGCATTTTGGGTATTCATTCAACACTGATGTCTTAGCTTTAGTCATGTGGTTTAATAAATCTAACTCAACCCTGGGCAGTCTATTCTAATGCTTGATAATCCTTAGAGTGAAGATATCTTTCCTAATATCCAATCTAAACATCCCCTTGGATAACATGAGGTCATTTCTTCCTATCACTTATTATCTGGAAGAAGAGGCTGACCCCCACCTGGCTACAATCTCCTTTCAGGAAGCTGTAGAGAGTGATAAGGTTCCCCCTGGGCCTCATTTTCTCCAGGCTAAACACCCCCAGCTCCCTCAGCTGCTCCTCCAAGGACTTGT
The DNA here is from genome assembly GCA_013397975.1 of Machaerirhynchus nigripectus. Classification (NCBI taxonomy): domain Eukaryota; kingdom Metazoa; phylum Chordata; class Aves; order Passeriformes; family Dicruridae; genus Machaerirhynchus; species Machaerirhynchus nigripectus. The sequence goes on along the minus strand of VZRQ01003870.1, from coordinate 242,169 downwards.
GCTCCAGACCCTTCTCCAGCTCCATTGCCCTTGTTTGGATGGGTGAATCCTACCCAGATGCATCCATATGTAGACAAAGCCTTTCTTACATCTCTGTGACACTGCTGAGTAATTCAGTAGGATCTGGAAAAACAAAGGAGTCACAGGTAAATTAAGTTATAATGGAAAGTAGCCCTCTCTGGCATGAGTGGAGGAGGTGAGCTGCTGGTTTGGATTAGTTCCTTGTTGCCTGTGAGTGGTGCCAGTAGCCTTGATTTGTGAGAGTGTCAAGTGTCCGGGTGTCCTAGAACAGAGGTCTTGGAGCAGAGGCTGCCTTCCACACGTTGTACCCGCCCGGCTTTTGAAAGTGGCTTCTGAATTTTAGCAATTGGTGAGAGCAGGACAAGCATGTATCAACACAGCTTCACAGCTGTGGGTAACTTACACTGACTTACGCCAGCTCTACATTTGCAGCTAATCTTAAGAACTAATAAGCGATACTGGGTTTACACTGACTCATTTCTGTGATGGTACGGAAGATTGCAACTTAATAACAATAGCTTGAAATACCATGGCTAATTTTAGTTCAAAGGATTTCTTTTTATTTTTTAAATGTGGTAGTTGATAGTCTTTTTCCTCTTCAAAGGAGGAGAAAATAAGCAACACTTTCTGTAAGAGTGAAATAATGAAACAAGAAAATGGCTTACAGGAAGAATTTTTAAGACGCTTTTATCTGAACTGATACTGACTCTGGTAAATCTTTTGGCAAAACTGTCTTTCAGAAAACAAAGCAGAAAAACCTCAAACAAAATAAAAAAGAAATCTCAAAACGTTTTTCACTCTTTATACCTTTAATAGTTTGCAGGGAGATACTAGAGTATTTTCCTTGGTTCTTTTTTTTTGCTCTGCGTGGCATATGTGCCTTTTAGCTCTTTAATTTTCTTCCACAGCATCTTTTTCCCTCTCTGCAATTTAATGACTCCCAATTTCCTTTGTCATTCCATCTGGCTCCCTCCATGTCTGTGAAACATTATTCCTTTCAGACACATGGTAAGCAACAACACTATGCCTAATTTTTTAAGTGTAGGTAGCATTTTACAGAATCAATTGTTCAACAGTTTTTTCAGTGGAAAATAGGGTGACTCTCCCTCAAAGAGCACAATAGCTAATGAATTAGAGAAATAGTGCAACTCAGCTACTGAAGCATTTTCCAAAGCTTGGTCTTTGTGTTGGTGTTAATAGCAAAACATTTAAGATCAGGTATCACTGAAGCAATTCTTATAGTTTATGTGTAAAAGAGTTCCCGGATCTTATATTCCTGACTTAGAGAATATTCCTTGTTTATGGGCTCATGTGGCCATCATTCAGCTAAGAAATGAGAACTTACTGTTAAAGTTTTTTTGGAGACATGCTGCTATACCTGTTGAGACACCTTAGTGCTTGTTTACTATGTTTCATATTTCTATTTGGTCCTCTAAAATAATTTAATTATTCCCTTCAAATGGTATTTAAACCATTCACATCCTTGGGCCTAGCTAGGTCCCAAAATTACGGTGTTAGGGGATGGGAAGGAGGGTATCTTTTCTCAGAGTTGTCCAATCGTTCTTGCTTCAGCTACATAGTTGCATAAAAGAGCTTTAATGGCTCTTTGCATCTGTTCTAAATGACCAGTGACTCTCAACACCCACTGCTGTCAGCAATTCATAACAATTTCCATACCTCTCCATAGCATTAAATATTTAATCAGGGCTATAATAAACAAGTTATGCACACAAGTCAAAGTGCAGTCACTCACACCTACACTGAGAAATAAAGAGAACAAGTAGATTTTTAGAGTAACTTGATGCTAAAGAGATAACTAGTAAAATTAGGAGTTCAAAAGCAATCAAAAAGACCTGAAATATAGTCATAATGACACATAATAAGAGACTTCTTAATTTAAAATTAAGGGATTTTTTCACATTTTCATTACAAGTGAAAACAGCATTTCTTTTAGACCAGTATGCTTCTGCTTCAGTCACTAGGCATTAGACAATGCCAAATTACAGTTTCCAGACAGCATTTTAATGATGGATTGAGACCATTTGTTCATGCTCATCATATCATACATACATTGGTTTTTATTCACTCCTGTTTTCTGGGGCTGAATCTGAAAAATATATTTCATTCCTTCCAGCCTGCAGACTTACAAAGTTTCAAAATGAGCATGACACTCTCAGAAATGCATTCAGAAGGGGTCTGTTTGTGTCAGCTTGTGCCTGAAATGAGTGCAGTGTTAAGAATACAGAATGGTGTCCATTGTTATAAAATGCCCAGATTTTCAACCGGACTTTCAGCGCAAAGCTGGTTTGTCTCCATGGATATTTGGATTTATCAGCCTGCCTTGCTTGTAAAAGTACCTCCTGTATTTAATCTTAAGTTTCCTTAGCACTGCTCCCTTCCTAAAGATGATTTTCAGTGAAGAGCTGAGGATAATAGAAGTGGCCTCAAAGAAGGTAACATTTATTTATAGTCAGTCTAGTCAATATGATATACCAGGCCTTTCTTGCAACCTGCAGTGGACACTACTCATTATTTCCATGACATGTCTCATCTCTCAACTAATCTGACAAATCATTTCCATTGATTATGCACCAAATGTACCTGAACACTAGTTCACTGTAGCATGTAACTTGTTTAACTCTTGCCTGTGTATTGCATAGCTACTGAGATGGCTGTCTAAGCACAGGTTGATCTTTGAGACTTTAAAAAAAAATCCACATAACCTTAAAAGAGATGGTGACCCAGGAGTCTTCCCTTAGTATAGTTTTAAGTGATTTCAGAATTGGATAATACGTACAGCAGCTGTGCAAGATGAGGGAATGAGGAGATTTCTAGTCTGGCTTTCACTGAGCAATTGCAGTCAGAAAACATTTAAAGTTTCTGGATTTCATGCCTAATTTATCTGGGACATAGATAACATTTCTGTAAAGAGGGCCCACATGCACTACTGTTCATCGACATTGAATAGAAGATGTACCTGCTGAGTTCACTGTTCACATTCAGTTTTTCTTCTTGTTTCTTCAATTACACAATTATTTTTCTTACTGATGCTGGTTAATGAAAGAATGAAATTTTAGTATTTACCAAACCTCCTCATTTAGTACTAAGTTAGCAGATATAGATAGATGTTTATTCCTAAAGTTTGGAGTTTTATATAACAAATGATGTTGCAATCATGTTTTTTCGAAAATATTGATCACTACTTCTTTTTCAAGCATAGCTTGAAATTCTGATTTGAAAATGGAATCAGCATGTCTGTTTCTTCTATTGCTGAGTAACTGTAGCATTCACACTTGGCATAATCGTCTCTGCTGCTTATAGAATTCAAAGTTTTCTATTGCTTCCAAGAAAAAAACATTAGCAGAGGATCAGTTGGATTTTGTTTTCATTTCCCCATTCCTTTAACTACTGCCCACACATACTGCTAAGGCCACTTAATTCTGGATCTGTTTTGAAAAGATCTGTATGGATCTGTTTTGGCTAGTAGTCCTTGGTGGTTTTTAAAATTTAGAGCAACATGAGAAAGCAAGCAGTTATTCTGAAACTCTTTGATTGATCAGGTCAGCTTTGGTACGTCTGTATCCAGGTGGGCAAACGTGGGTAAAATAACAGTGGTGTTAAGGCTTAGCAGGCAGCCATTCAGTTTAGTGATGATTGTAGGGAGTGTCTGGTGGCTGCAAGTGGGGAAACCAAGGAGGAAGGAAGAGAATTCCCACCTGATCTCCTGCTAGACCTCTTGGGGCCAGCAGTCAGTATCAAGGAGTCCTCAAGGGCTGGCAGGGATGTCCAGTGAGGAACGGCTGAGGACTTTGGGTTTGTCTTGTTTGGATTAAAGAAGACTGAAGGGAGATGTCATTGCTCTCTTCAGCTTCCTGAGGAGGGAACATGGAGAGGGAGGTGCAGAGTTCCTTCTTCCTGTTACCCAGTGATAGGACACATGGGAGCAGTTCCAAGCTGTGCCAGGGGAGGTTTACACCTGACATTTGGAAGCATTTCAATAGCAACAGGGTGGTCAGACATGGGAACAGGGCCCCTAGGGAAGTGATTGATGCCACAAGCCTGTTGGTGTTTAAGAGGCATTTGGGCAATGCCCTTAATTACATGCTTTAACTCTTGGTCAGCCCTGAATTGATCAGGCAGTTGGACTTGATCATCCTTGTAGGTCCATTCCAACTGAAATGCTCTGTTCTATTCTAGTCTTCTCTATTTTACCCTATTCTGAAGTTGAAATGAGAGAAATTAATATAATAAGTTGTTTATTTAACAGGTTTGAAAGAAAGGTGCCTAAATAAGTACAAAAATCCTGTCACCGAAACCTCATGAGTGGAAACTTGCTTGGAATGTATATATAAGAGGAACTTTAAAGGCCACTATCAAGACAGTACCAATTTTTAATAACTTTTAATATTCCATTGATAGATTTCTTTTGTCAGCTTCCTGATCTTTGAATAAATTTTTAAATTAAGCTTTATCTTGAAAGTTTTGTTGGACTCTTTTCTAAGGGTCCTAAAGGGAGACCCATTTTGACCTTATTTTACAAGAGCTAGAAGTCACTTTCTCAAAGGTCTTGCTTTTTGTCATTAAGAATTTAGAAGACAAGGAGATGATCTAAATCTCCCACAGACTAATGTCACTGCCTTACTTTCAGTCAGATTTCTACCATCAATAGAATTAAAGGATATTTGCAGGTCCTTAGAGTTGTAGGTCTAATTAGCTAAGTCAAATGAAAATATGAATCTCTGTGGGATCATAGATTATTAGATTATCTCTTCAATATTGACAACTAGACTTACTCCTAGAAGGATTTTTCCTTAAGCAACTCCCTTAACTCTTCTTATTCTGTAGCCTCTAGGTTTGAGAGCTAAAGATGAGTTAGAGCTGATGAATCCCAATAATGAAAGAATACCAGGAGCTGTGAGTTTTTGATTAGATAAAAAGATTGTCTTAGCTCAACTGCTTTAGGTTGTCCACATTCTAAGCAGGAAAAAAGAGAGAAGAAAAAGCATGCCTATGTTTTATCCTGTATGGAAAATTTTAGTCATTGCAAACGCCTGATGTTTTGCAAAAGAATAAAAGCAAGGACAGATAAGAATAAAAGAATAAAAGCAAAACGGATAAGCACCAGAAAAAATGAGGTAAAACCAGAAGAAAGGTCAATTTTCATAATCAAATAAAGCTCAATAACAGGATGAAGCAATTTCTGGGGTTTCTGTACCATTGTATTTATTGCATTTCTTCCTTCTGTTTCTCACAGAAAGCAACGAACAAACAAACAAAAACATTTTGAAAGGGCTAGTGTATCTTGAATAGGAGATAGGAGACTCAAGATAATTTCCTTTCTATAACTTTCAATATTTCATCCCTCTGTTGTGAAAATTATATCCAATAGAAAAGGAAGCTTAGAATTTAGACACTTTTCCTTATGTGGCTTGATGGGCCTATAAACTTGTTCCATCTACTGTCCATAAATGTGTATGTGTATACGCTCAAAAATGTGTATAGCCATTGTTTGGTTGTCACATTGGTATTGCATATAATCAAGCTCTGGCTTCCATGAATTACAACTAGAAATACTTTTTTGAAATCAGAGTTTCTATGTCATCTTAATTCCTTTATATTCTCTTAAGCTTCTGAAAAAACCTCTGGTGTGTGAGTTAAAACTTGTTTATATTTGTGTTTTGTAAAAGGATTAGAGATACTTTAGGAACAATTAGGGCTCCAAAAGCATAAGTAATTGCATATTTGGTATATGATGAATATTTGTATTTATGTCAATAAAAATCAACAGGATAGAAAAAATTAGTCTTCGTGAGAAAGAGCTATGCATTTGTTAACTTAGAACATATTGAAGCAACTCTGAAGCCATTTAAATTTCATAGCTGCATATATGATGGTTTGCTTTCAGAGTGTGCCTAAATTGTTATTAACCTGGATTTTTCTCTGACTCATAGTAACATTCCAAAAGGATTGCTTGTTTATGCTTTTCACAGGAGTGACATTATTTCTTGAATTTCTTTTGGGTATTGTAGAAAAAGGACCCATACATCTTACATGAAAATATTTTGAACATTTATTTCCTTGTTTAGACCATTCAAATTAAGAAAATTAAATACTACAGTCTCTCTGTTATTATTTTTCTATCATTAATGTCTTATTTCAGTTTTACAGAGATTCATGAGCAGGAAACAAAGATTAACCCAAATAAGAATATATTTCAGTTACCTAAGTTCCAAAATCAGATAGAAAAATCTTGTCTCAACCTATAAAATATATACCCTTAAAATATGAATAGGCATTTAGAGGTGACTCAAACTTGATGTAAAGAATTAGTAACCTTTATTTAAACTTCTTCAATGTTGAAATTAGTGTGATTTTTTCATTCATCTGTTTGCCACAATAAGTGAAATAACTCTTTTTTTAATACACATAAATGCCTTGTCTGTGAACCTAAGAGAAATATGACTGTACTACAATGTCCTTGAAAAGTTAAAATTTCATGTTAGAAATTTAAAACCAAATGCAGTTCCTTGTGCCAGTGTAGTACTGAATTGAAAATAAAATATTTAGGATAAAATAGTAGCAAATGTCATGCTTTAGTTCCCACAATACTCTATGAATTCTGAGGCAGCTGCACACAACCAGCACTATACTCCTTTTCTTTGCTTGAATCCGTTATCTTGTCCTATCCTGGATATTATATTTAGCATATATCAAGGTAGGGAGAAAACAGCAAGTATTCGACTTTGATCTGCTTTCTTCTGTGTGTTAAAAATGCTGTGAAGTTGAAAAAAATAATAACGATTTAAGAAACATTAAAAGTGAGATCTTTTTACTGTTTCACCAAACTCTTTGCAAATTCTTTGTTGCCTGAGGGAGGTACTTAAAGGAGTGCTTTAAAAATAGGGCTAAAATGAATCAGGCTTACTTTGTTTGCTGTGACTTAATGGAGAGAATATTGCTTTTTCTGGGGGGAATTTACATTGAAAATTTGATTATTGCAATGCACAGTATTGTTAATATAGACTTGTTCTGGGGCTTCCTGCTACGACTGCTCATGTTTAAGGTAAGGTGTTAGGAATGTTCCTGTTGAAATCAGTAGGTGTTATAAGAGAACTTAAAAATATGTACATAAGATAAAACTTTGAAGAGCTCCGTTCAACTTCTGAACACTGACATTTTTCTTAGTGGAAGTACCTTTAGACATGGAAAATTGAGCAAACCTCAGTATTGAATGAATAGAAAAAGAACAGTATCGTCTGGGCACTGAAATATGATTTAGATCACAGGTGTTCTAAAACACATTCACATTTACATGGAATAGGGCACAGTGTGCCTCTGCTGACAAGAAAGAGACCAAGACATTTTTAAGGACAATCTTGTTTGGCCTCAAATATTTTAATGTTAGATTCTAAGACCTGATGGCCCATGAGAACATTTGAAGTTGTAAAGAAGAAAAACTGATCTTAAACCAGATCTGCTCATGTCTGTTTTCTGTTTGTAAACACATATTTCAGTGTGTGTTCATTTAGCTTTTAATACCCTGGAATTAATTCACTTGCATCCTGTGCTTGAGACCAAATCTACTTTCATGTCTGAATAACAAAATCTGAGGCTCCATGTTTATTACATTGATCTAGCTGGCTGACTTGAAAGTATAGTTCTTCACAGGAGCTCCTGGGATTTTGTGTTTATGATGTGGAATCAGTGGGAAAAGTAAAAATAAAATTAAAAAAAAGACCAACATAAAATGAAATAAACTCAATGAGATATAAGAAAGAGGATAACAAGGAGTCAGTCACTCATTACAAGGGCATTCAATGGGATAGCTTCTCTTACTGGGTCTGTCTAGGTTCCAGTCTCATGATGTTCATGCTGACATTTGGGATTGAGGCATTACCTAAAGAGAACAGAATATTGCAGTGTCTAGAAAGGCTTACTACCAGCTGCCCTGCTGCTTTTAAGTGTATCTTGGCACATAAATTGACCCTAAAGGCCTCTAACTGGATATATAAATCAAGTGGTGGCTTTGGCATACACTAAGTACTGTCTGTGAGTTGTTGCAGTACAGGATTCCATGTCTCCTACCATTATGAGCTACATTCACTGGGGAGGATTTATAGTCTGGGAGACAATGTTAAAACAACCCACCTTTTGTAGTCCTGATTCACTGTTTAGTATCAGGGGTAGTAAATAAGACAGTGTTTTCCCCTTTGTTTTTTCTTTTTTTTTTTGGTGTGAGGACATGAAGGTATTTCATTGGCGTTTGTTTTGATTGGTTTTTTGTTTGTTTCCACGACACATGGTTTACATTGCCATTTTAAGAATGTGTTTTCCTGATGCCAGTGAATCCTTTTTTTCTTTTTTATCCAGACAGCTTTGACCACAGAGCTGGTAGATGTGGTCTTTATGCTGTTTTGCTGCTGCACTGCATTACAGTTATCACTAAGAAGGCTGCATGAGGCCAGGTATCTAATTAACTATATTAGAAGGGCAAAAGTTGAGGGAGAAAGGAAATACAGTTTCTGATGAGGTCAGGTTGGTAATTACATGTAGTGTTCTTCAAGCAGCCTTGCACTAATCCATGGGAGCAAATCCCATATACCTACAGGAGAAAAGCAAGTAGAGTCTTGTAAGGGTACATATTCATGATGTTCACTAAAATAACACATTTTTTCATGCTGTCTAGAAGACTATGCCTGCCTACTAAACAAGCAGCAAAATGTAGGTCTTTTCATGTGGTATTATGGCTAGTACACTTTCTCTCTCTAAAATTCCAGTTCATGTTGTCAGCAGTGGGTTCAGACACCATTGTGTCATGCTGTGTTGTTCATTTCAGGCTTTTAAGGAAAAAAAGGGTAGTAGTTTCCAGTAGTTTGCATTTGTGGATGGCTGCCTGTTTATGCTTTGGAAATTACTGTTATATGCCTGGGTATAAATGAGAAATTACGTTGATAAAAGCCTTACTGGAAAAACAACAACAAAAAAAACCTTCTAAAAGTTATGCTTACATTAAAAAAGGCATTTCAAATATATGCACTGGTCATAAATAAATAAAGAAGAAACCCCCACTAAACAATTTTTCTGTTAGTTTTACAAAAGAATTCCACAGATTTTTACCTTTACAAAAATGGCACTTTAGCAATGCCATTGTGTGCACCTTAGGTGTTTGTGAATTTTTCTTAATTCTCTTCCTTATCTTCACTTTTTATTTTTATCATATCACCAAGTGCTCAAAACCTACAATGTTTTATGTTTCTCATTGTGTGTATGGGTGTGCTGTCTGTGAGGAGTAAGGGACATGGCAAGGCAGATAATGAAGGCAACGCTGAGGTTAGCAAAAGTGACCTGACTTTCCCCCGTGAATAGTCACAGCTTCCTTCAATGCTTATGAAAAGTGTGTGTGTGAGGTGATGGTGGCAAAGGTGGGGGCTATTCAGGGGGCTTGATTTTCACCAGGAAAATGGTAGAGTGAAGAAGGCATCTATATTCAGAGCGCTGGTTACAATTTTGAGCGACTGGTAAGAGACTAACAAGCAGCTTGTGGAAATCGGAGTCAGAATAGAGTTGAGGTCATCATACCCACCCCTTATGAAACAGGCAGAGCTGGTCTGTAACTGCACATCTATGGCTGGACTTGCAGCATGAAAGCAAGGTAGCAGTTATTTAGCATTCTAGTGCCCTTGTGGCACTGGGAAACTTCCTGCTCTCTAGCAATCAGTGGAGATGGAAGAGGGTTAAAGGAGTCTGAATGATTTATGTACTGCCTGAACAGATTTCCAGCAAACAAAAAAGTTTCCGATGCCAGGTCTGTGCTTCAAAAAGAATCCTTAGTTTCAGTGTTGGTATTTTTATCACTGTTGCCATGTTGACATGAAATGAAGTTTTATTCTGGCATTCTGTCTGGTTCTTCATAGCTTGAAAGTTAAAGTCTGGTTAGACATGTCTCTTCTGTCTTAAAAGTATGGTTCTCCTCCTTTCACTCCTACTTCCAATTCCTTTATCTCAATTGCAGCTCTACAGCACTTGCATTTTGGCCCAGCTTAAGCAGTGCCATATGTTCTTTTCTGTGCCTTATCTCAAAAAGTTTGTAAACCGTTGCTTCTATTTTTTTTTTCCCCTAGACTGTCTGAGCTGTGTCTGTGTTTTGGAAACAATGCAACATGCAGGTGGGACAGATGTGTCCTCTTCCCTTCAGGTAAGGTATTCAAGATACCATGAAAAGCTGTAGATCATTGCAGGGAGAAGCAGAGCAGACAAAAAAAAAAAAAAAAAAAAAAAAAAAAAAAAAAAAAAAAAAAAAAAAAAAAAAAAAAAAAAAAAAAAAAAACANAGAAAAAAAAAAAAAAAAAAAAAAAAAAAAAAAAAAAAAAAAAAAAAAAAAAAAAAAAAAAAAAAAAAAAAAAAAAAAAAAACAAAAAAAAAACAAAAACAAGGGATAATATCCAGCAGTATCTGGGAAGTAGAGAATATGAAAGAATATGGCTTATTGAAATAGGATGAGGAGCTGTAAAAATTATCAGAGAGATCAACAAAGGATTTTAGTGTAGAAAGGTAGGCACAAAACCACAGCTGCAGTTTCATTTTTTCAAATGAAAAATGATTTATGGGCAAGAGAGGAGTAAAAGATCTGAATTTCTTCCCACTTAACCTGTGTTGTGTTCACACAGACGTTTTTACATTTATGCTACTGACTTTCTCCAGAATGAATCATATGTGTAGACAGTCTTTGATGTTTAGATGGGGATGTGAACAGCCTGCTCTAGTGGAAGGTGTCCCTGTCATTGGCAGGGGGTTGCAACCACTTTATCTTTACCATTCTATGACTCTATGATTTACACAGCCCTGTAGTCAGTCTTGGCCAAAATATGATTTGGAAAATGGAGCGAGTACCTGTGACAACCTAAAGTACATGAACAGGCAGCTGATGCAGTTTTTGCTGTTGGGAACTCTTTGTACAGGTCAGAAACCAAAGGTCGTTCTGCATTGAAGATTGTGTTCCATGTACTTTAAGTTGAAGCCTGCAGGAGCTGGGAATTTGCTACTTGCCCCTGTGTACTCCTGCTGCAGTACAGGCACAGAAACTCTATAGCCAGCTGGAGTGCAAAAAAACCTACCAAAACCATGGAGTAGCAAGAAAATAGATGACGGGCATCGGTGATGTCGTAGATTGATGGAGCAGCAAGAGCCGTTTGTTAGACTAAGCTGTCAGGAGAACCTGTGACGTTCACAACTAGCCCTTCAGACTATCAAAGAAAGCAAAAATATTTTTAAATTCCTGCAGCTCAGCCTGGGAGAAAATTCTTTCGTAGTTCCAGCCTGGAGAACCCTGAATGCATGAACAATCTTGGACACGCTCAGCTCTGCTTCCTACCTTACATGCTTTGTGTCCTCCACAACTGTATTTAAATAGGAACGAATGAACAGAAAAACCCAAACCTCACACTTCATAAACAAAGGAAAGGCTACTGTCATTAGCTCATTCTGTTGGGCAACCTTATGACAGAAAAATTAGCTTTTTAGGTGTCCTGTTTCCTTGTATTAATTTATTAGATTTTCTATATATAAAATTTATAGTATTTAGCAGTATTTCTGTAAGTGAAAGAATTTTACAGACATTCATGCAAAATATATATTTTAGCTTCTTTCTATCAACTCATGTCTACTTTTCCAAGTTACTGAATATGTCTCTGAATCAAAACTGGACTCCCAAGTATTGGCATAATCAGTGATACTGTCATAACTTACATGTATTAAAAATTGTTGAGCTGAAAACTTACAGGTTTTTCACTTATATTTTTATGTTGTTCAGATTATGACAAGTCAAGAGGTCACTTAATTTAGTACAGAAGGTGAGAGGTACTGATAAGGTGATTAGCTAAGCAAAATGACAAGGCTTTAACAATGGACAAGGAAAAATACTGGCTGTTTATTTGCAGTTTAATTGAGAAAAACATGGAAAAAAGGGAGAGGAAGAGTTTGCAGACACCAACTATGAATAGAAGTTACTCTTTTCTCGGAGCAGAAGTATAGAAAGCTAGAATAGGAAATAGGGAAGGTCAGGGTGTTTCTTTTTAATGATTTCTCTTTGACAAGCTTTACTAGCCCAAGCTAGGACAATTTAAAAGGTTGTCACCCCCAGCTGTCCATCACATACATTGAGTGGCACTTACAAGTCCCAAAACTGGCTGAAGAGCAGTGGGTCTGGTCCTAAAGTGCTGTGATTCAATATTTAGCATATTAATGCAAACCACCATTGATTTTAGTCTGTGTTAATATATTGATCTATGAACTACCATGTCTAAGAGCTCTGATTCATGATGATTTGGGGATGTAGCAACCTTTAGGGGCAGAAGTCAATTCAGCCATCCTTGCTGAGAGCAAGGAGAGGCCATGAGACTAAAGAATGCCTCTAAGATGTAAAACTGCTTGATCTGTGCAGCCAGAGTAGCAACAGTGATAGTCCCTGTGGGCGTATCGAGGTGCTTTGCCTGGGAGTGTGAGCGTGGTCACATTCCAGTAGCTCACTCGCTTTGTTAGTCCTGCATACATTAATCCACTGAACTCCTCCTTTCCCCTTTCCAGTCTATGCAGTTGTGTTGAATTGTTTTCTGGATGTATTGACGGCACCATCATGAGTGTTGCAGTGGCTGGTCCATGTTTTCCTTTGAGCATACAATGTAAAAAACTACACTACATAACAAGCAGGGTAAGGTCTCAAAATAGTAACTTATCCATTTTGTTCCATGCGTAGCTGCCCTGAACATGTTTCATACAGCGTATACAGTTGGCACTTCTGTATTGACAGGCTTTGGGGGTTTGTGTGAGCTTGTGGGCTTTAATAAAACCCAGTGTTATGAAAGGTAATACATTAGGATAGTCGCAAACCCAAGAAATTCAAAAATTTACCTTTCAACCATAATGATAAAGTACTGCCTCCACCATATAATAAATTCCAGTGGTTGGCATATGTATTTTTGTAAGGAATAATTGTAAGTAAAAAAGACACTTAGATGTGTATTGTTGAAATCTCAGCAAAACGTCACATTTTAGTTTTCTGTTTGTTTTTGAAGACTAAAATTAAGTAGATAACTGTGAATTGGAAATAGTGATTGTTTGCATTCTGTACTACTGATACTGGAGGACTTTTCTGTTATTTTGATACAAAGCTGCATCACAGGTGACATTGCACTGGGGAGAGCAGTATCGCTTTTTAAATTTTATGACATGTAAAAATGAACTAAAAATACTGTCAATATATTACTGTTTACAATACAAAGCTAAACATATTTGTCTCACCCACCTGAAGTATTTCAGAGAATATGAAGGGTTTTATTGCTGGTAGATTCAGAAATATTTTGTAAGTGAACATCAGAACAGACAAACCCTCAGGTTGAAGTAGGTGAATAATTAGGTAAGAATGTTCTCATTACTCTATAGGCCATGAGGCTCCATCTTGAGGCTTGAACTCCCCTTGTGCATCATCATCATGAAGCGACTATAACCTTCAAAGGGAAAACATGAGAAAACCACATATAATCTGACAATGAACTTTGGCACATAGAAAGGGAGAAAATTGCTCAGAATTATAATTGCAGCTTACAGGATGTTGCACTCTATTAATTGAAAGCCATAACTTTAAATTTTTTTATCCAAAGGTCAAAGGGAATTTTTCTCGGTTTTTTGTTTATTCACCAGAAAACTCTTAATTTTGTAGAGAAGATATTCCTTGAAAAGGCTTGCCTTTGATTTTCTGATCAGCTTTTGGTATATCATTGTTCTGTAAGTTTTTTGTTCATCTTAGTAACCAAACTGCAGTGACAAAGAACAAGCTCCTTCACACCTTTGCTCTTATTGATTTTTCCAAATGCACTTTTCTGTTGCTATCTATCACAGCAACTATGCCTTTGCAATAATAAAAAGAAAGAATTCTACTTAGAACACGCTAGATAGTTTCTAATGTGGAAAAACTGAAGAAACACTGGACTAATAGGATCATATTCAGTGAAAAAAGCACTCTCAGATCACTGAGATTTCTTCTTGAGGATGTTCCTTGCATTAGAACATTTGCAGTTTTTCCCCTGCATGGTCTGGGACTTTTAATCAGAAGTAACACTACCGCTGCAATTAAATTGGAGCTATATGAGCCCATGCTTATTTCAGATTTCATACAGAGAAAATCTCTTCTCTTTCTTGATTATGAAAGGTGATCATGGAAAGCCCTGCAAGGCTCAGAACCCAGAGGCAAACAATAAAAAGAAAATTTAAAATATTAGCTTACAATTTTTGGTAATGCGATAGTAGGGAAGAGTGGGTTTTTTAAAGGTATTGTTTTTTCCTATTGAGAAGTTTCTCCTACTGGTTTTGAAATTAATATTCTTTACTTTTTTTCTTTTTAATGTAAGAAAGAAAATATTAATAATCTCGTAAGTAGGGCACCATCATTTGTTGCATAATACTTTACATTTATGTTTTCTAAATCAGTTACCTCAGAGAATGAGCATAAATATGTAGGCTTTGAACAGAATGGCCAAAATAGAGTAAAATTACCTTTCAATAATTCATTTGTATAATTACACCCTTAGGCTTCTTAAATTATGGCAGAGAATCGTTCAGAACTGTTACTAGCTTAGAATAAAAAGAAGTGCAGTTTTTTACTCCTCCGAGAAACTCTGATTTTTAGTCCAGAGGAAAGGGTAAAGAAATTTCTTGTGGAATTTGTAGGAGCAAGGTTTGAGACTAAATCTAAGAAACGTGATCTGTGCTAGATTTTGTTTCTATAGGAATCCTTGACATTCTGGTAAGGAAGGGGATTCCAATATATCAAAAAATACACATCTTCCATCTCCTGATGTAAAATTTGCTGTTGCTACTTCTGACTTAATTCAACTGAAGTATTTGTATTCTAAATCAAAGTTTGTATGCCATTTCTGAATATGAATATATGTCTTTCTTTTGGGGTGTAGAAACAGAAGGTAGGGATTTTGAGAGAAAGTAGAGATTTCAGCAGATTTGCTCGGGAACGTGCTGAAGCATAACTACAACGCTTTCTGTTGTCATCAGCCACTGTAAAGTAATTCAGCATAAAAACTATATGCTTAGCTCCTGTTAGCATTTGCAGTGCAAAGGTTCGCTTTTTGCTCTTATTTGTTACTTTGCTTTTTAATTTTTGTGGTCATCACTCAGTATAGTAATTCAGTTTATGTAAGGAGAACTCAGAAGAACTAAGAAAGATTTTTAAAAGTTAATGAAGGAGTAACGCACTTGAGCAGGTCAGGTATTTGATTTGGATTTTTCCTTAGGTAAACCTTTGTAATTCATTTTTTGGATGTTTATCTGTACCAAAACCTGGGCATTTTTTTGTTTACATATAGGTAATATGACCATGATAAAATACATTACCCTGGCTCCAATGTACAGCACTTGTATGGTACTGAATGAGAGAGTCAGTGTGCCCCGTGACTAAATTTGGCTGGATGTCTCCAGAGAGCCACTGCTGGTCTGTGAAAGAACTGAACATTTATGCATCTAGTCATACCCTTCTTTAGCAATAACACTTTTCTATCCCAAGTATGAAGGGAATAGGCTATTTTGCTGTTCTGTTTCTACTGAATTCATTCAGCAGAACAGTTTACTTTATTAATTATTCATTACAGGGAAATCAACCATGATTTTGAAACTTAAAAGAGTAGGAAAAATGTTAAGTAACTTGTGAGCAGAAGGTTCAGGGCCTATCAATTCAAACATTGTATAGTAAATTAACTCTCAAAAGGTAAAAGTTCTTCAGATGGAAGGACAATGATGAATTGTTTTGACTAAGAACATAACACCAGGGTCTTCTAATAAAAAGTCCTGACCCATGAATGTTCAACAATCTGCTGATCTCAATTGAGTGGAAAGATTGCCAAATTTAAAATGCACTGGCCAGGTGATTGAGTCTGATTTCCAGCACATACACATGATGGAAATAACTCTATTAGCTTCTATATGCATCAAAACTTCTGTGTTTTACAAGACTCTTCTTCAAGGAGCTGGAACAAAACTGTTACCATAACATGCTGTTAAGAAGCACATTAGCACAATTGCAAAATGGCTGCAGCAAAAATATTGAAGTTTAATAGGGAGGAAAAGATACATTTAATTATGGTACAAAAAATGCCTACTACAGCATTTCGGCTGTAAAGGTGATGTTTAGTTGACTTGTTTTGCTAAAATGCAATAACTCTATTGCAAATAATTTTTTTTTAAAAGGAGGGCACTTACTATCATAGAATCATTTAGGTTGGGTAAGATCTGTAAGATAATTGAGTCCAACCATTAACCCAACACTGCGGAGTCACCACTAAACGATGTCTCAGAGTGCCACACTCATTTTAAATACCTCCAGGGGTGCTGACTCAGCCACTTCCCAGGGCAGCCTGTTCCAATACCTGACAAGTCTTTTGATGAAGAAATTTTTCTTAACATCCAATCTAAACTCTCCGTGTTGCAACTTGAGGTAGTTTTCTTTCATTCTCTCACTTGTTGACTGGGAGAAGAGCCCTACCCCCACCAGGCTACATCCTCCTTTCAGGGAGTTGTTGAGAGTGATGAAGTCTTCCCTGAGCCTTCTTTTTTCCAGGCTAAACAGCCCCAGCTCCTTCAGCCTCTCCTCACCAGACTTGTGCTCCAGACCCTTCACGAGCTCCGTTCCCCTTCTCTGGACGTGTTCCTGCACTTCAATGTCCTTTTCTTGTGAGACGCCCAAAACTGGTGTGGCCTCCCCAGTGCTAAATACAGAAGGATGGTCACTACCCTGGTCCTGCTGGCCACACTGTTCCTCATACAGGCCCAGGATACCACTGGCCTTCTTGGCCACCTGGACACGTGCTGGCTCATGTTCAGCCACATTCAACCAGCAGCCCCAGATCCTTTTCCCCTGGGCAGCTTTTCAGCAGCTCTTCCTCAGGACTGTAGTTCTACATAGACTGGCAAGTAAAGAAAATAATACAAAATTCAGCTGACAGTTGATAAAATGAAAATATTTTTTTACATGTGAAAGTTAAATTTATATTTTTAGTTGCTTTGAGTGAAGTCTGATGAAATGAAATGAAATGTGATGAAGTGAAATGTAATGAAATGAGCCCAGACTCAGTGGGCTTTTTCCTAGCCTGAAGGTATTCTTAGCATTTATGTTGACATTTGGAATAGCTTTAGACTTTTGCAAGCCGTGTAACAATAACCTGTAAAGATGCTGTACTAGCATATTTTCAGTTAACCGTGAAGTTATGCACCGAAGTGTTTATGAAGAGCATTCTTCCAAAATCAAGGTCTGCTGAACATTTAGTTGTCCTTTTTTTTTTTTAACAAATAGTATTTGTCTGTGTTCATTTATACATGTGGGCAAAATGGAGTGTCATAAACATCCTGTTCTGCCCCCTCAAAAGAACATTAAAACTTATTTTACTTCAGCTTAGTTAACAATAACAGAACCAATGTAGTGTTACATAGAAACCAACTGTTTTTGAACTAGAACAGTGACAATTGTCCACGGAGAAAGAAAGCTGCAGTCATATCTGGGTTACTTCCTGTAAAATAGCATGTATAGAAGAGTAGACTTGACACAATATGAAGAGTATTCTCTGCATTTCTCTATTTTCAGTATTCTCTGTATTCTACTGCACCTCACAGGGAAATCCACTAAAGAATGCCTCATTGGATACGGAAACAAAATGGAAAATAAATTCTGAGTGCTGCTTAAATGTCTATAAAGGATCAACAGCATACCAGCATGTAATATAATTGCTTCCCCTAGTGATCTAGAAAATCTATGAATATTTTAATTTCAACTATGAGGGAGCCCACATTATCTAAATGAAAACCTCCAATACAATATCTTAAATAGAATTCGAGTAGAAACAAAAATATTTTTCTGAAATCCTGAAAATTATGGCAGCAAGAGACCATAAAATTAGATACTTGCATTAACATTGTGGCTTTTATAATGGTATCTCCTACCATTCATCTGATAGTATGTAATCTTCTTAACTTTTGATGGAAGTAATAATGTCTGTAAGTTAACAGCAGCAAGTGGTTTGTTCTCATGATCCAAAGAGTAGCAGAACTACGCACTGAACTTTTGGCTGCCAGCTACTAATTTCACATTTCCTTCAAAGAGCTTTTATTTTGCTTAAGCTATGTATGCTCAGCTGGGTCAGAAAAGCTAGCGGTGATGAATTATAACTGTGTCCATTCCAATGTTCTTAGGTGCCTAAACAGTAAGAACTTCTGCTTTGAGCAGAAAAACAGGAGACATCCTTAATGTAACAGTATTAAAAAGTACTGATGAGAGGGATTTGTTAATTTGATACCAGGGTAAACAGTTACAGGGGGGAGAGGGTGTCAGCATGGGGTTACCAATGCATTCAACCAGTCATGCCTCTGAGCCTCTGTGATCCTTAGCTGCTTCAAACCCCTTGAAGAGAATTACACCTGGTTAGATCCTGGGACACAATAAAATGTATTTCAGCTTTCAGCTTGACCTGTTAACCTACCACTTTGTTTTCTACAGCCTGAATCTGCTGGCCTGCATGACCAACAGGACATGCTGGAAAACTAATTTGATATTCTTTATGTTTTTCAGCTTTGCAGGATTAGTGGGGTTAGTCCTAAAGTTTGTTCTAGGTTTGAGAAGGGTTTTACAAAACCTATTCTGAATCTGAGATGAGTAAATGAATTGTCAAATATCTTTACTGTTCAGCAAATTTAATGTTTTGATTTTATCTAATTCAAACAGCCACTGTATTTGATCATTCTGCAGAAGCTAGTATGTTGTGTTTGTATTGGACACTGAATTAAGAGGTAGCAATGTCTCTATAAAAGCCTGAATAAACCATGATACCTGAAACCACATTTTACCAAAAGCATAAAGCTCACACCTTTAAAACAGGCTGACTAATCAAACCAAAAAGTACAGCATGAGCATGTATAAAGAAAAGCTGTGTGCTGCATTTTTTCCATATCCAAAAGGAATAAGCAAATATTCATGTAGGTCCATGGGTTACCAGTTTAATACTTATCCTAAAATATGATCTGCACTGGAGACATTTACAGGATTCATGTAGCTAAGAGGAAAATAACTGAATGAAATCAAAGTTGTTTTCCTCCCCCTGAAATAAGATAAGTATTCTCTCAGAAAAAAAAATCAACAGGCACCTTGGAAAAAGTTGAAGGACACAGCTGTAACTTTTTCATTTCCAATTATGCAACTTTTATTTTGGTAGAGCAAGTGTGTTTCACTGATAAGAATGTCTTCTAAAATATAATTGAATATTTTAACTTCTAGTATATGCATAAGTTGGTGTATTATTTCTTCTCAGCCATAATATATAACATTTTACATCAGGATTACCTTTTTTTCAGATGAGGTCTTTTATAATCAAACCTGTTTCACAGTTTAATCTTATCATTATATTACAGTCCAATACTCTTTAACATTTTTATTGTTAATCAAACGCTGGCAAGATTCCATATCGTGTCGCTCTTCCTTGCTTCAAAAATACAATATCCTGAACTAAAAAATGGAAAAACACCTCTCTGAGATTAACAATAATTGTAAGAGAAAAATGAGATCAGTTGAAAAGTAGTGCTCTTGTAATCTGACTGAAAGGTGTGAAAGTTGATGATTTTGAGAAATGTTATTTGTAGTTTGTTATTGGATAACTAAGTTGATGTATTCAATTGGCCTGAAATGATATTAATTTTTCTGCCATATATGCATTTTAATGCATTTGATGTTATGACTCACCATTGAAAGTGGTAGTATCGAAAACTAAACTAACAAACACTTGAAAAAATATTCCTATAATGTGAATTTTGTTTTGATATTCTTTTTGTTTACCTTCTCTGTTACTGTTTGTACAGTGACATTTTACTGGGCTTAATGTTTATGGAGAAATTTGAGGCAGGAATTATTAATGGGCTTTGGGGCTGACTTCTGTTAAATCAGTTCTTCCCCATATATTACTGATTTAGTTTTGATGGCTAAGAGCTTTTTTAATATATTTGAGCCTCTTTACTACAGTTGGTTTTTTTTAATACCTGGGAATAATTATGGATTAGAATTAATAGCTTTTTACTTAGTCCGTCCCTAATTTCTTTAAAAAGCTCATAATAGAATCAGGGGGGATAACAATACCTTTTTGGCCCTTAAATGGTTGTGACTTTTGAAGTTACACCTGGATGATGCAGTGCTGAAGTTTTTGGCTGAAAGATTAAAACTGTCAGATCAGAACTAAAGCTGTGTTGCAACTGAAAGGACAGCAGTGCCTAAGACACAGAAAGAATCAGTATTATTGCACTAAATAAAAATGAGATCATTTCTTCAACCATTCTGAGACTGGGAACACTATAGATCTCCTATGGGTAGCACCTCCTCGATATGAGGGGTTTAATATCAATAGTTAAAACCACAACAATCTGCTATTATTTTCTACCTAAAGGCTACAGAAAGAAGTGTCTAATGCAGCTTTGAAACATTCTTGTTTTAACGCTATCAGGTATACCAAAGGTTAGTAGGTCGTAATGATACTGTCTTAATTAACTGTTAGAGAAGTTATTACATGCTTTATGTTTGAGTTCAAATGTAGATATATTTACTAGTATAATGCCATAGCTGTTACAGATTTTCCACTTTATACCTAGGACAGGCTCAAACATCAGTAGTAGCCGTCTGGTGCCTTAAATCATTAATGTTTTGGAATAGACTAAAATGTCATTTCTCACTTATCTATGACATTTTAGAGGCAAAAGTAGTCAAAATCTATAATTATAAATGTAAATTCTCTTCCTTGGAAAAGCAGTGTGTCACCTTCCTTGGTATGGTTCTATACCATAAGATTCAGTGTAAGATTTTGAAAGCTTGAAAGTGACAGCAAACATAGTTATTTTTCAATTGACTAAGAGGATGATTTGGGCAAAAAAGGGTAACTTTAGACAACTATGTCTGCCCAGACTAAATCTTGTAGAAGTTTTATAGACTACTAAAGAAACGTATTCTGCTGCAAAAAAGCTCACACCTGAAATATGACAGGCACAATCTGCATACCCATTGTATCTTTCCATATGAGAATATAGATTTGCATTTTTTTACAAATGTAAAATTGCAAGCTGTAAGTTAAAAGAGAATTTACTATGTCATGCTACAGCTGTGCCATGTTATTTCCTTTATTGTTTCCTTCATCCACAGATGCAGTGTTTTTGAAACAGCCTGGCTTGTCATGTGTCAAAGTTTTGTACAGAAAATAAGAAAGCAAAACTGAGGGTAAAACCACACACACATACATGAAAAGCATCACTTACCAATGGCAAACAGATCAGACTTTTTTTCAGTTTCAGTGGTGGTTTGAAGAGGCTCTCAATATCAATGATTGAGTCTGTAGTACTCTTCAAATTAGAGGTCTGAGGCAGTCTGAAGATGGAAGAACTTTATTTCTATCCAACCTTCTCAAATTAAAGTAGATGTGACGATGCTTTTGTTTTTCATATATATAACATGCTTGGTATATTTCTTAGCTACCAGAGATTAATTACCAAAAATATCACCCGGAGATTATACTGGCTTGGGTAGGTGACTTCAGGCTTTGAAACCTGAATTTGCCTGAAGCCTTGATTTCCTGTTCAGGATTCAGAACCCTCGACACCCATACTTAGTCTGACTAGGATGAAAACGGTGAGGCTTTTTCTCCTTTCTCATAATAGGATGGAGTTTTTCTGCATTTTTTCATATATGGCTGTAATTAGTATATGTGAAAATATAGTATAATATTAGTATATGTGAATATAAAATAGTCAAACACAGGAACAATGTTTTATACATTAAAAAAATGAATGATAAAATATATTAATAAAAATATGCATTTTGACCTGAGAACTATCTTTATATAGTATGACCATACCATTTTAAGTGAATAGGTAAAATAAGATGTATTTATATCTTATAAAAAATAATAGTGTGGCATGTCAAACAAATACTTACTAGAATTAAGTGATACTACTGAGTGATCTCATTATTTTCAAACATCATTAGGATTAAATTTATTTCATTTTGCAACTCAGAATCCAAAGGATATATTTTGCTGAATAAATGTGGAGCTTGATGGTATTTTATGAATTACAAGAATGTACTAGAGGACCTCATTATTCACAAAATATCAATAAACCAAACATTTATGCAGTTCAGCAAACCATAAGGAAAACTGAAATGTGAATTTAAATGATATGAGAATAAAAGGACATCAAATGATATGTAAGTAACTGCACATAACCGAGAAGAATAATCTGAGCTTTATTCTTTTAAATATAAGATTACTTAATGTTATATTGAATTCCCATCGATTTAAATATTGCTCAAGTATATAAAGTTAACCATGATCCAGGTTCAGCAGGGGCCCTTAACTCCTATTTGCATTGCTAACCTCCTGCTGAAACCATGTGATTAGACATTTGCAGTATCAGACTTTTTCACATGGTCTTCTATACACATCATTTATTTACCCTTTTGATTTCAGACCTAAAATTGGCTTATTAACAACTCCAGGTTTTCAGATATAAGCCACAAGTCCTCTGCTGCAAGTTATAAAATACTGGTTCTTCTTATTTTTATAGATCCTTTTTGTTACAATCACACAAACTTATGTAGAGGAAGAGGGCCCTTAAGAGAGAGATTTGTCTCAAAGGAACTGAACTAATTCTGCATCTCTTGTCTGACCAACCACTATTCAGTTTAAAACTTACTATATACAAACTTGAAAATAAATGCTGAAAAAGATTAACTTAAAAAAGACTTACGATGAGAAGATTTACCCTCAAATAGCTACCTTCCTACTCCGTATTGCAATATGCTTTGGTAAAGAACCCAGGATGTTCACATATACTTCAAAAAATATTTGCACAGAACATTGGTGCCTATCGATTTCTTCTTCCATCCTCTTGATTTGTGTGTTCAGTACTGTAAAAGTGAAGAAGAATATAGATCTATGGGACCTGGTGAGATGCATTGCAGAGTCCTGAGGGAATTGGCAAATGTAGTTATCAAGCTCTGTGATATTTGAAAAGTCATGGCAGTCAGGTGAAGTCCCAGGTGACTGGAAAAGGCAAAACATTGTACCAATACTTAGGGAAGGAGGGGGGAAAGGAGGACCCTGGGAACTGCTGACCTGTACTGGGAGAATGGTGAGGCACTTGCCCAGAGAAGTTGTGGTTGCCCCATCTGTGAAAGCGTTTAAAGCCAGGTTGGATGGAGCTCTGAGCAAACTGTTCTAGTGGAAGGTGTCGCTGTCCATGGCAGGGAAGCTGTATCTAAATAGTCTTTAAGGTTCCTTACAACCCAAACCCTTCTGTGATCCTATGATTCTGTGAACTGCAAGGGTTCAGCCTGATCGCATAGTCTGGTGGAACTTCCAATCTTCCCTCCTCTCAGTGGTCCAGCCCTGTTTGCATTTCAGGGGGAGGCAATAGTACTTTTTTTTCCCACAATGGCTGGTTATGCCCTCTTCACCATCTCCATCCGAGTACTATGCTCTTTAGTAATAACACTAATAAAGCTCTGCAGATTTGATGCTGTTGTTGGTATTACATAGCCGAAAACACAATCCTCAAATGCATTTCTGTCTGATGAGAAGTGGCTTGCTTGGTCCAAGCAGTTAAAGGTCCTTTAACTGAAAAAAAGGAGAGAAATAGAAAACTATTTGGACAGATATTTCTTTTGAAACCTGTAAAGTGGCCTCAATTACATTTTGGTCTTGTTTTTTACCAATATTGCAAAGCTTTAAATATTTTACATTTTAGGTATTTCTAAAATATTGATGTTTCCATGTAAGTATAACAAAGCATTTTTTTATTACTATTTTGCAATTTTAGTATGACCTAGAATCACTATAGCTTAGGAGAATAAGACCTGAGATCTCTAATACCCTTAAGACTATTATTTTTAAAATTTTCTTTATACTTACGCTGTGCATTGAGTCTCTTCTGTGTACTTAAGCTGTGTCTTCATCTATTCACACATAATTCAGTCTTATGGCTCTGGTCAGATACTTCTATACAGTGATCCTTTAATGTATTAAGGATATGAAGCATCATATTTAAGAAAACCTAGTAGAAGAAATCATTTAATAATAAAACAACACTAACGTCAGCAAAATAACATAAAATGACTTTGTAATGCTTCAGCAGCCCCATCTCTCCATTATCAATATAATAAGATAAAGGGAAATTGGAGTAGTGAATTATTTTCTTTTTCAAATCTATATGATGAAAAACTAACCCCGGAACCTGATTATAATTTAAAAAGAAAATAAATTAGATTGTAACACATTAATGTGTATTCCATTTTGCAGTTGGAGCAAGAGCAAGAAGGAGAAAACTGATTTTTATTTTTTGATATACCAAACATTTCTCTTAAGATTTTTCACTGAATGCTTACTTGATAAACTCTTTCATCCACAGTTCTGCAGATAACTACAGATCTGGAAAATAGACTATATGGAAAAAATAAATGCATTTTGGGTTTTTTAGCTTACATTTAGATGAATGGGCACAAAGAAAATACAAAATCTCCAACCTCCATTTAAATAAGAAAAATAAAAGCATACAGAAACTGCAGATCCCTAAAGATACCAGGATTAATAGCAAGCACCCTCTATTGCTATTAGAAGAAAGTAAATGTTGGTCCCATAGTTGAGAAAACTATCGAAAAGCAATGCAAAGAGAGATGATTATTTAGTTATCACTTCCCACTAAAAATGTACCTAGTTAGTGCAGTTACTGTTGATTATAAGGAGAAAAGTCAAAAGCTGTAATTAGAAACAAGTTACCAGAAATTTGAGTCAGGTGCTGGCAAACTCACTGGGCCTCATCAGTTTTACCCAGGGGTGCTCAGAGGTTTAGAGAACCTGGATGGACACACAGTGTTATCCAGTCTTGATATAGTGCTTTAAGCAGCAGGTGGGACTGGAGACCTCCCAAGGTTCCTCCCAGCCCAAGGTATCCTAGGTCCTGTCCAGCACCTGTGATTTCACTGTGCTCCCTTTGGAGAACTGGAATGATCCCAGTTAACTGAAGAGAGCCTATAGAATACTGGAAGAGAAAGAAATGAGTCGAAGTGTCTAAAAGGTAAGATTGAGTAAATCAAGGATGCTAGGTCTAACAAAAAGGGCACTCAACACGTGCTGCTTTTAACAGTACGGAGACACCAAAATTTGCAAGCAATTGACACTTTTTACAGAAAAACAATAGGAAAGCTCATCCTCTTCTTCATATCCAGAAAGGTATTTCATTGAAAGAAAACCCCAAAACCAAAAAAACCAAAAACCCTAACAACAAAACCCCTTTCTCATATAAATGATTAGTCCATATGTGTTCTAGAAGGAATTAGGAAGGAATAAGAATTCTTGGAATAAAATATACAGTGTCTTGTTTATCCACGAAACTCCTTTTAATTTGTTTTAGTGAGAGCCAGTATTTTATGTTAAAGCTCTGTTTGGGTTTTGAGGAGCAAGGCATGAAGTTCCTTTTGAGGAAAATGAAGTGATTCAAATAGCAGTGCTTGATGGCCATAAAGGCTCCTGAGCAGACAGCTCCGCAGCCAGCCTGTGAGGAAGAAAGCCAGTGATGGATTTAAAGAACAAATGGAAAGGAACAGGGAAAGGAGCACCAAATGGGAAGCAGCGTGTCTGGGTACTCTGGAAATCATTCCTTTCTTTCATTGTCAGATAATCACACAACCATAAACATGTTAAGACAAAGACATTTCTATATTTCTTTAATCTAAAGACAATGAAGTGAAAATATTTTTGTAATATATTAAACTAAGGAGTATCTCATCCCAGAAAGTGTTCAAGGCCAAGTTTTTTGGGGCTTTGATCAAGTTTGTCTAGAAGAATGTGTCCCTGTCCACTGCAGTAGGGTTGGAATTCGAGGTTTTTTAAGATCCCTTCCAACTCAGAATATTCTGCAATTGTATGGTAAAGGTCAGCAACCATTTCTAGCTGTTCTGTGGCCAGTGAAAGGGTCTCTGGAGCTCTTCCTATTTCAGTGCACTAAATGAAGGGGGCTGATGTGATGCAGTCCGAGCAGTTGCCTGAGTCCTGCCCGCGTGTCAACACTGCGGTTGCCGCCGGAGAACTGCCAGAGGGCTCCGCATGGGGGTGGATGACAGCAGGTGTGCGAGGAGGAGACGAAGAAGCGAGGGAGACCTCTCCACTGGTATTCCAATTCACACTTTATTTCCCAAGGGGAACAGGGAGTGAGGCTGAAGGGGACCAGGCAGAAAAGGCAGGGCTGAGGGTCCAGGAGCAAGCTTTTAAGGGTCAGGAAAGGGGGCGGAGAGAGGGCACACAACCAATGGGAATAGGGATAGGAGGCAGGACAGAGGAGGGATCAAGGGTACATTGTCCAATTACAAAACTTAGGGGTGTTAACCAACACAAACAGCCAATGGGACGTCGAATAACTTGGAAATTTCTAGAACATATAAATATTAAACAGGGGGTTTGAATAAACAGAAGGGTATTAACATAAAATTGGGAGGGAGCAAGGCAGATTTTTGGGCAGGTCAAGGCATGACTGACATGTGGACTCCCACACTGATGGAGTTGCTCAAGTTCTACTCACAAGTTAAAACAGAAATATTGTGAGCCATCACTCGGATTAATTTGCCTTCATAACATATTCTTCTTGAACACAAGATATGTGAGTCTCTACGTTTGCTGCTGAAGCCAGGTAAAAATTATAATTCTCTGAGAAATGCTGTGTATTATCATTTTGGTGTGGAATTAGGCTTTTTACTGAGCCTGTAAAATTATGCTGCTGGGAAGTAATCTGAAATATTTCTGATTGAAAGCTAGAATTCAAAAGTGACAGGAACATAGCTGCAAATGCGCCAGCATGACAAAATTAAAGTGATGTTTGACATCTTCAGTTTGCCAATACTTAAGAGAATGACTAAGACAAGGGGGAGCTAAACCAGCTGAAAAAATAGGGTGACAAGAAGAATAGGTGCTCTTTCCATGAAGAAACAAAA
>VZRQ01003870.1:134518-215041 GCA_013397975.1 Machaerirhynchus nigripectus | reverse complement strand
CCCCCCCCCCCCCCCCCCCATAGGTGTCTAGCGTATGCTTAATAAGTTATAGAAAATAGTGTGAAGGGATTTTATATTCTCCCCATACAATGATGGTCTGGACCCTAGCCAGCTCTCAGTGGAAGGCAAAGATTAAGTTAAATTTTTTCAAAACTCTGAGGATTTGACCAAGACCCCTTAATATGCTAAGTTGCTGTTAGAATTAATTGCTGGCAACCTTGAATCTCTTACGTACTGATAAGTCTTTTCTACTATACTTTCAGCTTATTGCAGCCTCCAAGCAGAACTTTACATACTATTTCTTGCTGATTTTTTCTTAATATGCTCTTGTGTTAAATAAAAGCCAGTGACTGCTCTTTGTGTAAATTGCTGCCTCCACATTGGAAAAACAGTCCCTTAAAATGGGCAATGTTAGTCAGTGTTACCCTGTAAAAGGTTTACTATTTAAAGAGGACAATTAAGCTATATGCAAATTATCTCTTTAAAAAGTGGGATTCAGTTTCTGGCTCTTAAGAGAAATGAAGTTCTACTGACGTAGGGCTGGTGCAGTAAAATGCACTCACTTTGCCAGCTTAGAGCATCACATATGTAAGTGCTGATGAATAAGTGATGTCTCTGTGTGCAAGGCTTGCGCTCCACTTTAATCTTCAGTTAGAGTTCTCATCTTGTTCTGAGTCTCCACAGAGAGAGGCATTTAGATTCCAGAGATTGGAAAGCCACCCTCAGGTTGCTTCTGTGCTGAAACCTGAATGCCGAGGCTGGGTTTGTAGGTGTATGTATTCCTGTACATAAGCAATAATCAGTCCCAATAAAAGGCAAATTTAGATATTTCTGAGAAGTGTCTGCTGAGGCTTTTTTGGTTCTGATTGAGTACAAGAAAAATGCTGAGAGATCAGATGGATTATACGTACGAATGGCTTGAAAACATTTTATTTTTGTTTATAACTTAAACATGTTGTTTTTGCTTATATTTATATGCAATTAATTTTTTTCTGTTGATTATGGCAAAAATGATGCATGATTGTATTCAGCTATACAAAGTGATTATTGTTTGACAGGTTCTAGAGATCACTGCAGGATTATGTGTCAGTGGGTGTAAATTTAAATATTAAAATTTTTAAATAGACTTGCGCTGTTCCTTGAGAATTGTGGGTTCTGAATGCAATACAGTATATACAATTTTAATGTTACAGTAGTATGTATTACATTGCTTAATGCTGAACCCTCTCAAAGAAGAAAATCTGAGCAGCAGTCATCTCTTATCAGATTCACATTGTATTTTGAGAGGACAGTGAATAGACTATTGTATGCGATACCAGAGGAACTGTATGCAGAACAAGAAGTAAAAATACTACATAAATCCTCAAAGATTAAAAAGGATTTGGATAAAAATATAAGATTACTGGATAAGATGATATAGATATCACAGTCATAGAACAGTGTGGGTTGGAAGGGCCTTTAAATATCACCCTGTTCCAACTCCCTTGCTGTTAGTAGAGACCTTCTACCAGACCAGGTCGCTCAGAGCCCCAACCAGGCTGGCCTTGGACACATCTGTCACTGTCACTGTCATTGGTATTTTTTTGACAGTAAGTTTCAAATACTGTGTTTATAAAAATGGAGAGAAAACTTCAGGAACTGGCCTCTGTTTCTACATAATTCCCGTATTCTCCTTTACACACATAGGGAACTTTCGTTTCTTTTCTCTGTTTGCATTGAGATGGATAGTGTTGGATTTTCTAAGGGGGAATGAAGATCATATGAAGTCCACATAAAAGAAAGTACCTGTAAACCTTGAAAAAAATATTTTTTTTCAAGATATTATCACCCAGAACAAAGATATGGAATTAAAGGATGGGAAATTTGGGTGTATGTCAGGAAGTCTTCAACAGCATGAAAAGATCCAGTGTCTAAATAAATGCTTTTGACAGGTGTGCTGCAAAGATCATATAGGCAAGAGATTCCAAACTGTTTGTCATTTTCTCTTGCAATTTTTGTACAAAAAAGAAGAAAAATACTAAATTTGGAGATTTATACATGTTTTAAGGTTATGCAGAAAGTTTCCAGAGGCCCAAATTTAAAGACTTCAGAGCTGTGAACAAGAAATGAAATGTTACAAGATTTATGAGGGGTTGGAGTTCAGTGAATGTGCATTTTAGGAAATGACTTGCATTTTAATGAAGTGTATTACACTTGAGAGGCAATAGCATGGTTATCCTTTCTGAACAATGACTTTGACTGTGTGCAGCTGTCAAAGAGAGCTCATTATACCAAAGAAGTTATAATTCAACGCTATAGACTGATATGATGGCCTCCAATATATTCTGTGCTTCTAAAGGCAATAGGACCAGCAGTGAGGGGCATCCAAAATGGTAATTACTTGTGGGAAATAGCTTCATGGTTTCAACTTGCAGTTCAAAGGGCTTTTTTTTCAAGAAAAGAACTTTTAATTCAGATCCTATCCTAAACCTCAAGGCTACCCTACAACTTCTCACAGCAGCTAAAAAAATTTGAGTCTGTCCTATTGTACAGGTTGAGAGAAAGCATTTAACACGCTTGGGAGCAGCAGTTAGTAATCTCCATTTTCATTGTAAATATTGTGAGTTTGTTTCTTTACATGTTTTTCCTGGCCTGTGAAATTCCTGACTACTTTCTTTGCCTGCTTGTTTCAGCAGTTACTGCTGATTTGCTAAACTTAGTCTTAAAATCAAGTTAAGACTTTCTCTTCTTTTTTTTTTTTTAACAAATTCCATAAAAAATATTTTTTCCTCTGTTAATGCTGTTATCATCCAGGCAACTTAGCTTGCTTGAATTCTGATTGATCACCGTTTCAGCTTTCTGAGTAGACACCTTCAGCTGGACGTGTATGAAAATATGAACATGGGTAAGAAGATCTTCCCACTGACACCTCTATTTCCAGAGAGTTGTTCTCCAAGCCTTAGGCGAGCACACAAATCTGTCACAGTGATATCCCCTGTAAAATAGTAGTGTAGCAAAACGGTATATGCAAGATTAAACAAGACACTACTTGAAATTCTAATATATCTTCATAGTTCTGAGGTTTTGTTTATTCATTCAAACTTATTCTTTGTATAGCAAACTCCCACTGGGGTTTTTTTACCTTCTACATCAAGGAGTTAAAGGAAAATCCTACAACTACAGAACAAAACCAGGCTTAGTTCATATGTTAATGAGTCAGGATAATTGCAGCTTTCCCTGGGTAATCTTGGTGTCAATTATTCATGAATGGTTGACAGCAGACATGACATTTCCAACTGTCAGTTTCCAGTTGTTTTGTTTACAAGTATGAAATCCTTAAGGATGAAACAGTAGATAGAAGTTAAAAATTTGGAATGGTTTTTTTTTTCAGGGAAGATGGAAAAATAGGAAAAGAAAAAAAATGGAGATACAGTGAATTTTCCTCATAAAGTGCAGAAGAAGAGCCTGTTCCTGCCAATAATGTTCATAGTATTGTTGGAATGAAGCTGTTGCTCAGGTGTTAGAATCCACTGAGCTCCAAAACCTGTGCTGAGCCCAAATAACGATACCATGTACCTTCATGGCACACAGATGGTGCTACCCTGTTATAAGGGAAGAACCATGGTTTGCTTCCCATGCTCCCAGTGCTTTGTTGCCAGCTAATGGAGTAGTTTGTTATCACCTGTAGCACATCTGGGGAATACCACCAGGCTCCCTGCTTCAGCTTTGCTTCATATCCCTTTATACTTTAAAAACAACAACAATGATAAGGATATCCTTGACTTTCCCTTTTGTGAAACTGGGTGCCCCAACTTAAAAAGCTGCATAGAAGTGAAACACAAACTTTGTAAGCTGCAGTAGGTTCTCTCACTGAAAGTTAGATTTTACCCACTAAATTCCCACGTATCTTCCGGTGCGTTTTAAACATTCTTTTCACAGAATCATTGTACCATGGAATACAAGGTTGGAAGGAGCTCTGAAAGGTCATCTGCTCCCAACTTTCTGTCAAAAGCTGAGTCTAGACAAGATGGCCCAGCACCCTGTCCAGTGGAATCCTCTGTGTCCAGTATCCAGGGCAGTGTCCACCCAGGCACAGGGTGTAGCCCTGTCCCTGTGGACCTTGTGGACTGAGAGGCTGTGCCTGAGACTGTTCTTCTATCTGTGAAGAAATTAGAATATTTCCAAATACTAGCGCCCTAATTGAAATCAATTGACAAGAGTACAATAGGGAAAGACATTTAAGTGCCTAAAGATGCAGATAGTTACTTAGTGAGGTTTTTCAAAAGATTCTATACACCTAACGCACATTATGAAAAAGTTTAAGGAGTCTCAGTCCATTAATAAGCCATTTTAGTTTTTCAGCCTTTATACTAATTTGAGATAATGACTGTTTAAGAAAATGCTCACCCAGGCTGAACATTTACATTTTTTTCTAATGGAGTTATTTTTCATTTGAATACACATATTTCTTAGCATAACATTAAAGATATTTAATTCTTTTTTTTTCCTAATAAAAATGACTGGAAAGGCATAATGGAAGAACTGGGTTTTAATAATTATTAGGGTTCCTTGAGTAATTAAAGTCATTGATTTTACAGTGCATCAAAATTCAGTGTGTAGCACTGTTTTTCCAGAAATCCAGTCTCAACTAAAGTGCAGAACCTTGGGCATCGACCCAATTCTCCATATTCTTGTAGCCCATATCCCCGTATTAACTATAATTTTGCAGTTTGCACTCATAATTCACTCAGCTAATCATTCATGGTTTACAAAGTCTGGTAGTTTGTATTAAAACTGGTCCCTCTGGGCCCATGGTCCTTCTACAGTTTCAAGACATTAATTCTCCATTTCAGTATTTAATTGACAATTTTCAATTGTTAGATTCAAAAGAGATATGTAGAATTTACCAAAAGCAATGCTATTTTAATACTTTATTATTATCAACTTGTCCATGTTCATAAAATCGTGTATGGTATGATTTTCAGCAGTCCTCCAAAAATGTTTTTGACTTGTTTTCTTGGTTTTTTGGAATGTTTGTTTTTTAGTTCAAAGACGCAGGCAAATTTGGGGGTCTGTTTTAAAGGGGAATTTTCAGCACAATTACATGAAAACAAGCTGGTTCATGGCGTTTTTTTACTAGACAATAAGTTGCAGATAGCAACAAATTTTTTAAATTGTTTAAAATAATTCAGATGGATCATACAGTGAAATACTTTGAAAATATCTATTCCTAAGCCTCTGAAACTCAGACAGACTTCTTCCTTTTAACCACCTCTGTTTTTATACAAAAACATTTGTTTATAGGAAATGTGCCTGGGTATCCACATCCAACCTTAAAGTTCCTCTTGTGTTACCAGAACACACAGCATGAAAATTAAAACTGATCCAAGGTACATATGGGTTAAATTTATATCTCTCAGAACCCCCTTACTGTTTTTTCATGATGATTTGCCTTTTGAAGACAGAAAGGGAAAGAGGAAGAAAAGGATCTGATGGATCATGTGGATCCATCAGATTTTTAAAACATTTGAGTCTCAGGTGGCTGTTGCAGTGTAGTGCAACTTAAACACCCTTGCCAGATACACTGAAACAGTGATTTTATGAAATCTCAATTAAAATGCAGAAGGAAACAGCATTCCATCTTAAAAACCTCAAAATATCTTCATGTTGATAAAACAAACTGCTTTCCTTGACTTCTGGTATTGATTGAGTGACTTCTAAACCACTTGATAGTCTAAAAGTATTTCAAATAAAGGGCAAACATGACCTCTTGCCATGATTATGTTCCCCAGATAGTTATTTCTGTTTGCATGCACAGACAAGCAGATATTGTACTGACTTTTAAAAATGTTTCATAGATGCTGAAAAAAAGGGTAAAGTTTCCTATTCTAAATTAGACGGTAATATTAAAGGCATCCCAAAAGACAATTGAGCAATAAAATTTTTACTTGGAAAAATTTCATTTTCAAATATAAAGCAAAGGTAAGTAGTATGAAAAGTAGTCCAAGGAAAACTGGTTATTTCATCTCGCATTCTGTGCAAATCACCTGTGATTAATCCTGCCATATTAACACGTACCATCACCTTCTGAAAACTGGGGAAAAAGTTGACTTTCTTACACAAGATTCCCCATTCTTTAAATAAGCTGCACAATCAAATCACTAGTACTCAATAGCAAATGATGTAAATTCTTCAGGAACCACTTGTTTTAAAGGTTTCGCAATTTCTCTTTCAAGATGCTGAAGTACTAGTGCACAATAGATAACTCCCTTTTTTTTAGATTCCTGTACTGTCATGTATATGATGGTATATGATGGTATGATGATGGTATGATGGTATATGATGATTGCCTATTCCTAAATTTATACAGAATTTGAGTTCAAGGATAAGGTACCAATGAAAATTTCTGAAGCTGACTTCTGTTTCAGTCTTTACCTTTATTTTATAGAGTGTCTTTGAGACACATTTCAACAAGAGCCTATGATCACCCCCTTTAATAAAACACTCCCAGTACACGTACACTGCTTCTCAGATTTGTTCACAGTTCACACAAAGGTCTTTAAATAAATATGTGGGGCTTCTGAAAGTTACTTTATTAACACATTTTTCTCATGGTGTCCAAAACAATGGTCAGGTTATTATTTATGACCAAGTATATTACTGTACAGAAATTGAGCACTATCAGTTCTTACAGTGTCCAGAAGAAAGGGTCAGCTTTATCTCCCATGCTGTTAAATTAAAAGATAAAAATAAGTAAATCTAACATTTTTTAAAAAAGCAAAAATACCTCTTGCAAAACAGCGTGCAAAATCCATAGAATTATGGATTTCCTGGTAGATTTCCTGGATTTTTTTATTATGCATTCTGAGGTCCTTGTTCTGACAAATTGGAGTTTTTTCCCAGAGACTATCAAATTAATCATTTGTTTTCATCACAGCTAAGGGATGACAGGGAAAATTCTTGTGGACTCAATAAGGTAGGTTGCAATCTGATAAATATGTATTGCAAAAATACATATTATTATAATAATATCATAATTAACATAATAGAATTAATATAATATAATGAATATATGGATTGTAAAACAGAAAAAACCCTATGCCAGACTCTGGCACCCTTCAGCACTGGGTACAAAAGGTCTGACTGCCAACAAGTCCATACAGGAAAGTGCTTCACTTTGGAAGAGGAGGCTGTAGGGACAGTCCCTATTTATCTTACACATGGGATGGGAAAACCCATACTGAGGCTGTCAGTGCACTTAGATTCATGATTCAATCAGATTTTTATCTTTCTTCTCTGTCAAAACTACTGTTTCAGTAAAACACTTAACCATTCTGGTGGTTTTTTTCCAATCCATTACGATTCTCCAGTTTCTCCATGTTTTAATACATACTTTTGTGACTTCTGTAGGAAATTTGGCTGTATTTATCTGCTAAGGCTTATTTCTGAAGTGACAGTGAAGTAAATGAGGAAGTGAACATGTTTGTTATTCCATATCAATCCCCTTCATGACCTTTTAAGTGTGTAATAACCCTTTTCGAGTAAGCATTACAGCTGTATGCCTGTTCTGCCACACTGCCAGCTAACCCTGCAGGTCACCTTTCATATTCTCTAGTAAGGAAACATCCCTTTCCCTTGGGTCTGCAAAGCATACCTAATCATGACCTCAGATTCTGAATCAATTCTCCAAGAATAGTATTTATATTGCATTATGCAGCAATTTCATATTTTATTGTATAATAATTGTTATGTTTTGCTATTGTAGATAAAATCTGTCAGAATCATAAAAATTTAAAAGTTAACAACAAGATAGCTATTAAAATACAAATTGGACCATAATTTCACTGGTTTAGTGCAAGCATATTCTTATCTACTATTTCTTTTTGCAATTTTGGGGGGCTGTAAGATGTCAGAAAACCAAGATCTAATAAAATTATACTTGTCCCCAGTATATAGTTATAAATGATAATGAACTCATTTACCAAAACTAACCAATTTCTTTTTATGAGTCGTAAAATATCAGATCCCAACTAATTAATATAGGGCTCAAAGTTATTTAGTGAGTGTTGCATGCATGTACCTACCCTTGGATAGTGTGGAAGTGGATGCCATCATGCTTTGGCTGTTTGAAGTGACTGAGGTGCTTTGATTCCTTGCTTGGAAGTGGAAATGCTTTCTGCTAGTACCTGTTCCTAAAGGAATTTGATGTTCTCTGATTTTCTTTCACTGAATTCACCCATGTGTCTGTCTGAGGCAAATGATGTGGAGAAACTTTGGCCATAGATCACCCTGTGTTCCCAGTGCTTCTGAGAGCAGAAATTCAAGTAAGTGCTGGCTTTACTGTCCCAGAGCTAGATTTCCAATAGGATTGAGACTTCGATCCATACCGTGTGCTGTCCAGAAGAACTATTAAAAAAATGAAAAAGTAACATGTCTTTACCGATTCTGTTAAATCAATGACAAAACTCCCATTCATTTCAGGAATAAATCGTTAACCCTCAGTGACCCCACAATAGCTGGAATTGTCTGTAAGCTGAAAGATTTTCTAATAGGCTACTTAAAGCCTACCACATCAGGTCCTAATGTGCCACTATACATAAAAACCCCATTTTAAAGCCCATAATTATATGTTTATTCAGATTTCAGCAGTAGGCCAAGGAAATTTATCAGCATTGTATAAAGCCTCTGCATTATGTGCACTGTTAAATGTCAGAAAATTTAAGAAGCTCTCAGTTATTATCTCTATTGGTTGCTTTACATATACATGATAAGCATTTAAATAATACTTAAATATTATTATAAAAATCCCAAATAATGGGAAAAAAAACAAAAAGAAGGAAAAAAAATACAAAGGAAATTTGGTTTCACATAGCAACATCTAATAGAAAACTAGGCCTAAGCAATCATTTGCATCTCAAGTAGAAAGTAAACTTATGCACTGGTTTTAGTTGCAGGCTTTAAAAATTCCTTTTTCTCTCCATCTTTATTCCATTACATGGTACTGCAGAGTTTCAACCCGTCACCGCTTTTTCCCTGCTTCTCACTTTGCCATTTCACTGCCTGCACTTCCTTTATTCTTTATTATTGACTTTCATATTCTCACATCTTCCTCCTTTTGTTTATCCTTCGTGCAATGTTGTTTTCTCTCTTTGCTTTAGCATGTAAGTATTTTACACCTGCAGAGTAGCTCTCCTGTGGTGAGTCTCAGCCATGGTACAGTGTTGTAAGCTCTTTCCAGTAGTTTTCCATGTTATGTTTGTTCTCTTTTATGTGTAGGCTTCTTTGCAGCTCCCCTTCATGATCACTTAAGCCCACGCTATATATTTTGCCAGGGAAATCAGAAAGGCCAAGGACAATTTCATATGTTAGTTCCCCTGTACTTTTGCTGTCAGGAGTTCACATTAAAGAACCTTTTTTTTTTTTTTAAGTGGTAATTACTGAGTGGTGAGTACAGAACAACAAAACGGTTGTTGTGAATTGCTTAGTTAATTATACTTTGAAATGAAATTCTAAGCTTTTCGGCCTATAGACGTTGTATTTCTTTGCCAGTGAAAAGCAGACAGTTTTAGAGATAGTGGCAGTTGTAGCTCCACCTTTGGTGTCCTGGGCTGCAGTGGGATGATCATGGAAACTCTGACCGATGCATAACAGTGCTGTTTCTATTCCTTACACTGACTTTTTCATCCTTCTCTGTACCCAGAGCTGTGCTAGTGGAATTCCGTGGGGAGATGGATCATGGGCCTGGTTTGCATGTCTGCGTGAGAAAAATAGATCAGTCTGAGCCTAAGATGAAGTAACTTGGCTGTTGGTTTTGGCAGTTAGGGATGGACCAGTGTACCTGAGGACAGGGGAGAGAAGGAGGCAGATACCCTTCTCAGCAGATACCGACCTTTATTTCAGTTTAAGATGACCATAAAACCTCAGCGTTAGGAAAGACAATGTTACAGAGCCATAAAATTGCAGTATTGCAATGGCATAATTTATATTCATGTATGAAATGGCTTAATTAACTTAATTAATCTGCTTAATATATCCAGCAGTATTCAGAAAGGGACAAAACTGAGCAACCGAAGCAGAATTCTTGTGCAGCTATGTACACATCCCCTTGCAGAACGGCAGTGAAGGAATAAACCACCCTCACACAGCCAGTCACAGCACCTCAGCTGAGGGACAGCAGCTCCTAAAACACCTGTCACTGGTTGTGGTTGACTTAGGAATTGCTCCTGTTTTATTTCACTGAGTGGTCAAATTGATTATTTGATGTTTATAACAATGGGTAAGCAAGCTGCTCCTTGCACTTGGCTTCTTGAAGTTTGGACTATAAACAGTTTTTAATACCAAGCTTAGTAATATATATTGTTTAGAAGTTCCTCCAAAAAGTGAAAAGTATTATTTCACCATACCATGTGGTATTTTAAAAATATTTGTAAGGCTTTCACTTAAATTGAGTAAGTGCTTTTCCTTACATGGCATTTGGTTAAATACTTCCTTCATTATAAATCATCTGGAATAGATGCCGTATTTGACTTCTGTGGTTACTATGTGACTTTGCACTCCATCAGTAAAATAGATTATGTGCTCCAAAGTTTCCTGGCTCTGGAAATGGAATAATGGTATGTGTTGACTGGAACCATGGTCATGCATCAGCAAAGGAAGCTTACTAGAAGACTTTTCACTGCACTGCACATGCAAGTCCCTCTGCTCTGACACCAACTCTCTGGGGAGGTAAGCCAAATTAAGGCAGAATAATTTCCCAGATGAGTAGAGATCAGAAATGCTGAAGTGTCAGCAGTACTATCATTTAAATAGAAGTAATTGTTGATTCCTAAGTTTTTCCTTTACTGTTCCATTGAGAATAATCTTGGTTTATTCAACTGATGTCTCATAATTCAAGAAACTTGAGTGGCTGGAGCACATCCGAAACAGCCCTTGGTATGTGCAACAGACCTGAAAGGTCTGTTCTGTCATCGCTCACACTCCTCTGCCATTACATGACAGGTGTTTTGATGAACAAGCACAATAGCTCATAAGACATTTGACCAGACTAAAACATCTGTCTTGTGTCTGTGTGGATCGCAGTGCCCACAGAAAGCCTGAAGGGCCACCGTTCCACTCGAGGTTGTAACACTTGCTTTTCAGAGGTAGAAATGGCAGCATAACATAAAGCAAACTTGAATGAGCTGTGAAATTACAGAAACTGTTCAGTTTACATCTTGTGAAATGATTTTAAAATTCCTCTTGGATCAGATACCAAGTGTGCTAAACAAATTTAGGGATTTCTACAAAAGAGGGTTGCTAAAAAAATAGAATGTCTGTTAAGATGCTAAAAATATAATGCTATTATCATATTTATTGAGTCTATGTGACAAATAGGCATCGTTCCAGAAAAGAGGATTGAGAATTAATGTGGGATTTTTTTCCCACCTAAAACCTCGCCTTCTTTTCTAATAAATTCTAAATTAACCTGCAGTGAAATCATATTTTATACCAGCTACTCACCTGTGCAAATCTGAAAAGGAAGGGGGTCTGTATATATGAGACAATGAGGGATAATTCTGAACTGTGAAGTGAACACTCAGCAAGATCAATTCTTCCAATTATGAAGACAAGCATATTATCCAAACTTGCAAATATTTACTATCTCTCAGTATTTC
This sequence comes from Machaerirhynchus nigripectus, assembly GCA_013397975.1. Taxonomy (NCBI): domain Eukaryota; kingdom Metazoa; phylum Chordata; class Aves; order Passeriformes; family Dicruridae; genus Machaerirhynchus; species Machaerirhynchus nigripectus. Next base: position 203,408 of record VZRQ01003870.1, on the reverse strand, counting down.
TGGCTGGATTATTCTATTCTAATGAGAAACTTGCACATAATAAAATATGTTGTTTTCCAACTTTGCATTCCTCCATCAGCAATGGATTAGATTGTAACATTAAGTAAATTAGCACTACAATTTTTTTACAGTGACTGACAAAAGAACAGCAACAATCCAATGTTTGCCTCCTGTTATTGTCACATTGAGGCCTGTGTGCAGAGCCAAGGTTTCACACACAACTGGACACCAGTTTTAATTCTCCATTGCTGCTGTTACAAGGTGATCTAACAGCTGAAAACATCAATGCTATAAAGGATTTCTTTGGTGATTAGAACTCTTTTCCCTAAACTTCATCACAGTTTAAAAGAAGCTTAACATCTAGAGGGAGCAAGACAACTCCACATCTTCAAAGGGTGGTTTTGTAAGCTTGCATACCAAACAGAAAACCTATCCCTGGAATGGATAACCTTGGAGGAACAAAGCTGTACCTGATTTACCTCTTAAGTAGGTCAAGACAGCAGCTAGGAAGATACAGTCCTTTCACGGCGCTGGAAATTTTTTTTCAAATACATTTCAAGTCAAGCATGAGTCACAGTTTCATTCATATTAAAATAAATTGCTGCATTATTTACCTTGAAAGTCTGAGTTTCAATATGTGTGTGTGTATATGTGTGTACGTATTTTTTTAATATGTCTGTATCTTAACTCCTGATGAAAATGAGAATGCTTTTACTCGAGAGGTGCTGGTGCAGACAGAGAGGCATGAACATTAACTTCTATAGTTTCTTTTCCTTTGTGTTCCAGATAAACATTTGTTTTTGAGGCTATGGAGTTTGCCTTGTAAGCTTTCTTAATATGTTGTTTGATACACATAAAAAGCTGTTTCTTTATCAGAATAAACAGACTGCTTATATAGTGGGCTGAAAGAACTTGAGTTACTGGCCCTCTGTAAATAATTCAAGGTATTGACCTCTTTTTCTCGGTTTTTTTGCTCAAGAAAAATTTCACTTTTTTTTGTATCTCATTCTAGTTCTTCTAGTCTATATTTCTTTTGTTTATTTTCTCTTCAGTGCTACCTCTGCAACCTGGCTGGAGTATGAGGACAGGAGCAGACCTGCTCTGAGGTTAGTAGAAAATTAATATTTTTATTAGGTTAGCTGGCATGGACAAGACTAAGGAGAAACATCAAACCCACAAATACAGATCAAGGATCAGGTGTAAACAATTTTTTTTTCTAGATGTAGTTGTGTAGAAGAGCAAATGCAAATATGTTTACAAAATCTGTACAAAGTAATATTTAAGCATAATTTCAAGGCAAAATTGCTGCTACCAAATGGGTTCTTAAACTGCAATGTGAGCTTTTGTGTAATGTTTCAACACGTCAAAGGTGCTAAGATGTGAGCCACACTTTATTCTTAGGCTCTCTAAGCCCACCCAGTACAGCACTGGAAACAGCAAGTGGCCACACAGGCATTCTCTGTGGTGCTCAGTGGCAGGACTTGAGAAAACAGCATGAAGTTGTGTCACGGGAGGTTTAGGTTGGATAGTAGGAAAAGGTTCTTCACCCAGGGGGTGGTTGAGCACTAGGATAGGCTCTCCAGGGAAGTGGACTGAGTTGAAGAAATGTTTGGACAAAACTCTCAGGGCCATGGTGTGGTTCTTGGGATGTCCTGTGCTGGGCCAGGAGTTGGACTCGATGATCCCCGTGTGTCCATTACTACTCAGGAGAGTCTATGATTCTGTAATCTGTGGGAATCACTGGTTGTGCTGAACTGGTAAGCCAAGGCCCTTACTGCTTTCCCAGCAATCACTCATGTGGCCCTGATTCCAGAGGGCTAAAGATAAATCTTGGGTTGTTTCATTCTCCATAGAGTAGAAATAACTAGGGGAAAAAAATATTACAATTGAACAAAAAAAACTCCCAAACCAGGGAAAAAGAATAAACAAGCACAAAACAGACACAGGGCAGCTGGGGAAGAAGGGCCTTGTTTTTCAGTCCTGAGCAGGAATTTTTACCCTCCACTTGTGAGAAAGACAGAATAGCTGTGGGGTCATTGGTTGGGACGAGCACTCCTCTTTTCTTCCTGCCTCCCTCAGCCCAGCCCAGGACTGACAGGGGTGAGCAGAGGGCTCCCAAAAGGGCCCCTGTGTGGATGCCAAGAGTCCTGCTCCCTCACCGTGGCAGGATGCCTCTGAACTGGTTTTTCACTGTGCCTGACAACTCTTTCCAGCAGAACAAGTGAATGCATGTTCTGTAGCATTTTTTTTCTCCCTAAGGATATCCTTTCTTTTTTGTTAATATTCGGTATGTATTTGATCTTCTTGCCTTCACAAGACAATCAAACATGGCTTGTCAGCAGTTTATTAGCAAGAGAGAAAGAGGAAGGGCAGAAAGGGGTTATATGCATGAGGAAAATGTCAGGTTTAGATAAAAAATTATGAGGTCTGATCCTTCAACAGAGTTAAACTCAATGCTTTAAAATCAAAGCTTTCTGTAATCAAACCATGAAGCTGAACTGATAATCATGCAAACCATTGTTTTGCTTGAACCAGAAATAAATTGTCATTTCAATGCTTTTCTGACTGCTGCAAGAATTGAACCAAAACAGATTTTTGGTTGCAAGCTAAACACGACAAATAAAAATTTACAACTCCCTAGCAGGGACTTATTTAGTATGAGCCTTATTTGCACTTGATAGGAGCTTCAAAGCAAAGTCATGTCACAGCCTATTCCCCTGTCTCCCCTCCTTCCCACTCGACTTGCAGGCACAAACAGCACAAACTCTCTCTCCAGCTACATGACATTGCCCTTCTTTACTCTGCGCTGGGCCAGCAGGGAGAGGTGGCAGAGTCTCTGTCCTTGGAGATGTTCAAAAACCACTTGGACATGGTGATCATGCGTCAGTGGGGAGAGGAGTGGGCTAGGTGGTCTCCAGAGGTTCCTTTCAGCCTGAGTCAGTCTGGGATTCTCTCTCAAAGGGCTTATTGCTCCTGGAGATTTGTTAAAAGTTCTGCCAGCACAGGAATATTGGCCTGTGTACAGAACTCTACATGGGGAGTAAGGGAGAAAAAGCCAGAAACGCAGACTCTGCTTTCCGACCGCAGAATTGATAATGGCCTCTCACATATATTTCAATATATGCAATAGAAAGGGCTTACCTGTCATTGCAACAGGAGGTTTGATTGTAGAATGATTTAAAAGTCTGATCTTGATATACAGCTCTAATAAAATCGGTGTGTGAGAAGTGGCTGACTGTCTCATTTTAAAATACTGATTTGTATTAGTTTTATTTCATTGGTTTCAAGGAGCTTTTCTAGATTTATATTGATGCAAGCAAGATTAGAAACAAACTCGACATCTGCAAATTTTATATTTATTATTAAGAAATCTCTGATTCTCAGACTGGTCCACTACTGCTCCAAGCAACCCACTTCCTTTCTTTTCCCAGTCCAGTGGCAGAAAATACCCTTTTTTTGGTAAGCGGCAGTGAATATATTTTTATCTCTTTAAATGCTATTTAGCGTTTAATAGAAATCTGACCCCCTTAGCCTTATACCTTGTCTTCTCCCTGCAGCATAAGCATGCCATCACCTGTAATTTCTGTAAGTCCAGATCCCAGTAGTACACATATAAGGACAAGCAGAAATCTGGTGCTTGGCAGCTGGAAAGCATGCCAAGGTTCAGTGCTCCAAAGGTAAAATAATTTTTCTTACTTATTTTGAGTGGTATGAGTTACTTCTTCACTTCCACAAATGATATAGGAGTAAATCTAGAAGCATTAATCTTCCCAGACTCTGCCTCTGCTTAATGTGCAGCCACAGCCCTCCTTCACCTCTGCACTGAGTTCCTTAGAGCTGCTCAAAAGCACAAGGGGGCTGCTCTTTCTATTAGGCTACTAAGTGTTTCAACAAAAGAAGTGAAATCTTCTCTCTATGTTGCTAAGATTAATTTTATCTTTAAGGAAATTACCAAATAATTCCTAAATACAAATATTTTCTGGCTATATTCTTTCTTTTACACAAATGAGTAGAAAATCAAACTTTAATCATGTATATAATCCTCAGATCCTTGAGTAGCTGTTGTACTTCTCTTCATGGCAAAAATCACATCAAGAGTAGAAAATAGAAAAATATCATTTTAGAACAAAATAAATCTGTTAATCAGTTTAAAATAATGACTCAAAATACTGAAGCCTGAGCAATTTCTTCTTTTTTTTTTTTTTAGAAATTGAAACAGATTGAAGTTATGCCAAAAAAAATTGTTTATTATATTAGCATATCTACTCTGTCTTCCTGCCAATTCTGTTGCACGGGGAAATCATGGTGGGAAGGGAGAAAAGAAAGAAAGAAAGAAAAGGAGAACTAACAGAATTCTCAATATTATAATTTGGAAAATACTAACTATTGTGCAGGCATGGGGATGTATTTTGGCATATGTGTTGAGCCAATTCTATGGGTTCAGCACAGTTTAAGCAGCTCAAGAGAATCACTGTGACTGGAGGGGAAAACATTGCCCCTGTCTTTGTGTAAAGAGAAGTGATATTCCCTTATCTACAGATAACTTACAAGTGACTGACTTATGAAAAATGCAAGTATATGAAACCCAACAAAGTAATATCTTGTATTAAGACAATTGCATTTGGTTTTCAATATAAATGAATAACAAAATATTCAAGATGACTAAACATTAAAATCAACAAATGAAACATGTAATTGGTATGAGACAATGTTCAGATCAAAATGATAATCTAGTAAACATAGATAATTCACTGAATTATTTGATTATTTGGTTTGATTTGATATAATAAGAGCCGAGACTAGAGCCACAGATCCGAATTACTGATAACTAGCTTGAGTAGCTTCGGCTCACGCATGGACTGTCAATGTGTCTCTCAACTCATTTCCCACTTGACCTCCCGGAGGGCAGCAGAGCTGTGCACAAACCTACACTGTGCTTTCTGCTCCCGGACTTCGTTAAAAAGGAAAAACTGCACCAGAAATCTATATCGAAGCAGTACCGAAACAGAAAAACGTCATTTCTGAAAGCCTTAAAAAAACAGAAAGGAAGGAAATAAATTCATAAATTGAAAGCTTTGCCTACATAAAGAGTCATAGTGCCTCTTAAGAGTAGCACTTTGAGGCATTAATAGTTGGGGCAGAAGTTCAGTTTAACTATTGCTGCAGCTTAAGGTACACAATTACATTCTTCAGCGTTGACATTTTCACCTTGATAAGCATAATAATGCCGTGCAGATGCAGACTAAAACCCGTAATTTCAGCACTCTGCTTCTACTCACATTGATTATAATAAGGCACGGCACTGAAGCATGCACAATCCTACATTTAATTGTCAGCATAGCCCTTCATTTAAACAAGAAGTTAGTTAACAGGATGCCTGCTCCAACGAGTGTGGGAGGCATTGCAAATAGCTGGGGCTAAACAGAGGAAGTTAAATGCGCCAGCAAAAATGTGCAAAAAGCCAGTGAGGGCCTACATTCACCTCCAGTTTCTCTGTGGGTTTTGATGCAAATTAAAAATAAAATATGATATGTTTATATTTGCAAGAAAGAACCTGGGTTTGATATTTCTTTTTTTCTGTCTTTACTTTGTTTTTTAAACTAGGGAAAGTTTCCCTGCAGTTAATTCTACATCATTAGGAAACAGCAAGCCATATGATGACATTGAAAGACAGATTCTTGTACATATAGAAATACCCAAATATAATAAACATGTCTGAGTTGGAAGAGTGAATGTATAATATTAAAAGAAAGCCTATGTAAATTGAGAAAGACAAGAATACTGTGCGCTGCATTTTGTTTCCTAAGTCACTTCTGGGAGGAAGAGAAAAGCAACATATAGCAAATAGAAAATGATTTAAACTGGGACAATAGTCATACATATAAATATATACATACACTTTATTCACACATGTATGTATGTATATGAATCTATTGATTGAAAAATATCTACCTGATAAAAAATGAATACCAGCAATACAAAGATCTCATACCTGATAGAATTTCTTGTATTTTTAACTTGTACTCTCTTGTTGCTTGATGCTTGAAGCAGCACAAGTCTGGGAAAAAAAACCCCAAACAAACCACACCCAAAACTCAAAACAACCAGAATAGCCTTGTTCACATCCACCACATAATTCTCTTTTATGATGCCACAATGCCTTGGTAATATATTTTAATTCCTTCTGATCATATGAAAAAGAGAGAAGACTCTCAAAAATGCATCATTTTGAAAGGGAAAGGGGTCTTTTCTCTGGCTCATTAAATGCTGTGTTGTGCTTTCTAGGCATAATTAACCATCAGGCACTACGTGCACTTTGTGAGATGACATATCTAAAGAGCTGCAGAAGTTCAGTGGCTCGTGGCTTTCTCACTCCAAGCCAAGGAGTTACCTTGCGATTGCCAGTGGAAAGGCAACATATGTCACATGCTGAGCTGAGGAGCTGGTGGGAGGTCTGGCGAGACATCGGGCAGACTCTGGGGCTGCCTCACAGTCAGACCACGTCTGCTCTTCACTGAAGGTAGCGGCAGCCCCAAACTCAGCTCATGAGCATCTGGCACTAGACCTGCTGGTTTATTTTGTTAGAAATTTCATGCTGTTGCTGTACTATTCTCTAAAGCAAAAAAAGTTGCCTCTCTGGGGTACCCAGCTAGCCTGACATGATGCCTCTGCACTGGTTTAGCAGCAAAGCTATAAATTACTGTGCTGGCTTATATATCATATAAGCCAATGCAAAACTATGATAATGTAATTAGCCCATGAGCTTGTAGTAAATACAGACTTCAAAGCAACTACTGTAGCAGATTTATGCACATTTTCTGCCAATTTATTTCCAGTTCTGCCTCAAACCTAACTGGGTATAGTACTTCAAGGTCGAATCTCTGCCTTGGATTATGCCGGATGCAATTCATAAACTTGCAATTGGTTGAGGTTTTGTTAAAATGACTTTTTAAATCCTTTTATAGAAATTAAATGGGAACTCACCAACTTCAGTTAAATTTTGCAGGCCAGCAAACCAACAGGTAGATGTGGAAGGAAAGCCTTTGTAACAGATCATGGGGTTCATGAGCGGTGCTGAGAGTCACTCTTCAGCTACAAGCCCTACTCCTGCTTTGGGAATGCTGTGCTGCTGGCCCCAAGGAAAGGAGCAAACTTAGGGAGCTTTTATGGAAGTGCTACACTGTGTAGCACTAGATGCTGTCAACAGAAGACATTTGCCATAGAAACTGTGTTGCAAGGTGTTTCCTCTGATGAGTTGGCTTTTGGTAGGCCAGAATGCTGAGCTGGTACAAAGAACGAAGCACCTGGATAGTCTCCTCATGGAGAATAATACAATGTTGGTGGGAGGACTTGCAATTAATTTAAGAAGTGCACTATAAATTAAGTGCTTATAGTTTTGAAGTGATGTGTAGTGCAAATCAAATGTTTGGTGCTCTAAACTTCTTGAACTTTAATTAACCACTGCATTCATTAAAAAGGAAAAAGGAAAAAGATAAAAAAGAAAAGGAAAATGGTATTTATTTCATGGGAGAAAACAGTTGAATGTGTTTATATGAATCATTTAATATCTGTCAACAAATGACTATCAGATCTGAGAGGCAAAAATCATCTAATTGGCCCTTAGCATTTAGAAGCAGTTGAGTGATTGGGAGGATACTGCTACATAAATATTGTCACATAGTATCTTATCTTAATAACTAAATTATATAGCATTTATATGACAAATCATGTTGAAGGCAACATGCATAAACATTTATTATTCAGAACATGAGGTGAGATGAGACAACAACTAATCCCCACCACAAACAGTGCTTTTTATACATTAATACTGATAAACTGAAGCAGTCAGGCTAAATTGCGTCTATAAGCCAACTGGCACCTCTGGAGTTGTCCTGATAGACCACAAGAGAGACTTTCTTCAGTGATTTCATTACATCTAAATTAATTTTACTCACATTTTTTATTCCTATTATGCTCAGAATTATGCAAAGACAGTGTTTACTACTTCATGTGAGGTTACCTTTCAAAACTAATGATAAAATTTATGTTGGAGGGGCAACACATATAATAGCTTTCTCCTAAAAATCTTGCTACGATTCCTTTGCAGGATGTTGTTAGATCAATAAAACACCATTATCATAATGCAGCAATTTTCTGTGCATTCTTCCTGTGGTTGGTCATCTCACTTTCCTGTTAAGATTGTATCCCCCTCCTCTGCTTCACTGCTGCTGTGACCACATTTTTCTGTGCTCTAATACGGGCAAGATGAAATGCTATGCCTAAGTACAAATCTTCCTCTGTCATCTGTAATGGAGCCTAAATAATTTGTCTGGGTTATGTCATCATCGTGGTTAACTCCAAGGTAACTTGAGTATATATTGAGAAGGCCGCCTAGCATTTGACTATGATTGTCTCGGAGTTTTCTCACTCCTGTCAGAGTGTTTTGTTCAAGATATTAAGGCTGCCTTAAGTACGGAAATTCCTTTTTCTTTTATATTATTCTTTGGTTTGCTTCCTTTCTTCCCCTTCTACATACAGATACAGATATTCATCTATAAAAATACAGGCCCCATACAGAAAACTTATTTTCCTTCAATACTTGGGGAGGTGGGGCAGAGGCATCCTCACAGACGCTGGCATAATGCTGACATAAATCAGATCAGTTCTAGGTGAAGGTTCCGTGCTGTGAGGTTTCTCATGAGCTCAGCTGATTGTGAGAGACTGTACCATAAAAGCAAGAGAAATACCCTAACTAAAATGAGAGGATTGGATATAGCAGCATGTTTCACTCCTCCACTGCTGAACAGTTTGTGCAGATGCCAGTGCAGAGGTTCAACAGTTCTGGATTTTCTACTGTTGCTAATACTAGAAGGTGCAGTAAAATGAGAAAGAAACATGCCGCCGCCGCTGCTGCTGCTGCTGCTGCTGCTGCTGCTGCTGTTGCTTTCAAAATAAATATTTTACTAAAAATGTATCATCAATGTAAAATCCCACAATGTTATGCTCCTGAAAAATAATTGATAACATTTCCTTCTCCAAACATTTTAAACCAAATCACAAGCATCAAAACATTCTTTTATGAAGAAAACCAGATCAGCTGCAATGGTGTTGTAATATGTAGGAAATTCAGCGAGGTATCTTTATCCCATTTTCACACAGTCAGTACTGCCTGAATCCAAAAGAAATGTCTTGAAATGAATGTTCGTCATTGCCTCCCAAACCCCACTGGACACTTGATATGCAGTTCGTAACTTTCTAGAGCAGAAGGGATAAAATCAAAACTGAAGTGAGTCACAAATCTTAATTGAATTTTTTTAATAGCATGATTTTCAACAGTGCTCATTTCATGCTTTCAAATTAATTTGAATATAACCGAGCTTATGTTTCTACTTTAACCCTCTTTAAATTTTGAGTATATTTGTGATTTGAAAGATATGTGGGCATGGGGAGGTTAGATTTTTTTCCTTATTAGCTTTTTAATTTTTTGTTACCTGCATCTATCAATAAATGCATCAAAGTCACTATTATGCTAATTCAGAACACTGCCATGTTTTTTTACCTGGGTTATTGGATAATAGGGAAAATGTTAATCCATTGCCATTGGAGGAGAAGGGAAAATAAAAAACGTTTCAAATGAATATGAAATATATTTTCTACTGACTGAATTTTGAGTATTGTTTAACTGAGTCATAGTCATTGTATCTACTTTCAGATGTTGCTGAATTAACTCCTAGTGCAACTGCCATATAGAGCTGACAACTTTTTTCCAATCTTTATGACAGCATCTTTAGTAGTAGTATATATAATTCTTTCTGATTATATACCATATACTTTCAGAAGAAAATTCAATTTACCTTCTTAAAACATTTTCATAACAGGGATACAGGGACAGAGAGCAATATTCATGTCATGGGTGTGGCCGCATCTCAACTGGTCTGTTTAACTGGCCATATGAGTATATGGAATAATTTTTAAAAGTGCATATTTAAGATAAGATTCAGCACATCACAAACTAGATAAGACGGCAGGGGGATTGGAATGAGATGATCTTTACAGTCCCTTCCAACCCAAGCCATTCTATGATTCTATGATATATTAATCCTGCTCCCCCCAGGCTGGCAGCCACCTTCCCAGGAACCTACCAGCTCTCACCCTCGGCAAGCACCCAGCCCCACGCTCCTCTTTCCCCTCCTCTCTCCTCCCCTCCCCTTCCCTCCCCTCCTCTTCCTTCTTCTCCTCTTCCTCCCTGCCCCTTCTTTCCTTAGCATTTGTTTCTCATCACCTTTTCATCTGTGTCTTTTCTCCTAACTTGGATGATTTCACGTTCTTCTTTTAAACTGCAAGTATAATCAAACCAGAAACTTGCCTCTGTGTTCTTTCTCTCCAATGTACTTTGATTAAAACTACAGCACATGGAGCTGACTTTGGGACAGAATAAGAATCTGTAAAATGTCCTTATTTCAACATTTGTTTTACCTTGAGAAATGCATTTTTTCTAATCTATTGCTCAGAATTCAGAGTTTTCCCCTTTGTCTTCTAATTTCTCCAAACATTGCTGCTGTCTCAGTCTTAGCAGATCTCCATAGAAATGAAAGAGTGTCTGCTCAGTTATTTCCCACATGACATTACTTTTAGATATTCCAAACCTTGGTCTGTTGTAATATACCTGAGCTCTTTCACCTGTTTTCCTGTTTAGTGCAGCTTAATTATTACACTCTTCAAAATCACACAATTAACACAATTTCATTTCATTTTTTAGATATTAAGAATGCTTTCAACAGAATTAAGCTAAAATTAGATGGTAGTAACTCAATTTTCACTTCTAGTCATTTGGGAGGCTTTTTTCTTTTTTTTTCCATAATTCATTAAGAATTAAATTATGCTTATTTGTTCACAACATCCCTGTGGCCTTTAATATCTTGAAATATATTAATCGTACCCTCACCTCCAGAGAATGAGTCCTTGTTTTATGTGAGTTTCTCCTACTATTCTCTAGACCCTGGAAGATAATGATCACTTTTTTCTGCCCATTTTTCTCTTAGTTCCAGTCAAGGACGCTGAATTTCGGTTTTGGAGAAGGGACTTCTGCTAAATTACTATCGCAGAAACAGAATGTGCACAGCAGTAACTGAAAAATCTTGGAAGAATTTGGATAAAAGAGGCATTCAAGCTTTGGCTCAATGGTTTTCCTTTTAAAGAACCCAGTTCTCAGATATTTTAAATCTGTATGTCAAAGGCTTTTGGCCTTTGGTTCAGTTTATTAGCTATTTAGGAAATTTGAATAAAGGCATATGATCAGACTTTAAAACAGCTGGAGGTTAAAACTGTTTGATACAAGTTCGTGTGATTTAATTGTTTGGTTTTGTGGGGATTTTTGGTTCTCTTTTCTTTGGCAAACTGCACAATTTAGCAGATATTACTCAGAGATTGAGAAAGATGTTCAGGAACAAAAAATACATGCGTGCAGTCCTTTCTATTTTTGTAGAATTATTTTATTAAACACCATCTTGTTATAGTCAGAGCTCTGAAAATATCTTATTCCTCACAACAGTTATTCTTGATTTTGTTTTCTTTTGTTCCAGTTTTATTCTCTTGACTTTGCATCCTAAGTGTCTTGCCTTGCCCTCTATCTTCTTGTTTGCTTTTTCTTTCAATCAGCTTCATTTCTTTCCAAGTGTGGAAAGCACTCTTTTTTCCTATACGAAGATTGGCTTTTTAGCCTCTCAAGGTAAGCTCTCATTTTAATTTACACAGAGGTACTGCCACTCTTTTTGTAGTAACCAATAGTGAAATGGTCACCATCCAGTTACAGAGATGCTCTAACACTTGTGACCATCCTCACATACTCCCTGGGAGAACAAAATATTTCCTTGTTTTCCTTTTGGAGAATGGAAAAGGGTTGTTAAACTGGCCTTGCGCCTGGTACAAAGGTACCGACTGGAGCTCCCCGTGCTCAGTCTCCTGTGGGATGCTTAGGGCAGAAATGCCAGTTTAGGACCAGCCTGGCATCTTGCTTCTTCTGGAGCTTGCCAGGGAGCTCATCCATCCCAGCTGGCCTGCTTCATCTCCAAGTCAGCCAGGCCAGTTTACTGTGACACATGCTGTTGCTAGCAGGTTTTCTCTTCAGAAACTGGCGGTATGTCAGCTATGAATTTGCTTCTCCAGTTGTGCTGGAAGATCAATAAATTACAGTAGAGGCAGACAAGAGTCAGTCATATCTTAGACTGGCCTGGCTGTTTCTTCTATAGTGTAATAAAATTTTGATAAGGGTAAATTCCAGTTGTAAATTTACCATGGCCTATTCAAGACAAAGAAGAAAAACAGAGCTTTTAAAAAATACATCTGTTCAAAAGGTAGGCGTATTTTAGTTTGGTGAGAACTGAAACAGAGCTGGCCCCTTCTTCTTACCTTCTTGCATTATTATGCCTATACTTGAAATAATTGATTGCCTGTGTACCTATTACTCCTGACCTCCAAGGTAAACTACCAAAAGGCTGCTCAGATTAAAAAGTTGTACTGCATCAGACACTTATATTTAAAACACAAGAAAATACTTAAATACACCCACTTTCTAATGCAGATTTTCAGACTTAAGACAATTATTCAGCAAAGGAGAAGTATTACTATGTACTACACAGAGAAATTTTATGAAGACTTTGAGCTAGGAAACCTGATATAATGCACAGCATGACATTTATGTGATCAAAATTTGTTGTACAAGACATAATGCTGCAGCAGAAATAAACATAAGGCTGTATGCAAATGCTTTATTTTCATATATATTGTCCAATATTTTTTTCCAGCAATCTTCCACCATTACTCCCTACATCCTGCTGCTTTTCCCTACTGCCTTCCCTTCCTCCACGTACCCCCATCTCCCTTTTCTCCTGTATTAACTCTCTCAAGCTTTGTATTAACTTATCCCTTCAGCTTTGTTGACAAGCACTCACCAGCTCTCTCTCGGAAGGAGAAGCTGCACAGGCATTTACTGCAATTCTGGGAAGGAGACCTGCAGGTAGTTTAAGAGCACAGACCTGAGATATCGAGTCATAGTAGAGTTATAACTGAGGTGATACTGGCCAATTGCTATTTGGCTTCTACAGAAGGTAGGGGTCAGTTTGCTTTTGCAGATACACCAGCTGAAAAAAACCCCTAAGAAAATTATTTAATTGTATCTGTAAGGTTGTTTCAGAATTTTAAACTCTAAGATTTAAAATTCCTCCTGTGGGCACAGATGGAAACAACACTGTCACTGCATTGGCAGTGGCACTGGTTGCCATTAGTAACAGATTGAGCCCAGTAATCAGACTGGACTACTAATGGCTGCAAGTACACTTTGCCTAACCAGTACTGGCAGGAGGCTTTCCTTACAGTGATAAATGTACAAGCTGTGACTTGCATTTCATTTCCAACCTTGGCAAGCTAAAAGAGTCTGTTAATGAATGAAGACATCTTTAAGCATGCGGTTGTATGCCAACAGCAGTTGGTAATCCTCCATATCCATCTTATTTCATTCCATTTACAATTCCACTTGTAATCAAGCAATAAATAAACTACTGATGCTTGGCCAGCAATACCCACATGACCTTAGAAAATGTTTGAAATCTGAAAAAAGCAAAATATGCTTGTCACCAATATTGCTTTCATTTTCACTTCAACATGCAGATAAACAGTGCATTTGAAAGTCATTCTGAAAATAAACTGCAGCAAACTCAATCAAAACTTTTATTTATTATTAAACATGACATACAAAAAAAAAGCCTTCTGGAAATGGCTATTAACACTAACATTCAGCATGAGGTATTTCTGATACAGCATGTAACAGAGTATACAAAACACAATAACAAAATTTCAGTAAACCCCAAAGATGTATTTATCATGATATTGACACTAAAGAGGCTGAATTTACAGAAAGCAGGAAACCTTTGGTTGTTTGTATAATTCTCATTATTAAAGGTAAAACTGTTTCTCTTCTTTTGTGTAAAGGAGAAAACTAAGCAGAGTAAATAAACATATACTAAATTTCAGTACTCACCCTGTTAGTCACCCTGTGTTTGATATATTTTATCTTTTCTTCAGCACATACAGTCCCTAAGGGCAAAAATTTAAAGTATTTTCCCATTCCTTCTTTAACCTTGAAGGAACTGAGTTGCTGCCATTCATTTAAAGCTCGTCTGGTTTTGACTAAGGGAAGTAATTCAGCTTGTATTACTGCTGCTTTTCATCTTACAGCACAATTCGATTTCACAACCCTTCTTATAACTTCATTATTGTTATTATTAATATTTTTCCCCATTTTAGGATTAAATCATTTAAATAATGAACAGTCAAGAATTATTGTTTTTCTAGCTCTTTACAATCTTTTTCGAAACTTCAAAACTGTTTTGAAACTGCACACTGCTAATGTCTCTTAAGACATTTATTTGACCACAGACAATTCAGGTGTTGAAGAAAACATCGTCCAGAAGTATGGACATCAGCAGGGAGATGGTCATAAATAAACTGTGCAAAATAAGGTATGCTGCTCAGGAGAGCTGCTTATGAGGCACCATAATGAGCCAGGGTCATGGTATTTGCACAGCAAAATAGGAAAGGAAACCCACCTGAGAAAATGGAAAGTCAGAAAAAGATTCGTGGGCACACAAAATGATCATCAAGATACAACATACGTAAGCAAATTAGATGAACTAAGAAATCATCACACTTTTCGTTTAGCAAGCCTCATGTGGTAAATGACAGACTCTCAATGCTTTTTCCTTTTTGGATACTTGAAATTGGATCAAAATTCTATATGGATCTGGAGAGTTTCATTTCTCACCAATGTCGGTGGGAGTTAATGAGTCTCAGTGTCATGAAGGTTTGTAGCAATAAATTACTGCAGAGTACTAATCCAGTATCAGACTGTTTGGTACAGTAAAATTTGGTACTCTAAAACCTTAAAACATTTGCAGAAACCATAACAAATAAATTTCTTTTTAAAGTACATTCTATTTATCACCTGAAGTACTGCATTAGGTCTGGAGTCCACAACACAAGGAAGATGTGGACCTCTTAGAGTGAGTCTAGAGGAGGGCCAAAAGATGATCAAAGGGCTGGAACACTTCTCTTGCAAAAACATTTTGAGAGCTGGATTTGTTCAGTCTGGAGAAGGGAAGGCTCCAGAGAGACCTTTTTGTGGCCTTTCGGTACTTGTAGGGGGCTTATAAAAAAGAGAGAGTGACTTTTTACACTGACACATAATTATACGACGAATTTATTTTTAAACTGAAAGAAATTTAGGTTAGGTGTTATGAAGAAATTCTTTACCCAGAGGGCACTGAGGCACAGGAACAAGCTGCCCAGACGAGTTGTGGATTACCCATCTCTGGAACCACTTAAGGCCAGTTTGGATGAGGCTTTGAAAATGGTCTAATGGGTGTCATCCCTGCTCATGGTGCTGGCTTTGAAACTATAGGATCTTTAAGGTCCGTTCCCATCTAAGTCATTCCTCTACTTAGAAATCAACATGCAAACTTTTAAAAGTTGTTATTATGACATTTTCCCATTCTATTCATAGCAAATAACTTATATAAATAATATAATATCAACCATTTTAAATAAACTATAAAAATAAAATTTATAAATATAATATATAAACACNGGCCAGTTTGGATGAGGCTTTGAAAATGGTCTAATGGGTATCATCCCTGCTCATGGTGCTGGCTTTGAAACTATAGGATCTTTAAGGTCCGTTCCCATCTAAGTCATTCCTCTACTTAGAAATCAACATGCAAACTTTTAAAAGTTGTTATTATGACATTTTCCCATTCTATTCATAGCCTATTCATAGCAAAAATAATATAATATGAACTATTTTAAATAAACTATAAAAATAAAATTTATAAATATAATATATAAACACTAATATAATATAATACAATATAATGTAATGTAATGTAATGTAATATAATGTAATATAATATATAATCAGACCACTACTGTGGTCAAATAACTGTCTTAAGAGATGCTGCAAAGGTCACCTCACATTTGCATTGCAGTCCTTATTTAAATTCAAACATTTGAAGCATCTAAAAATGTTACGGAAGAGCTTATGGAACATGAAGGGACCTCTTTCAAGACACAGCGAATAACTAGAAATAGGAAAACTTACCCACTTCTTCAAAATTCAGTGAAAGATTTATGGCAAATCAACACTCAGTCCTTAAGTCAATACTGCAGGGAACATTCAGGTTTGCATGTTTGTTTTCTGGAAGCAGATTTTAATCTTTTTGAGAAAAAAACAATCTATGCTAAGAATTTTTAAAACATTTTTACCACAAAAAACCACTTAGAAGTCAGCTCGGTCATGAACATTTTGCACAATGTATGCAACAGATAGGAGGCTGATAGCTGTTCCTCAAGGTGTTTGAAGAAAATCACCAGAAGCATAGGCAATTGAAAATAAAAATTAGGGATATAAAACACAAACTATAGTTTATGCAAACCCCAAATGAACTATTTTTACATACAGTCAGCTCAGAAAAGAGCTGTTGGCTCCTACATCTGTCTTTTTTTTTGATGAGCTTCAGCAAATCTGAATAGATTTCTTACCTACTAGGTGTTTGTTTCTCCTCTCTGCAGGCACATAGAAAGAATTAGTTTCTTCCCAATTCTTTTTCAGAGAGAAAGAATCAGTAAAAAGGTTTATTTCCCTTACTTGACATAAAAATCTGTAAATTTTTCACAAAGTACTTCAGTATTTTCGGTGGATGAATTGATGAATAGGCTACTACTTCAGCTACCAGACAGCTAATAGAATGAGGGTCTTCATAACTTATTCTGCCCTAGAAAAGATTTCTGACCAATCCTCACAATGGAAACTTTTTCCATAATTGGAATTTTTGGCTTGATAAAACAGTGTTTTTGTACCCAGCTGAAGAATAAGGTTCGCTGCTGAAGTGAGACACTCTCCTGACAGTACCCCCAGCTACAGGCACTGACATTAATGGTGATTTGTTCAGGATTGTTGGGAGTTTTTTTGTAAAATGTGCAAAAACAAAAGAAATTTGGGATTGTTTTTCTGGTTGGGTTTTTTTTTTTTTCATTATATCCAGATTGTTTTGTGTTTATGATATTTAGTAAATCTCTTGATTAATTACAGTGCTAAGAGAACACATTCTGCTGCATTCAGTGACCCTTAATGTTTATATCCAGATTCCTAGGGATACTGAAGAGATACTGATGGAGAGAGAGACAGAGAAGGAGGGAGAGAGAGAGGGGGGAGAGGGAGAACTCATTAGGCGGTAAAAAAATAACTAATTTGAACCAATAAGAATAAAAATAACAATGACGTTTTGTCAAATGTATCAGTTTAAGTGGGGTTCTAGGGAAATGTGTATACCTCTCAATTTTTTAGTGTACAACTCTGCCTGTGGCAGTATAGATACATTTTTGTTGTACAAAAGAGAAAGTTTGGAATTTGTTACTATATAGCTTCTGCAACTTACTGATAAAAAGCTGTCCATCAAAAGGGTTGGTGACGCAGACATATCATCTCACTGGTGAGCTATTAACAACATAGATTGATTACAGAAAGAGTGTAGAAAGATAGCTTATCTTTGAGCTGTAGAATTTTATGTGGCTGAACAAGAGAGGGGAATTCAAGAAAGACTTTTGCCAGGCTTGAAATGGATCACTCACCCCGGGGGTTTTTTTGTGGACTTCCAGTGTTGACCTCAGTTGAATCAGTTCATCTCTCTGAACCTTTGCTCGAACAAAAGGAAGAGAATAATAAGATCTATTTAATGTAAATGTTGACTTTATTTTTAAGATTTAAAATTTAGGATGTGGCCTTTATTCTGTCAAGGCCTTCAGGTATTTGTGACCTTCTGGATAGAAAGTATGTTATGAAGTCAACGTTCCTCAACATACACATTTCCTCTTAAGATGAACGTTTTCCCATGATCAGTAAGAGCCTAGAATGTTGCTCCTAAAATTTACAGTGAGCCATGAAACCTCAACTAATCTATCAGTTAAGAATGAGCTTTTCACACTGACTTATTCTATTGATCTCCCTTTCTGAAAATTTACTAGCTCCTTTAATATATGCTGTACATGCACACTCCAAAATCAAATTTGGCAGGTTTCATCAAGCAACTATAAGTGAAAGAGGCAAAGTGAAATCAAATTCATCTCCTCCATTCTTCTTTCTCACCCACGTATGACTTTGTAGTAGAAATATTCTATAGGTGCCCTTTAAAATGCAAAAAGCTTTGACAAAAGAAAAGCTTTGTATCATGGCTTAAATTTAGATTGCAAAGTAAGAAAACCTTCAAATTGTACAGGGTACTTATTCACTAGGAAAAACAGTTTTAGTGGGAGTGAGGGAATTCTCAGTTATCTTAAAGAAATCATTCAGCATCAATTTACGAAAATGTTTATTCACATCATTAATAACTGCTGTAATTTGGAGCTGCTAGAATGCTTTCTCAGATAAATCTTCCTTTCAGGGATCTAATTGTAAATGGGACCCCAAAATGTATTTGCTGACTGAATGATAAAAGGACGTTTAGTAGCAACATAGTCACAATGTGAGAATTAACCTCAATCTGAAATTATTTTTATTTAGCAAAATGCTTGTCATTATTGCTGTTTTATCTTTCACTTGGTACATGAACACAAAAAGAAGAAACCGGCTGAGTGTTTAAATATTTAAGAAAGCAAAGTGATAGAATACCCAAGCTATCTATAAAAGTCTGATAATTTTCAGAAGCAAAGAGTAATATCTAGGTTGGAACACAGTGCAAAGTTATTGAGAAACACATTGTGATTTCTATTTTCCATGAATGTCAGCTGGACAAGCATTTTAGACCTTTTTTCTAATTAACCTTTCCTTTTTATCTTAGCTGCTAAAATATTTCAAATAAACATGAAGATAATTCACACACCCCCACCCCCCCCCCAAAAAAAAAGAATAAAGAAAATAATAAACTAGTGTTGGAGTTAAACCTAATACCAAGTCTGATCTTTAATTCCTCACAGTGTTTATGTCCAGTCAAGCAGACTTTGCTAGCAGAATTAAATAATTCCCTGAACTTCTCTTTCAGTGTATCTATCAGGATAGGATACTGCTATCCTGGCTTGTAAGGCGTTCCCTTCACTTTTCCCAGGGACCATGGTATCTGTAGGTTTTGGCTCCAGTAAGGGTGCACACATGCTTAAAACTTAGACAAAACCATGACTTTCTGTTGTGTAGCTACCAAATCAAATGTCCGTCCTTGCTTTGGCTTGGAGGTTTCATACACACTGCAGGAGAACAATTTAATTTCTAACAGTGGGATTACAGCAGGATTCACAAAAATTCAGTGCACATGCTTAAGGAGTGGAAAAATGTGCTTCAAATATGGATCATGTCAGAGGCAGACCCCTCTCCCTAGCTAGGATTCACAGGAGCAGAAGCAAGGTGACTTAACTTACCTGGACTATTTTTACTCACACACAGGCTGACCCATTTATAACTAGGTAGCTTTCTAGTTAATTTAATTCCAAGCTTGTGCCCCGAGCTTGAGTGTAAGAGACCTGGGTTCACTCTCTTCTCTGCTTGAGAAGATCTGAATTCTTACCTTCCAGGAGAATATCCCATAAGATATTCATGAGGGAGGAAAATATTTTCCCCCTCCTATTTCAGCCTGAAAGCTGCTCCACTTTGCGATAACTAATTAAATATTCAGTGCACCAAAAAACCTCTAAAGTTGAGAGCAATTCCTTAGCCAAGGGCTATGGGTACTTCCCTTAAGATGAACAGTCACAAATCCAGTTCTTGCTCCACTGAAAACCTTGACATGGTAATCAAGGAAAAAAGAACTTCAATATTTGCTCTCAAGAGAGTGAATTACTCTACACAAAGCAAAGGAAATAGGACACATCCCCTTTCCTTTGGCACAGGAGTATTTATTTTAGAGATGCACATGAAATGTTTTGTTGAGCCTTTTCACACAGAACTAATAATTGACAGTGGGACTCCTGCAAGTCAGTGGAGTAACCACAGAATAGTGCCACCATGGGTTTCCAGTCAGTGTACTCTGAGCTGTAATAATGTGGGAACAGCGTATTTACCCACTCATCTAGAAGAATGGGCTCGCAGAGTAAAAATGGTTATATAATTTAGAAAATTAATTATTTTCCTATTTAAATAAATTAGTCAGGGGGTTGAAGGTTACAAATCTTAAGGGTTATTGTTTGCTTAGAGCAAAGTAACATTAAAATGTTTAATTCTTTTATTCTATAGTATTAATAACTCAGTGGTAATAATTAACATAGAAATATGCCTTTCCCTAAAAGCCTGAAAGAATTAAATTATTTGTTAATTGCTTAACTATAGTAACGATTAATAATAAATAAAGGCAATCAGAATTCTTTCCTAGGGTTATCATATGTGTCCTTTTAGCAATTTATAATGGACCTCTGGGTTACTTGTTCTAATTAGTGGGTTGGGACACTCTTGTTAAACATGTACTAAGTAAAACCAATCTGGCAATATGTACTTTACATGACATGTACCATGAGGAACAGTCCCACCAGCAGAACACAGAGAACCGGCTGTTCCGCCATGGTACGTCTAAATCTAATTGTCGGGCAAAGCCACAGAATTTTACAGCATTGTAGCCATTTGTGCCCAGAAGCTATTTTTCCTTGCTTCTGTGGTTACTATTATAATTTTAAACTGAAACAGCTTAACAAATGATGGATGACCAGGGAAGCTGTACAGCACTACACGTATAGTACAGGATATTTATTGCTGTAAGTTAAAGTCTGTGGTTAAATCTTTGAAGAAAGGAGTATTTCTTTTGACACCCAAAAGAAGTCATAAGAGCAAATCAGAATTCCCTGGGTCCTAGTGGATGTCCTAATAAAGAAATACATTTTTGCTGGCATGCTTTGGCACAAAGAAACACTCAGAATGGACCATGCCTAACCTGCTTGTGCGTTACAGACCAGTTCTGTGGAGACCGTTATAATGTTAAGATAGAAATGTAACAATGTTAGAGTCTGATATTAGGATGAATATGCCACTACTCTTTAAATTGGAATAGATAAAAATGATGCCCAAATCGATTGATACATGTGTTATCTTGACTGCAGCCCCCCACAGCAAAATGAAGGAACCATAAATGAGGAAGAGGAGACAGAGAAGAAAGGAAAGAACAAAGAACCCTTTACTTAGGAGTTAGTTTTTTATATAAAATGGTGAAAAATGAAACAGAGCCTGGGGCAAGAAGAAATCAAACCTAAGTTTAAACACAAGAGGTTGGTCTTCTTTATAATTTTTGGGATTTATCTATCTGACAGAAAATATGTCAGTGGCTATGTGGCTGGAGTTTAAGTGACTGATTACCCAAAAGCTGTATGTTTTAGGGAGTTTGGACAAAAAATTGTAAGAGCTTATGTAGGAGAAGAAGGGAAAGACCAACTACTTCATCAGCTACTCTACAACTGTAGCTGAAGAAGTGGTTTCAAAGTGTTCTCATTCTCAGATTTGGTAGATTACTAAATTTTGCCAAGTGGTTTTATAAGTGCGTTTTGCTTTTATCCCTGAATTTTTTCTTTTATAACGGTTGCTTTTGAGTGGGAAAGTTCTTTTACTGAGTGTTCCCCTGGAACATATTTCCCTGGTCTGGGGAAAAGAGAGCATTTTAAATTTTTGTATTCTTCCCTAGAGAATTAAAGAAAAGCTATCATAGAAAGAAACTTATGATTTCAATTTTCAGAGATTGTCATCTTCAATATTGGTTTCTATAAATAAGGGTATATTAAATTCATGCCTTAGATCTGCGTAAGTATGATGCTGAATTGTAAATTTTATTTTTTTTCTTTCTAATACAAATCAATTTTAATTTTCACCCCAAAATTACTTTTGTCACACATTTGATTAACTGATTTATTGTTCACTGTTAATGCTGTAATGTGACACATCTCATTGCTTAACATGGCTTGATCATTTAGGACTTCTTGGTGAAGGTGCTGAGCATACTCCTAATTTAACAAAAACATTTGACAATGAAAAAAAAACCTCTATTAATAAAGAAGAAAACTACCTAGGTAGTTAACATTTTGAAGTCTCTTCAAAACCAACAAACAACAGTAATATTTCCTCGTTTTAATGCAATCCATACCGAAAACATAAATTCTTAACTGAAAGAAACACTCAGGAATTTCAGAAGTTCAAGTCTACTAATTCTTTTTTTCCTTCATGTGTAACCATGTTTCATTCTTTGTTTCTCCAGATGTCTGTTACCTGGAAGCAGCAATGTTGAAGCCAACACTGGAGTAGTACAAGATTGAAATATAAATCTTGTAGACATTTGAGGAAGACAGAGAACTTTTATTTTATAAAATAGATTTCTGAATGTTATTTAAATTATATGTATATTTTATATATGTATATATACTTTCTTAAATGAATAGGCTTTAAATATGAAAGGACTTTTTAAGTCCCCTCAACCCTCATCTTTCTCACAGGGTTGACTAGTGTGTTATGAGTGAATTAGTTTACTTGATAAAAAAATCACCCTTAAAAGAGAAAGAATAGGTTGTTCCTAAATAAGAACTGTAGCTAATTAAATATACATAATTTCTTTCTTTCATTTTCTTTGGCAAAGCTTCGCAAGAATTAATATTACTTTAATCAATAAATTTAAAATGAAGCAATAAAAATTGAAATTAGTTTTGAAAAATGGAAATTAAGAAAACACTCGCAAAGAATTCTGTTCTTTTGTCAGAATGCCAAAGCAGAAATATGAGTCAACTTTATGAAATTTATTAGAGAATTAGTCCAGTTACATAAAAGGGAAAATATGAAATTTTTCTGTTTTAATTATATGCCAAATTTGATGCTATTACAGTAGTTTTTTCTTGATTAAAACATTAAATGGGAACACTACATAGAAATATCTGGCATATTGACAGTTGGAATTGTTGAATGAGCCAGCTATTGAGGCCACTAAAGAGCACTCTCATCTTAATACTGAGCACTTTGTTCTTTCTAATGGAAATGCATGTGAAACAGCTACCGGTGAAACAGTACCATCGAGGGTAATTTCATCATTCACTGAATCATGCAACAATCATATAGAGCACAGATTCATTTAGGATGTTCGTGTAACAATGCAAGGTTCTGGGAGGAAAACCTTTAATTTTGTGGGGATTTTCCTTCAACTATTTTTTAATCTAATGATAGCAATAGGGTTGGATTTTTTCATTGATTTTAGCAATATTTGTCTTTGATCTTAGCACCACAGATTTTCATAACTGGATAAAATTAGCAATATTACAATGCAAAGTTGTAGTTGAAATGCACACACTTTGCTTATTTAATTAAAAAACGTAGTAGCCTGAATGTTTTTACAAATCCAAATGTTCTGAAAAATGCAAGTCAAATGTCCTGGTTAGGCTTTTATGCAAGCAATATTCTTCCTCAGGTTCTCAGCAATAATTTATCCTTTGTCTAAATCCATGACATTTCTGACTGTTAAGCAGAAGTCTACAAAGCCTTCAGCAGTTACCCTCCATAGCCTGAGTGCACCTAAGAAACTTTTGGATGCGTTTTCTGAGGGTATTAATTTTAGGAGCAGCTCCTACCTGAGCATTGTTCCACGCCTGAGACCAAAACGCTGCGACTAGAAGTGGTGTTTGCCTTATTAAAGAGGTCACTCTGCAGGCAAGCCTGCAAGGAACCTTAGCCCTATTTCAGGTGTTTAACGAGTCTAAAAAATGTGATGGAACAAAACCACAAAAGTATTTTGAGTTCTGCTGGGCAAATGCTGGTTGAAGAGCTGCTCACTTTGCTGCTACCATCCCAACACAGTGAATTATGGAGGGGAATATTCATATGTGCCACTGGAACAAGTTGGACTGGGAAGGAACTGGAGTGCATGAGATAAGATGGTAAAAGGCCTCACCGTACTTTGATGGAGGTGTTACTACTTATTACAAAGACCGATTTTTTTTCCCTTCCTATTTCCCCCCCCTCTTCAAATGCAAAGCTAAACCAGCCTTTATATCCTGCAGGATGCAGATGCTTTGGAGATCTGTAAAAAATCATAAAATCATGGAATGGTTTGGGTCAGAAGGGACCTTAAAAATCCTCTTGTTCCAACGCCCCCGGCCATGGGCAGGGACACCTTCCACCAGACCAGGTTGTTCAGAGCCCCATCCAATCTGGCCTTGAACACTGCCAGGGATGGGGCATCCACAGCTTCTCTGGGCAACCTGTGCCAGGCCCTCACCACCCTCACAGAGAATTATTTCATTCTAATCTCTAATCCACATCTGCCTCCTGTCATTCTCCCTTTTCCTGTCATTACGTGCCCTTGTAAAAAGTTTATCTTCCATGCACTAATTCATGCACAATTGCTGTGTTACGACTTGTAGTCTCATTAGGAAATGGGTAGACAAGGGTACTGACTTCAGATTAAATCCAGAAACCCAAAAGAAGCCCAGAGATTCAGCTAAGCAGAACTTCACACCTACTCTTCATAGCTTTAAACAACGCATAAAATAACATTTGCCAAACATTTCTGGATTCAGCTCCTCCAATGAATACTGAAAGATGAGCAGTAAATCTAACTCATATTCAGATGCTACTTGTAAAACAAAACTGAAATCTGTAACGGAAAGAAAAACATTCAGGACAGACAAGAGACTCCTTGTTGGGCATAAACCACAATGATTTTTCTGACTTAAATTTCACACACCTATTTTGAGGGCCAAACCGAAAACAAAGGCCTTCTCTCAATCTGAGAGATGTCCTCTCTGTGACTCCCTGCTGAGTTACAAGGAAATTTATCAGACTTATCAAGTGTACTTGGAGGGTGTATGCATACTGTGTTCTCTTTCACTATCATTTCTTTCTTTCGCGGCTCATTAATTCTGCATATATAAACCCAAACTGATTTTTGTCTATTACTATGACATCTTATAATCTCTTCTCTTGCACTTCTGAAGTCTGTATCATTATCACTTTTCCCCACATTGTCCTTGTTTCAGATAATTTTCAAAGCAGCAGTTTTTATCTTTTCTTCCCAAATGCACTCCAGTCCTCTCTTTTTATCTGTATGGGTATTTTCAACGTTTCCCAGCCTGTTATCCACTCTAAAATAGTAATATGCTGCTCCTGCTCTTCCACAGATGTTAGGGGCAACTGGACTAAGAGGTGATTCGTGCATCTCTCTGCTGGCTACAGTACTTTTTGATTGAAACCTTCTACCTGTTATTGCCTAATGGCAGAGTTCTCAATCAGGATAATTTTGTGAATCATATTTTCAGTCCAGAAATGCTGCACCAAGTGGTTTATTAAAGATCGTGTGTATTGCATGCAGCTCATATAGTTTGCAAACTAATGTTTAATTCTGTTTGAAAAGATATGTCCTCACCACACACACCTGCAAGGCATATTTATCCTACCTGCACCCCGACCCAGATGGAGTTTTGCTATTCTGGGATCAGGGAGCTGGAACTGATTGCTGATGCTAAAATGTGGAGCAGCAGTGAAGTAGAACAAAGCTGATGGAAAAAAAAGAACAAACAAGTGCCCCCCCCCCCCCAAAAAAAAAAAAATCAGAAAAAAAGAAAACCCCCAACTGTTCAGATACTTCAGCCTACTCCAGTGCTTTGACCCAAATAACCTGATCTGCAAATAGCAAATAACTTCTGTGTTCTAAATCAAAGGGGAAAAATAAGCTATTTGGGTCAGAGTACGCAAAAAAAAGGCCCTACCCAAATGACTAGTCTCCCTCAGACACTGGTGTGTGCTTATCTTGTGGATCTTTTTAATTTGCAATTTTCCCATGGCTCCAGACAGATGTGTCAAATAGATCTGAACGTTAAAAACATTACCTAAAGCCACAGTGATTTTTAATGTCTCCTATTAATATATTTATTTTGAATACAACATTCTGTAAAACTGGCATGGTCTTCCTAAAGAGTCTAAGGCATGTGGATGGTGGAGTAAAAATAACCCCCTCAGCTTTATCTTGCAATTTCCACCCCATATCTCACTTCGGTGTTCACTTAGTATAATGACATTGTCTCTTTCCAAAGTGATCAGAAACATCTTGACTTCTCTCCAAATCCATCTTCTGTTCACTCTGGTGCATTACTCATCACTCCCAAAGGATTTTTTGAGGCTGTGCACAAGGGATGGGATTCAGAACAAAGAGCTTACAAGCAGATTGCTTCGGTAGAATACAATCGTTTATAAATTTCCTATTCATTAAGTTCTACATTCCCAAGAAACATTAGTACTAAATTTACACTCAATTCCAAGGACTCAGCTGGATCTCTATCATAATTTATAATGACACAGTGAGGAACTACCCCATTATTACAAAGAATGAACTAAAGGTGCAAAACTTCCTCAGAAACAACCAAATCTGAAAGCACTCTCCAGTTATGTTCCTTAAAGAACCCATTTGTAATTTTGGCCAACTTGGGAGCCATTTGCAGGAGAAAAATGATAGGTCTGGTTACATCCACTGATGGAAATCATCTTTGAAAAGGTCCTCTTTTATACCAATTCCACTTTGTACACTTCATTTGGGACTATCATGAAGGTCATATAATTTCATCATATGCAAATGTAATAGACCAAAAACCCCATATTTAAAATATTTGTTTGAATCTTATTTGCTTAACTATTATAATTCAGGGTGTTCACAGAGATAAATGACAGCAAGAAGGATCCTATTGTTCTGTTCAGGAGGAGAGACTGGGAGAGATATGAGTCATCTGGAAGAATGAAGAGAACTTGAAAATTTATCTGAAAGTAAGCAGCTTTTTCAGGGAGAGGCAATACTGAGAGAGACAAATAGGGAATTCACTGAGGGTGGCAAACACAAGTGATAATTTCAAGGAAGTCACTTTACAAGGATTATAATTTTCCCAGTAAACTGACTTGGAACAAACATAGCCATCCAAGTCCTATCAACTAAATCCACTTGGAGGGCTTCTGCCCCCATCACACACCTGCCAAAAATCAGGTTTTTCTAACCTGTGCTTGAACCGGTCACAGTGACCCCCCCTGAGCCAGATGTGATATTTTAAAAGACCAAAGAAATCAGTCTAGATACCAGCATAAGATATGTCTTCAAAAGTTGCTATAAAAAGCCATTTCGAATGGGCTGGTACCCTGTGATGTGACATTCTTCACACATCCCTACCAAGGACCCAAACTTCACAGTGACCAGGAGCAGGACCCCAGTCCCCTCTCCCCAGATCCATCTCCTGCAGCATAAAAGATGCCTTTGAGTCCCTTTACATATCCATTGGATGTGTGGAGAAATGCTGGACTGGCAGTGCTTCCTGGGGTTCCTTTTTGCAGTACCCACGGCAGAAAATACTGTGCAGTAACACTTTCTGCCAATGCTGTCCTTCCCCTGAATCCAGTTGCTTGATCCAGAAGGAAAAGCAGCATGTCACACATTTTAAATAAGAGAATTCTACATATTAACTCAATGTTTTCTTAAATATAAAAGACTAAGACTACTTACCTTAAGCAACCTTAAAAAAGAGGAAATAACACCATGAGAAATATCACCCCTGGTTGCGTTAATTGGATGAGGAAATTATGTTGCTTGCACATACATATCTGAATAGTTATTTTAATCATCTTAATATTATTAACTGTTTGGAGTACAATAGGTGAGATAAATGTAGGAAATTTTTGATATCTTGTTTTGAATTTTCATAACTATCTCTTAGCATTATATTCCCCGCTCCCNCCCAAACTATTGTCTGAATTCACTGACAACTGATCGAAAGGTGCCAGAGGTATTTCAATCACTGAGATAATTCAAAGCCAGATGACACGCTGTTAACACTTAGAAACTGTTGCCCTCCCATTATGCTTGAAAATGTCTGGAAATCCCTAAATAAAGATTTTAGTAATGCATATGTAATAGCACAAACTGACTTCAGAAGACAAGCATATAGAAAAGCAAATCTAATACCTGTGGACCTATGGTATAATTTCCATTAATTACTAGGCAAAAGCAGGACTAATCAGAATTAATTTTAAAATCCTGATATGAAGAAAAAAGTTAAATCAATAATTAATAATCTATGTTATCTTTTATCACTAGAAATGTAATTTTCTATACTCATACTCTGCAGTATACAGCATGTATATAACTTAGGACAATCTCATCTGGGTTTTAGTTTGCATCTATAACACTGTATTTTCTCAGCAGTGTGAGATTTAAAAAATTAAATTTTTTTTTCACATGGGTATACATACAGAAATGAATCTGGCAATGACTAATGAAGTTACAATTGTACAGTGTTTCACAGATACGAAACTGCTTTCAGATACCCACAAGTTACTGAAAGATTGACTTTGGGAGATAAAGAATTTTATAGAAAAATTATCCTTTAATCCATGTTTAATTTTAAATGCCAGATGAAGTTCTAGTGAAAAGCTGAAATGCTGTTATGGCCTGTGATAGGACTTACGCGTGTTTTCAAATGTTTTCCTAATTGGAACTTTAAGCTCATGATTTAAATCAAGTACATCATTAATGTAGTCCCTTATATTTATTTCTTGGCTGAGTTTCAGCGGTCTGTGGAAATACTCAGCTGTCCATTCCTCCTGTGACATTTGGTGCCCTTGAACAATTTACCATTTGTGACCCTGTTCCTTCAGACTGTGAAATGGACAGCATAGGAAGTATAAATTTGTCCATAGTATCACCATCACTATTCAGCAGACTGCTATTCAGCTCCCAGCTTCATTGTAGTAAGCAAACACAATAAAACACAGCTTCTTTCACAAACTAACAAGATAGAGGAAAGAAAGGAAGCGTTATCATCTCTGTTTTTACAAAAAAATTTCAGTGGAATTTGTGAAAATCTATTACATGCCCCTCTTCCTTGGGAGATACCCAATATACCTTGAAAGTATGCTGTGAGAAGAAAACTGTGACTTTTGTTTTCCAGAAAGCAAGTGAGTTGCACTTGGAAAGTCTTCATGTGCTTTTGAAAGATCTGTCCCTAAGGAGCTTGACCATTAAAGACATGCACAGCTGTGTTAGAAACTAAATCCAGGTATTCTAAGTTTTGCTTCATTGCTTTTCTGACAAGACCTTCCCCTCCCAGTTCTTTCCCTCACAGCTAAATGTATATGAATTTGCACTATAAAAGGAGTAGAAGTACAGAAAACTCCAGTAATCCTCAGGAATACAATTCAGGGTCTACACATTAGCAACTGGCAAAAGAAAATTACTTTTAAAATGTTGCATTTCAGACTAAACAAAAGACAAAAAAGAACCCAACAACAACAAAAAAATTGAACTGGTCAGAAGCAATAATTTTGCAGTTAAAAGAGTTGTTTTTGTATTCACCATCCCCTCCCTGACAAATGGCACAAATGCTTTTGCCCAAACCTGCCGCTGAAGTTCAGCCCCAGGTAGAGAACAAATAGAATTTTCAGCCTGAATGGTGAAGGTTTCCAAAACTAAACAGCAACTAAGGAAAGCTGTTGTGCAACATAAACAGTAGCAGGTCATGACCAGAACACTGCTAGTATAATAAAGATGTATTTAAATGCATTGACATGGAGAAGGTGAAAATATGCAGGAATAACTCTTCTAATTTTTATGGGCAAGAGATCTTTAACTTACTACTTAAGTACTGTTTAGATTGAAATGCACAGGTTTCCTTGCTCTTCTTCAAACTTCCAGGGAGTTGCGGGGGGAGTGGGCTGTGAACCAATACAGATCTGGAGTGGAACTTAACTAAAAAACCAAATTAAATAATAAAGGATGTATCATCTTTAAAATGATAATTCTAATATTTGCCTTAAAAAAAATCAGTAGAGCAACTAGATGGAAAAAAAAAAATAAAAAGGGGATTAATTTTTTTCCCCCTGCTTTTCTTTATGCATGTAGTGAAAACACAGCAGTGGTTCACAGCCTTTTTGGTTTAGGTTAATACTGCCTTTTGCCTTTCATTATAAGTAAGCACCATCATTTCTGCCACGTACTTGTTTCTGTGCATTAGCATGCAAGCCGTACATTATATTAATTGCTTGCAAGAATAACCAAGTGCAGAAAATTGAATTTTCCTGCCTTTTCTTTGTGCACCGGAACGATATAAGTCAGAGACACAGGCTACCCAAGTCTGGCAGACAAGTCACTGCACTCTCTCGTGGTGGAGAGCAGAAGGTGTTTTTTAGAGACAACTGTCTCTGCAGAATCCGTTAAGTCTCACCCTGAAAATATATGCAAAAACCTCATGTGTGGTTTTGCATTATTTACATATATTTACAAGCATATAAATATTTTGCTGGTTTTCCTATGTATATATGTGAAAACCTGTGTGTGTGTGTATAAAAAAATATTAAAAAATATATGTATAGGACAACACGTAAAGTCAAATTAATTCTCAGTGTCTTTTTACTAGAATTAAATACCCAGCAAATAATTTAGGAACATTCTCTTATTACATCACCTCTAAAAATTTAAAATAAATTTTCCTTATTACAATGTGTGACCAAAGAAGTGCATTAATTTTTTAATTTTGAAGATAATGGATGCTCTCAAGACTTTTTCCAGACTCACATTATTTCATACTATTGAGTATTTCACCAAAAATACTCCACTGATATTGCAATATTTAGTTTCCATACAGAACAACTTTTCTCAGAGTAGGACTTTTTGGGGTATTTTTGAGATGCAGATAGTAATATTCCTTCATCCAGTCTTCACTGAAATTAATGAACAATATATAAAATGGGAAATTACAGAATTTAGATGAAACCCATTCATTAACTCTGCAAAACTTTAAATTTAGGGAAAGATAGATGATTACCAAAACAGAATAACAATTAAACTTTTTTGTACTATACTTGTTCACATAGTTATTGCTGTATTTACCACCATTAATTAGAGTTCTCATTGAGCTAAAGAAAACCCTAAATCTGTTCCCTCGGTGGAGTTGAGAAAAAAATATGGCAGACAGAGAATTTTCCCTTTGATGGTTTTATAAACAAATTTTCATGATAAGTTATCTAATTTTAACCTTTGGATGGCAAAAGAAATTTTCCTTTCTTCTTAAAATGTGATGGATTCTATTACTTTTTTTTTAAATGAATTTGAAATTACATTAGCAGATTACTGGATTAAAAACAATTTTATTGGAGTACTTTTGGATTAAAAAAATATACCTAGGACTTGCTCAAAGTATTCCAGCTTGAATTTTCATAAGAAGGAATTATCTGTCAGGGAATAGATTGTTCTTTTAAATACATAATTTCCACTAACTGAGAAAAAAAAATGACATCACATGAAATCACTTATGCAGATCAAACTGGGAATATTTTGGAACTCTGGTATTCTGCCATGATGCCTTATGGGTGCTGCAAAGCTGATACCTCATTTTTCTGATCTGTCATCGTGGCTGGACTCCCAGTTTGTTGGCATAAGCCCTCATGCACAAGGACACCTATTCTCCCTCAAACAGGTGAGTTTCCATGATTTAATGTCCTGCAATCAGCGGTTGGATTTGTAATGATCTAAGATCCAAACATAATTTTCTGTATAAATTTAAGATGTTTTTTGCCAGATATTTCTCCACGTAGTTGTCTTTCTTAAAGTTCACAGTGTTTGCCCTTGCCAGAGTTATACAATGATCTTTTCTGTCCATACACTCTTGCCTTTTCTGTACTTGCTGTCATGCACCATAATCACCAGGAAATGTAGCCCCTGTCTCTGAGGCATCTGGACAATTTGCAGGAATATCTTCGCTGGAATTTGGACATGTGAATGAATTGAAACCCAAGCTTCTTGATTGCAATAGTTCCGAGTTCAAATTTAATACACAGACTACACATGAAAATCTGTTACTAAAAATTTTTCTGGGAATTTTATGAAACAGCTGAAAATGTACCAAACCATGGTAGTACAGATAGTCACTATTCAAGTGACTTCAAGTTATTCTATCTGTTTCTGGAAGCCATTCTTCCTGGTATTTCTGGAGTGTCTTTCAGATGCACTACTGTTCCCAGATATGAAGGACCTGAACCACCCCTCTCCATAATTTTGGAGTAAATCAGAAATAAAAGTAACAAAATAAATGTGAGTAGACCAATGTGTGATAATGAATTAAGCCCAACGTTTTACACTGAGATAGCTACATTGGCATGTATCAAAAATAAATAAAGGTTAAAATATTTAGGAGCTACTTTGAGAAACATTTGCACTGATATTTAATCACCTAACAGTAAATTATATATAAATGCTCCATGTATTTATTACCTACATTGCTTTACATGTTTGCAAGCATATCTCATTGCTGTGATTTGTTCTGCTTGTCTCCTAAACTGAAGGCAATCCTTTAGAATTTGTGGAGCTAATGCATAACTCTCTGAGATGCATGTTTTATTTCACAGTATTTTTTAAGTGTACAGTTACTGGAGGCCAACTCACATAATTAAAAATTTGCAGATTAACCATCATTGTGCAAATGGCAAGACTGCATGTTTGTGTTAGCATTGTCGCTGATTTATTTGCTAAAGCTACTGCACACTGTGCCTATATTGAGAGGTGGGGCTACACCAACCTCCTGGTGACAAGTCCATCCTGGTGTTTATGTCCCAAGTGTCCCAATGTGTGAATAAATAGAAGAATTTTTAAATAAAGGAACCATTCCAGCCCTCCTAACCTGAGACCATACCAGAGTGGAAGACAGATGAGAAGGAAGGACCTGTCTCTAAGGGTGTAGCTATATAAAGGGAAGATGAAAATTAATTCCCAGCCTTGAAATGACCTGAGCTGGCAATTCTAAATGGTTTATAAAAAAAAGGAACTTGCCAGCTATTAGGAAAAAAAGTGTAGTAACACAACCAATTTTAATGTAGAGGCACATTTCATACAAGTAATCCTGTTCCTTCTGCTGGCATTGGCTTAAGATCACCAACCTGGCACCAGGGCCAAACACTGTCCTTTCACCATTTGCAGATTCTCAGGGTGGGGCACTTAATAAATGCTATTACAGTATGATTAAGCAGGGTAGTTATCTTGGAAATGTGAAACGCTTGAAAAATATTCCTTCCAACATCTGGATTCCAAAGGGGAGCTGAAGGCAGGTTTGGCTCCAGAAGTGTCACACCTCAAAGGAAGAGGCTCTGCTTTGAAGCCCAGGTTTTTCAGGGAGCTCTTCCATCCCACACCACCTCACTCATCTAGTTTTGGTTAATCTAATGCCTGGGCCAAAAGCAATAGAGCTGGAAGAGTGTGGCTCAGGGCCGGAGCTGGTTAATGCAAAACTCCTGTGCCATGCTGCACTGGGAAGAGCAAACATGACCTCAGGCCCTGTGTCTAGGTCTGGCTCCTTTGGCATGAGGAGATCCATGTGCTGAACCTGACCTCTGGTTGCTGCCCCATTGTCAGGGCGCTGTGTGCAGTGAGTGCACATCATGCTCTTGGCTTCAGGCACATGTAAACAGCTTTGCAGCTAGTTTTATTCAAGTTCTGTTGTCATGTGAAGATTAAACATCTGAGCAAATAATCACGAAGCCAAAAGTGGCCATTTTCTCAATAACACATCTGTTAGGATGAAATCCTGATCCTTTGTGCTTTGTGTGTGCTTTGATTGCCTAGGGAACTGGCATGCTAACTTTTGCTCAGAGGTTCTCATATCTAAAGTCTGGGTTTTGTTTAACAGTCAGGCTTAACTCTTGGGCTAACAGTTTTCCTGGAGCTTCCAACATGATCAAATAATTATGTTTTGTAAGTGAAGGACACAGTTATATCCTAAAAAAAAGAAGATGTGTGTTAGTTTGTCAATCAAGTAAAACGATTAATTTAAAACAACTCACAACAGCTACAAGGGTAGGAAGGATTATTTACTTGTTAAAAGGCAGCTATGCTCAGTTAGGGGAAAATAGATAAGGGCTGGATCAAATTTTAATTATTTTGTTTGATTTTTTCCTTGCCACAATGAGAGAAAAAAAATCATTCAAAGAGCAACATTCAACAATCGAGCATCTTGAAATGAAGCAGAACAGAAGGGCTGTTGATTTTGACTTCATCTTGTCCAGCAGTTCAGAATTATATTTGTAGCCCCTGAGGGGATGTCTAGGTAGACTTGTTCAATCCTGCTGAATAACTACAGGGCAATACAATAGAAAATAATACTGTACCAATTGCCATATCAGTAACTACGCTGATATTTAGAAGCAGTGGTCTGAATTCCACCCTGTGGTACATACCAAAGACAATATAGTAACATCAACATTCCTGCTCCCTCTTTCATCGGATTCTGATATCCCTCTTTTTAGTTTTCCCTGCTGTCATAAATAATTAAAGTGCAACTACAGTCAACATCCCATTTCTCCATGCAAATAAGCACTGGGATCTTCTGATGATACTGCTTGCTCCATATGTCTTCTTTGGTCAGTCCTTTACAATCAAAAAAATATAAGCTAATCTCACTATTCTGATGCTTCTGTCTTCCTTGGGACATAAGTGACCATGTTTTCATCCTTAGGAATAACAAAGGACCACATATTCCTTGCTTTTTTTTTTTTTTTTTACATTTATTTTTAGCAACTTTCTTCATAATCTTACTTCGACTAGGGCTTCTATTTCTATTAACAGTGGGTTGGCAAAAAGAAGTGTTCTCCCTTTGCTGCCTTTTTAGTTTCTGCAAAGCTGCACAGGGACCCAGTTGTAGACCATTGTCCCATAGGCAAGAGGAAAATGACAACTTTATCCATACAAGCTAATCACCAAAAATTTTCAAAGGCCTTCATCATTTCTGTTCCTAATTAAACCTGTCTTTCTTCCTGTATGTCTAGAGACACGTTTTCAGAGCCTGCCTGCTGCAGAGGCATATAATCCGAAAAAGCTGGAAGATCCTGGTTGCCTTTCTGCAGCCTTTTTTTCAGAGCCTCTATCCAAAAACACCCCCGCCAAGAGAGGGAAGAGGGCCATCTTCAATACCTAAACCTGCAGATATTTATCAGCACAACACAAGTTACGTTTTTATACCTGATACCAACCTATTCTTTTGTGGACAAAGTCAAACAAAATTGCTAAGGGAATATCTTAGAGAGAAAATAATTTTATGTTAGAGAAAATAATTTTTTGAAGTGCTGCTACTTCACTGAAGAAAAAATGCTATTTATTGTTTAATTATTATGAGTTAAGTTCCATACCATATTTCACAATTCAGGAAAAAAATCATCAGTTCATTTATTTGTTTATGTTTGATAAAAGCATATTAAGGATAAATTGTTCAAATGATTTTGAGCTTGTGAGAGCTCTTTGATATATAAAACTACTATATAAAAGTACTACTCTGATATAAAACTAGAGATTTCTGTAGAGTAAAGATCTAGGAAAGCTTAGTTTGGATTACTTGATATTACCTAGATTACCTGTCGGGTTTTTTTTTGGGTTTTTTTTTTGTTTTTTTTTGTTTTTTTTAAGGAATATATTTTTTAGATATTGAAGAAACCTCATATTTATTCATTGCTATGTCTAGTAAACAAGGAAATTACAGCCTATGTCACATCATTCCAAAACTGTTCTGTCACATCAGGTGTCCCAATGCTATCACTAGTCCACTTTTTACAAAAAGGTCAGACCTCAGAGAAATTTACTCATGATGAATTTGTCTGCCTTATAATGGATTTCATTAATCCAGTAATTACTAGATGTAATACAAAAAAAGGTCCCATTTGAAGGAGAGGGTGGATATATTAAAAACACCTCAAATCAGTCCTCACTGTAACACTATTTTCTTCACCTTTTGTAAAGCCTGTTCCAGATCATAACACAATTCTTGTTACACAGTTGATCAGTTTCAGTAGTATGAGAAAAACCTACTTCCATATCATACAGAAGTGACTATTTAAATACATATCACAGGAAAGAAAAAAATTGCTGCATCTTTTCTGCCACCAAGGAAACAATGCACACTTGGTTGGGACAAAGCTTTTGGTCTTTCTGGGCCTCAGTCCTCAAGTGGTTGTCAGCAACTCAGGAATGACACATACAGCATGTAAAAATCCTGCACCCACGAAGCTGCTCCATATTTCAGGATGCCTATTTCCAGACAAGTAGAACAGATGGGAAACACTTGATGGAAAACTTTACTTCAGAGGAATACAATTAGGCTAGGTAGAAAGCTAAGTTTAACAAGTGTCCAGGTATGTAAAGCTTACATGTTATCAAAAGGTATTTTAGAGACAGTATTTAGAAAACAAAATAGAATTATTGTGAAATACTGTACTTTGTGTAAGCATCTTTGAATAGATGTGCTGTACAAAATAAAAGGGGAAAATTTGTATGTGGTATTGACTAAACAATTGGTAATGGCTCATGACTACAACTTTTGAGACATACTACAGGCAATATTCTTTAACTCAGAAATACAAATGCTTCATCTTATTTGTACTGGCTGGCTGAACAAAGGTTTCAAAAGAGGTAAAATAAGTTTCTCCGTTAAAACTATCCTAATGCAAGTGAATTTGACATTGAAAAGGGAGATTTCAATATAGTATGTGGAATTATTTTCCCCCATGCTTTTCTGTTATGATGCTGCTTTTCCTAAATATAGAACTACGGATATTTGCCCAGCTGAAGAGATCCACTTTCCTCCTTTTTTCATGTTTTAAGGTGAATGTCTATATCTAGATCCACATCTTGAACTCATATGATTTTATACCTGCCTTCATATCAGCACTGTTAATTTCAGTTTTCCTTGCTGAAGATGAAAGATGAGGTTTTGAGATACCTGGCAGCTTTTCACCCCCATGACAGATGATGCCTTTGCTTCCTTCTTTGGCTGGAAACAAGAGGGCAGTACAACATGTGCTTTGCAAAAGCTTGCTTCTGCCTAGAAAACAAAGTTACTGGCATTAAATTCCCTATGTCCTTTTCATACCAGCTTGTTTTACAGAGATTTAGAGGGTGATTAGTATCATTACCAGACCTTACTTGTTTCAGGGCTTTACCCATTACTGGCCAGGGCTCAATCAAATCACGCATATTAAAGCCAGGTCAAAGTGAGCTGTGCACACAAGGAGAAACACCACCGAGAAGCCTCAGCTAACTACTGCCATCAAGTATTAACGTCACAGGTTAATGTATGTGTGACCGTATTAGTTCCACACGGGAACTTCAATACCAAAGCCAGGGAATGGACCAGGTGATAAGACTGAAGAATGGTGAGACTTTAAAAATAATTCTTATGTCTTGACTCACCAGAGTTAATGACAATGGGAGCACAAACTCCCTATGCCTTTGCACTTTACAGCCTTTTCAGAAAAAAAGGAGTAATTTCCACTAAAACAAAAGCATGCAAATATAAATAATAGAATAAAAACATTGATGATCATTACCCCTTAGCCTGCCTTGAAAAGCCACAGTTCCAAGGTGAGATCAGGGCACCGAAGCACTCATGGTGTTCTGTGCTTGTTTTATAAGTGCAGAGGTAAAAGCCTAGATAAAGTAAAAATGTGACTGCCAGCATTAAAATGGGATGCAAGATGGGACACGGGGAAATGAAGGTCAACAGGATTGTCTACTAATAAGACATGAACTTGCATTACTTAATGATACCCTTGTAATCTGTCAGAAGTAGAAAGCTTAAGGAGTTAGTGAGCAAAGAGAGTCAAGTGGAAATTAAACCAGAGTTCTAGCAATATTTAAAAGAGAAATTAAGAAAATATTCAGAATTAAGCCATCTCAAAAACTAAGATCCACAGGCAAGCGAGTATTTTGATAAAGTACATCCAGGACATATTAATTTGTGTTCTTATTTTCACAGAAGCACCATATTTTAAAAGAGATTTTATTAACCCATTGGATAGAGTATTCTTTTTTTTTCCTTCTCTTTTTTATTCATGCATTTCGAGGCTACATAAATGTTTTGAACTAAAATTGAATGTTTAGACCTGATTTAAATGTGAATACAGTTGTTTTAATGACTTTCTTTAAACATTAAACAGTAGTGATGGTAGGGTATCAGAGTCTACAAACAGACATTTGGCTAAAGCTTTCATCAAGGTGTTCATGTAGCAACAGAAGAAAATATGTTGATATAAACATTTTTGTTTATATTAATTAAAAAGTATATCGATATATGTACAGATTTAAGAACATTACATTTCTACCTATAATTATAGTTTTAGGGTTTGGGATTTTTTCCCTCTTTGAAACCAAGCCACTCAGGTAAACATGAGAGATCTCTTTAGAAACTGAAATATGCCTATAAGCACAGGAAAATGGATATAACACAATCTCTATGGTTAGTTACAAATGCATTTACCTTGTGGGGTTTTTTTTGTTTGTTTTATTTGTTTGATTTAGTGAGAAAATTCATCTCCCATCTTCTTCTCAGCTTGGGTCTTTCACATGGTACTTTTTTCAAGGCCGGTCAATACAAATTCCTGATTTAGAAAGCCATTCTCAGTAATTTATTTAGATTGCATAAGAAGCCCTTGGCGTCAGAGAAACAGCAAGAGCTGCTCATCTGTTTCTGAGCTGAAATATCACCTGCCAATAAAGCTGTGGTTTCAGATAAACCCTACCAATAGATAGTAAGTCAGATATACCCTACCAACTTAATTCGGACTTTTTAAGTGAAGGCCATTCAATTGTAAAAACAGCATCAGAAAAAATTCACAGATGCTGTGGTGTTGGCAAATACTGTCAGTCTGATAATTCTGATATTTTCAGAAACCTTTCCTGTCACAAGCTGTACTGGCGTAGTCTGTGTTTTCTGCTGTAATCTGTGTGTCAGAATCCCTTTTGCAGCTCATGACTGGAGATTAACACTGATTTCCAGGCCAAGTCATTACACTTTATCCTCACAACCTTATGTGCATTTAGTCTCACCGTGTCCTTTCAAATGTGGCAAGTTCTGAAGCAACAGCATGAAAATATTTCCATTCCTGCTGTCCCTTTCATGCTATTAACCCCTCCATAGGCACAGGTATCTATACCACAACAAAAAATACTAATGAAAATTTGAATTTTCAAGTTTGGATTATTTTAAATGAAGTTGATAAAATGTTAACCAGAGCCTTGGTGCCTTAAGCTATTTTACAGTAGCAGCAAGCAAATCAGCATCCCTATGAAGATATTTTTGCATTGTCACGGAGTGTAGAAACTGGACCTTAGCATAAGCAAGGGATAGAGCTGCCATTCCTTTGCAAGTCAACAAAGATCAAGCTATCCTTTCAAATTTGAACTGGAGAACACTTGACAAGTGCAATCAGCTCCAAATTTCGTGCTTTGACACACTGAAAGGATCAGAGCAAAAAGGCGAGAACCTGCTTAATGGGTTGGAAGGGATGATGCATAAGAAAAGCTTAGAAAGATTAAATATGTACAGCTTGACTAACCAACAATTAAATGGGGGCAAAAGGGAGGAGATATATCTGTCAAAAGCAATGAGAAGGTAAACACCAAGGGGCAAGAGTAATTATTTAAAAATACAAATGGGATATATCTAGAAATAACGAGATCAAATTGAGAAAAGGACAATGTAATCTGAATTTGAAGAATGACTTGCTGTAAATGAGAAAGGGTGTTTCCACTTTTGTCTCTGGAGAGCATTCTACAATGTGCTAGATCTTCCTCAAAACAATTAAAATGAACTGGGTAAAGCACAGGAGACTGTATCCTATGTTACAGTTCTGTATTGGCAGGGCTTTGCTTTCTGTCCTAAGAGATCTTTTCTAATTGCAAAGACTTTTTTCCCCAAAAAAATTAATAAACAAAAAAATCCAAATAAAATGAGAAGTTATGAAATAATAGTTGTTTGGGAATAGGGAGAAAGTTACAAAAAACATTGAGAAAAAAATGAATAAGCTTTGAATTAATTAAATAAATAATGAAAAGCCACATCAAAATTTTTTAAGGCTTTCTAAGCACTTCCAGTGTACTACAAATCTCATGTTTGTATTCATTCAATTATGTGACCTTGCACAGTCCCTTGCAGATCCAGATTTTTATTAAATCAGGTTTTGAAGCATATTTGAGAAATATTTTAAAATTTAAAATAGAAATCTAAATATGTATTGCTTTTAAGTTGAAGAGTGCGGATTAAAGGAGGAAGGGAGATTGCAAAACAGTTGCAGATTTATACTGGAAGAAATTAATTCAATGATTATGTTAAAACATACTAGGTCTACAAGCAAGAAAGGAGGAAAGAGAATTTCTAAATTCTTTTTCATGTGGAATTAAGCGTAACATGAAAGGAAATTCAAAACTTATATAACAAAAATAGAAAGAGACTTCCTAGTTCCTCTACACATAGGAGTGTATTCTGATAGGCTGAGTGACATTATATAGTGTTTTGAATAGAAATTATCAATTAATTAAAACTCAGTATTTTTATTAAAATTTCTGCTTGCAGTGAGTTTTCTTTCATTGTCATTTTCATTTTTCCCCCTAAAATAAGGATGTTGCTGACTGAATTTTTCTGCTTGAACAGATAAAATAACCACAAATAAAAAAAGCAAAACCAATGGGATGTAACACTTCAATGCAACTGAAGATCTGTACGTAAAGTGAAATACTAGCAATT
Source organism: Machaerirhynchus nigripectus (assembly GCA_013397975.1). NCBI lineage: Eukaryota > Metazoa > Chordata > Aves > Passeriformes > Dicruridae > Machaerirhynchus > Machaerirhynchus nigripectus. Next base: position 162,836 of record VZRQ01003870.1, on the reverse strand, counting down.
GAGACTACATCATTTATATTTTAGAAGACTAGCTATTAATTCTTAATTGCAATTGATAAATTGGTGTTAAATATATATAAATAAGTAACTGGCTGATGTAGATCACCATTCTTTTAATATAGTTATTTTATATTCTTTCTGTGTCCTTCAGATTATATCTGAATCAGAAAACTGCATTTAACTTAGTAGTATTCACTTCTTAAAATCTTTCTAAACTGATTGATCTATCTAAATCAGAAAGTTGCTGTCTTCGAAGATGGTCACAGGCTGTCTTTCCTATTCCCTACGCAAATGTGTTAAAAAGATTTTTATCTCTTTTGTTTACCAAATTATTTATTACTCTAATGAACTGTCATACCTGGCTATGAAATCAGAGATAATATGAGAATTAAGTATGTAAATAAATTAGCAACACTGAGTTACTTCAGAAACTTATCATGATAAGTGGAAATACATAAGAATAACCTCTTCAAAGCAATGCAAGTTTATGTAATGATCTAGAAGAGTGAAATTTGTGTAAAAATCAGTCATTTCTTTGAAATACTTGCATTTTAAAAGCACAAGCTAGTACAATGGAACATAATGCACAGAAGTGCAGTCACACTCATTTTAATCAGGAAATGACTTTGTTCTGTAAAATAACTCTGTGACAGTAAAATCTCAAAATGCTCTGTTTTAATGCTCTGTTTAAAGGATGGCTATAAAAATGTCAGAAAGGATTTCCAAGCAGGCGTCCCTTCACTGATATGAAGTACTTAGTTTACAGATACAAAGCCAGAGCCTGTATCAATTCCCACTGAAATCCAAGGAATTCAATGAAAACAGAGTTATACCAACTAGGTTTCCCAAAAAATGTCACATCATACATAAATAATATGAGTTTTAAAAAACAAATCTGACTGCAAAAATCAAATTATCATTATTTGCATCTATGTGTTCTTAGAGGCAGCAGATTTAATTAGGATACCTCTTCATTATTCCTCCAAAAGAGACTTTCAAACACAAGCCAAACCAAAAAGTGCTCTGGGGCACTGGTTTTTATTGGCAGGAGAACCAGCAAGAGATCATCAGGCAGGTAGGCAAGGTAGTTGGATCTTCAACTTGCCTGTCCCTTTTTCAGCAAAGAGGAATGGGAGAGGGAAAAAAAATGCTTGAATGATATTAAAGCACAAAGAGCAAAAATACATAAGTTTGAATTAATTTATGCTGAACACCACCTCAGGCTAGATACTAATGAAAATATTGCATCCCTTTTGTTCAAGGCACTCAAAGCTGTTGACCACCAGCTGAACTACTGCCATTTCTGCTTTCAAAGCCTCTTCTTCACAACTAGAAGCTGACAGGAAAGCTCTAATTTTTCACTCAGTAGTGCTTGTTCAGGGGGCTGCCTGCTGAAGGAAGGGCTTCTGGGAGCCCCAGCTGTCTGATAACTACCCCTGTGCAGTGACATTATCATGGCCTCATCATCTTTACTGTATGTGGCTCGTTGCATACCTCTCACAGCACCTTTCACATAGCTTTTCAGATAAATTTGGTCCAAACAGTTCTAGGGAAGTAGTTGGCTGCTTCTTTCTATTCGGACAATTGTAGAGTCATAGAGTCATAGAGCCACAGAATCAGTAAGGCTGCAAGAGATGTCCAAGGTCATTGAGCCCAAGCTTTGACCGAACACTACCATGTCAACTAAACCATAACAAGAAGTGCCACATCCAGTTGTTTCTTGAAGACTTGCAGGGATAACCTCACCACTTCCCCGGGCAGCCCATTCTAATGCTTAAACACCGTTTCAGGGGAGGAATTCTTCCTGATGCCCAACCTGAACCTCCCCTGGTGCAGCTTGAGCTCGTTTCCTCTTGTCCTGTGACTTGTTTTCTGGGAGAAGAGACTGATCCCCACCAGGCTACAAACACTATTCAGGCATTTGTAGAGAGTGATAAGGTCTCCCCTGAGCCTCCTTTTCTCAAGGATAAACACCTCCAGATCCCTCAGCTTTCCTCATAGGACTTACTCTCTAGACCCCTCACCAGCTGCCCTAAATGTCCCTTTGCTCCTAATACAAATTTAAAAAATAATATAATAAACATACATTTAGTTCCAAAAGCCTGCAATATCTCAAGCTTTGCATTTTTTCAGTACTTGTACCAAGCTGAAAGTACTTTGAAAAGCAGAAGGCACCTTCTCCATTGTGTATGCTTGCCTAAGTCCCACATAGTCCTGTTATGTCCCAAGAAATGATAATTATTAAATAACTATTTCTAGGTAGTTGAGCAGCCTAGGTTGATCTTTATGGTTACTGATTTCGTAGCAGGGCATGATCAAACCAATTTTATCAGTTTGTAATCACGTATCAGTTTTTCTTCTCATTTGTCTTAGTTTTGTCTTGCTTCTGTGATTAAATTTTTAGTTATCCTTGTGCCATAACATCCTTTAGTCCCAGGATAGTAATGTTATCCTTAATTGTGGTATCAATTAAATTAATATCAATGCTAATGAGAGTATAAAACCTGAATGACATCTCTTGATTACATAACCTTGATGTATCTCTTGTCCACAACGAAACTCAAATTTGAATATTTATTATTATTATCATTATCATTGTTATTATTATCATTGTTATTTTTATCATAGTTATTATTATAATTTTTATCACTATTCTTCTCAGGCAGAGTTCAAAACTGTAAAGATCATTCCTTCCCTAATTTTGTACAATTTCTTGAAAGGAAAACCTCCTGAAAAAATTAAAAGAAGATTGCCACTGGAGGAGGAGATGGGGAGAAATCATTATAAACCTAACAAATTCATAGGGATTGACAGAAAATCTACAGAGAGATTTTTAGCTCACAGAGCACATGTCTCTTCAAAGTCCAGAGATTTCAGAGGGACAGAGAAACCTCATGCTGTCTCAAGAAAAATTGAAGACTTACTTTCAGAGGCGAAATGCCTATGCACCCACTTTTTAATTCAAAAGTCATCTCCATGTCAACGTCTGGTGCAGCTCAGCAATGGTTTTCCTTCAATAGAATTTTATTTTAAATTGAGAAAGTATCCCATCTAATAACATGTTTTCTTTTGGAGAGATTAGAAATTAGAATTAGAAAACAACATCTTTTCCCATATATCTTAGACTAATGAGCATCCTGTGACAATTATATTTAGAATGAGCAAGAGGACCTCTTAATATTAAACTAAATTTCCCTACCCTAAAACTCTGTGCAAAAATGTTTAACAGTGAGAGTTCTGGCCTGCTATTTCACTCATTTATGTATTTATGCACATCTAAAGTAGAGCTTTGATGAAAGAGGGTCCTGCCTTTTATAATCATTCAAATCTTTTCTTTAACTGCTATTAGAAGGGTCTTAGCCTTAAACTGAAATAAGAACTAAATTAAAATAATTAAAGAAAAAACTGTCTCTTAAAAAACACTATCTTAATTTAAAGGAGTCTATGTCTATAAATAAAATCAGTGTATTAATAAATTAATATGGCAACTGACCTTTTCAAATTATCGGGGAAAGATAAAATAGTCCATAAGCCTTCTTGCATAAAAAGCACTTTTGGGGTTTTTTCCACTCTCCCTCCCACCCTTTTCCTTTAAATCCCCCAGGGAACACCTGATAAAACAAAGGAAGAAAGTGGTTTTTTTTAATGGAGAAACTTTACTCACTTAATCTAAAATTTGGAGGGGTAGTAGATGGAAAGAAAATGGCTAGCACTCCAACTGCACTCGAATTACTGTATCTTTTGAATGGCCCTTCTTTACTGCTGTTTATAGAATGTAAACTGCATAGAAATATATACATTTAATAATATATGTCAAACTATGAATAGAAGATCATCAAATTTCAAAAAATTTCAAATGAAAACTCTAACTTTACAGCCATCAGACACACAGGACCAAAAACTTTGTTTTAAGAGTAAGAAGGGTTATTCACTGAAATATTCCATTGCAAACTAATTTTTTATGATATGGTTAGATGCATATTTAAAATTTATAGAATCAGGTCATATAGAAGACTGCAGTAACAGAACACATCTACAAGTATCCCAAAACTAGGCAAAAATGATCTAAGAAGCTTGCTTGGTTAGAATTTAGATCAGATTCAATATATCAATAAATTCATAATTATTCTTTATATAGAATATGCAATATATAATTCATTTCTTCTTTATTTCTGGTTTCCTTTTTTTTTACTTACTAGAGGGAAAAGAAAGGTAAAAGCCAGAGATTAACCAGTAATGCTTGAAAGAAATTTTGAGCTTTAGGGCAAAAGAAATGAGAATCAAGAGCCAGAACAACACTTCAACACATTTATAGAATGTGATGTAGCTGTGGTATAGTCAGGAAACATGAGAACAAAAGGTTTGTACTGAACAAGATAAAATCAGGTTCTAGTGACATGCTTGTCCTGTATGTCCAAGCCTGGCTGTAAAACATGCACTTCATTCTAACCTAGTGAGAACTAAAAGAGAAAGGTCAATTCTGAAGAAAACTACATAAAAGAATATCAGTGACAGGAAAAAATAATGAGAGCTTAACTTTCAAGCCCTACTTTCAGAGGAATTACACTTATCTGAAAGTTAGGTGTGATTCAGATGATACAGCTTCAGCACATGAAACTACATCACGAACTTCAGCTCTTAAAGAACACTGTGCTCCAGAGCTATAAAAACTGGACATTTGGAGTCTCAGCTTTCAGCCAGTCTAAAATCTACGAATTTCATTGAATTAACTCATGCCTTAGAGATAAGTATGGACACAATTTAAGAAGACCAGGTATAATTTGAAAATGGCTGGTCTGAGCAACCAAACCTATAAGCAGTCAGATTCTTTCATTATTTCTGTCTCCTTCATGCTGTATAACATCAAAGACTGAAAAAAATATTATTGTGGTTCAGATGCTAAGTGTTAAATTTGAGATTTCAATGAACCTCTGCAGAAATGGCTGAAGTTTTGTGATGGACTTTTAATTCTCTCATATTTTCTGTGGGAGAACTGGAGAAAAGGGCGTCTTTTTCTAGAAAGTGTTTTATTCACCTCTCACAACTGTTTTCATGTAATATATTCACCAGGGGATAACATTTACTCCACAAATATATTTATATCACATTAAACACTTGTCACAGTCTTAAAATCAGATATTTTACATAGCTCTATGAACTTAATGTTCCAGTTACATAAGAAGCTTAAATATGCTGGAAATAAATATTGATTTCTGGAGCTCAGCCACCATAAGGGTGATGGCTGTAAAAGGCTCTCACAGAAGAATAAATAATATTTACTTTTCCCTACACAGAGCCTTATTCTAAATTATTGAACAAGTGACATGTTGGAATTAAGCACATAAAAATGTGCATCTTTCTGTTTCAGTCTTTACTATCAGCACTAAAATTTTCTCTAGTAGCCTAGATATACTGCAAGAAATAGGATGTGAATATTTGTAGAATATAAAAATGGTTAAACTTTGATTTGCAGAGAAACTGAGATTAGATTATCCAGCTAGGAAAACAATTTAAAGACTCTTTACCTAATTGAAAAACTTAACAAAACACAAACCAAGACTTTTAAAAGGAAATTCTATCACCCATTCCATAGCAGGTGTCAGGATAGCTATTTTAATAAAGACGCATTTCCCTGAGGTTATACTTGACCAGTGGAAGATTATACTATAAATAAACTCCTTGTTTCGCACAACTCTTCTTGAAGCATCTTTTTAAGATGGACAGCCAGCAAGGTTTCCCCAGCCTGACAGGACATTTCTCATGGTTTTCACTTTGAAGATGAGGGCCAGCCATAGATGCTAGAATTTGGCATTGGTACCTGGGCAGGGGAAATCTCCCCTTTAACTTTTGGGTCTGATATCTCTGGCTTCCCTTGCTGCTTTACAGTGTTTTCAGTGCCAAGAACTTTTCCTTTGTCTTATGGATGCATACTGCTCAAGAGGCAGACAAAAAAAAATGAGTGATCATAGCCTTGACTGAGCAAGCCTTGGAAGAACATGTGGATCTGATATGGACTTCCTTCACTGGGACAAAAGAAAGAAGAAGGTTTTCACTGACCAACTTCATTCTGCACAAATTTTTGATTCACTGCTTACAGTATTTCTCTGTGTGGTGTAAAAGGCACTTCTTCCAGAGCCTAAAGCCATAAAAATTTGGCATTCACTGTATGGTCTGCCCCACCTCCTCATCAAAAAACGCCAAAACAAGCTGAAAATGGACATAGCCTCAAACTCAATGCTGTGGATTCAGTGCTGTAAGTACATGCTTCCCTGGTAGGCAGAGGCAGATGAAGTGGCTGCTGCATCCACAGGGCAACTGGCTTCTACTTCCCCCTGGTTTCCTCTGGGTTTCTGCTGGTAATGTCTAGGCACGTGTTTAAAAGAGATTTTTTTGACATTTTTACGTCTTACTCTGGCACCACGAGTGTAAGCACAGTTCATGAACCAGACAACATGACCTATTAAACTTGCATACATCCCAAGAGCTAACCCAACAGGAAGTATGAAATCTGCAGTGTGCTGGCTGTAGACAACAAGCTGAGCAAGGCAGGCAACTAACAGTGACTCTACAAAAGTGGGAACAGGCAATATATTTTCATTTTGGCATCTTTAATAAGATTTGCATGTCTTTTAAATTACAGTTAAACACCGTGTGTTCCAGTTTCTTTAGATAAGAAATAAAAAGGATTTCCTTGTTCTGTATTTAAAGGCAATTGCTTTTCAAGTTTCCTGCCATTATCCGTGCTAGAGTCAGACTTGCACTGTACAGCATGCAAAGAGGGTCCCTAAACTAGTCTGAAGTTCAGAAAGCAGCAGGATACTCTGCTCCAGCTTGGCTTTTCTGGAAGTTCAAAGGAAGTCTTGTGACTGGTAGTAATTTCCAACACTGCTGGACTGCATTGGAATGATAATTGGAGATACTAGTTCTTGAAATAAATACTTTGTACCAATGAAGCTCTCATAAAAGACTTGAGTTCATGACTTTCCTAATGAGCATGTGGCCATAAGAGGCTGTAAAATGATAAAGAGCCTTACTGATCAAAGAATTTTCCTATTTTACTGTGCACTTGTAATTACATGTCAGTGATATGACCTATCCTAACTTTCCTACCAAATTTAAAGAACATAATCCTATACAAAACCCAAAATCTAAATTTAGCAAAGCTCATAAATGTCTGCCTTAAGTTTAAAAAGTCTGAAACATCATGGAAATCTGTTGACTTTGGCTAGTTATGCTCCTATAGACACAGGTTTATATATTGGAAAACAGGCAGAATTAAGCATGCATTGTCATGCATCTTGACTGAGAAAAGGAATGAAAGGAGAACTAGTAGAAAGAAGATTTTAGGAAAGATTTTCCCAACTTTTATAGCCTCTTAGAATCAGGGCTTTTCATTATTTGAAAATTTGGTTTTAGTCATGTTCCATGACTAAATCTCCCTGTAGTTAATAGTAATGTCTAAATTTTTGATCAAGATACATGTTTTTAATTTTTAGTTGAGAAATGGAAATTAGAAATGTCCTCTTTTTATTTCTGTTAAATTTTATAACAGTTCATCACCCTTTTACCCTAAAATTAGGATGCTGTCATAGTCCTCTTAGATTCAGATGTAACAATGTCTAAGCAATGGCAAAGGCAGTGAGAGGAGTAGGAAATTAATGAAAAAACAATAGAAAATGGCAAGACTATAGAGTTACTTTTTAGATTCACTTAAAGGATTTCCGCATGTATTATATTTATATATAGATTATACCTATATATCTTGTTTCAAACTGGATTTAAATGTGTGAAGGAGATCCACCTGCATAAATTCATATAACTATTCAGTATTTCATAACCTTTTAGTTCATTCAAGTAACCTCAAAACTGATCCTTTTTTGCAGCTTATTCAAGTAACAATCATAGCAATCAGTTGGAAAAATTAAATTAACTACTTATCTCTGTTGTACCCTTTGAAATTCAAGCAGCCAAAGACACAAGATTTAGGAGTATGAAAGACAATTATTCTATGTTATGTTTTAATTAGCAATCTAGATTTCAGCAAAATCTGCAAGTAAGCATCATAATCCTTTCATTTCTAATGCATACCTAAAGGAAAATAAAGCTTTCTCTGGAGACTAAAAAATATTTTGTTGAAGAAAAACTTGATTTCCAATCATAAGAATTATGATGGAATTTTTACATGTGCTTCTCAAGCAAGTACCTAGACGTACTTGGTTCTCCAAGAAATCTCAAAAAATTTCAGTGTAACCATAATGATAATGAATGATTATCTAAAGACATGAAAACATGGAGAAAGGATGAATTTTTTTTTTCTTTTGAATATATATCTCAATTTTTTATTTTATTGTTATTCTTCCCACAATGCAGCTCCCTAGATTAGGAAACACAGTGTGTTTACCTTTTATCTAGTTCTTGAAACACATTCGTTTGAATTGACTGCAATGCCCAATGCTCTCTTCAAAGAAATCCTATATTTAAACTAATTACTAATGTAGACATTTCAGACACTGCTTATTATCAAAGTAAATAGCTTATTCTACTTCTAACAGTCATCCTTATGCTGAGTAAATTACTAACTCTCATAAGTAGCATTTCTCTTGGTATTCTTCATCTTAAATTCCAAATACTATGGCTGAATGTCCATGTCTTGGAGGTCAAAATTGGAGGTCTCTGGAACACAGAGAGATATGACCAAATAGGAAACAAAAAAAACCTCAACTTTTTCTTCATTATATGAAAAACCTTTTACCTTTTCTTGACAAGGTGGAATAGACTTTAGGAACAGATAGCAATGCAATGTCATTTCACATACTTTTATAACTGTGTAGTACTTGAGAGGAGGAGAAATGGCATATATTTTTAAAAATTTAATTTATTTTCAATTTTCCTCTGTATTAAATCAGCTTTTCTTCCTACATCACCAAAAAGAGGAAAGAATCAAATCAGAGAGACTGGATATAGATTAGCACAGCTATGGAGATAATGCAGTTTGCATGTATGATATCAAGTACAAAGATCCTCAGGATAATAGCAAAGTGCGGCACTCTGCCTTAGGAATTGCGGAAAAGAGCTTCAAAGAGAAATAAAGCTTAAAGCAGTCTTATCTGTCACACTTATCAATAGTTCCCTTCCTACATAGTTTCTCAGTTCTTGAATTCATTCTGAAAACTGGGAGATATTCACCCAAATTAATCAATGAGCCAGGTAACAGAAACATAAGGTGATTAGCTTAAGCTGGATGATTAAGCTTTTGAATGCCTGGATTTGGGGAGCTGAATCACTCTCTTTGAAACTGTTTCCAGCAGTGTAACTCCAAGTCCTCATTAAACCTTGCTTAATGCTAAGCCTACATGATTTTAATATTTATTTCTCACCTCCACTCCCCTCAGCCTTCCCGTCCAGTGTTTGGGGATGTAGTGGAGAGGGACAAAGCTAAGCAAGTTTGTGCTCTAGAAAGTGAGAGTGGGATCTGCACCCCTGTAAGACAGCTCCTTGCTGTTAAATAGATGTGAAATGCTATGCATACCACTGCTATGGTTTGGAGGGAAAGTTCTCACCAGCAGCAGGCTCTTGTTCCTCCTGCAAGCAGGCAGGGTTCAGATTCTCTATTGATAACTGTTCCCAAGCAACCAGCAAATGGAAAATCTTTTACTACAGACTATTAAACTTCAGAAAAAGACTATGCAGCCTTTAACTCTTTTATATGTAGTCAAAGTTTTGAATATTTTATAACATCTATCAAGAAGCTGCAAGATCCTAATCATCCAGAACATTACATTTGTGTAAGTTTGTGGTCCTGATTCAAGTATCTTTTTCCTGTGATTTTCTTTCAGTTTATTAAACATGTTAACTATTATAAAAGAAAAATTAGGGGTTTGCTTTCAGGAATTTTTTCTGAATCTTCTTATTAGTTTGGCTGGGTTTGTTGTTTGGGGTTTATTTTTTACCTTTTGGCATGATCACTGCTGTTTTCCAAACAGGAAACACCAGCCTCAAGTACTTACAGCAGAATCATGGCAGAGTGAAAAGCTGAGAGTTTTCAGGCAATATTAAAAAAAAAACAATACAAAAATGGTAAAACTGTTTTCACATGTACAAGATACTTACATTCTGTTTTAGGTGCTCCATTGAAAGAGAAAGTTAAAATCAGTCACCCCAAAGGTTCTCAGACAAAAACCTGTCAAGTTGTGATGACACGTGCATCACGTCCTTTGTCTTGACACTGTCCCTGAGTGATTGTGCTGGCCTCAAAGCTCATTTTTTGCACTTGAATTTACCTTTATTTTTCCCACGTGCATTATCTAATACTTACTGAGACATTAATTTCCTCAGCCATTTCTTTTTTCCAGGTCCCATTCTCTCATGAAGCCCTGCAACATGTTACGGCTGGCACATGGCATCACCTCATTGACAAACCATTCCACAAAATTTCAGGGAATTCTCCACCAAAGAATTTAACTAAAGTAAACAGCCTTGGTATCATAGGAAAGATTCTTGCATGAATAAATGCTGGCCTAAAAGACAGAAAAGTAAATAGACATAAATATTTAACTTTTGCAATGAAGGGAGGTTTCCCTTTTACTTCCTTTGTACAAAGAGTTTAAAGAAGGATAAAACACTGAACAGTTACTCTAGATGCTGGATCTATGGTTGAAATAATAAATGAGAAAAACAGTAAAATTCATTGTCTGTGTGCTGCAGTTCTTGTACAGTCTCTTCATTTGCTTTTTTATAGCAGCTCTTCAATATAAAAGGTGTTAATTGTGACAGCAGAGAGTAAAGGAAACCTGCAACCCAAGGATACAGAAGAGGCTGTTTCTCTTGAAATTCATCAGTAAATATTAAAAGTCTTTTTTAACAATTCTTCTTAGAAAACATCAGGTTAACAGAATGATTTAGGAAGTCAGGAATAATTATAAAAGTAATTGTGTACTAAAGTTTTTGTACTGCTTTTATGGTTTCTCAGCTAAATTCCAACTAGGACTGCTGTTTCAGAAAATAATGACAAGGTTGGAAAGTGCCAAGTGACTATAATTATTGCTATGTTAATATCTGGATCCCATAGAAGCTAAATTTGCAAGATCATTTAATAAAATATCAGAAATGTGGTATAAATTTGATATCATAAAAATGACAGGCATCCTTAAGTAGGTTTGGGGGTTTTTTTTTAATGCTGATATAACATATTTAAGAAAGCCTTTAAATATTTTATGCTACCAGAGTTTAACCTTGCTGTACTTGCCACAGTGGTGAGCAAACATTTAAAATTAATTTTATATCAAAATACATCTCTGTAGCCATTTTAAATTCATATATAAGTAAATTGATTTCAGTGGGAGTTATGTACTTAATCACCTTTGAGAAAGTGGGCCTCAGTCCCTAATCAAGTCTGCTTAAATATGCTAACGGAATTGTTTTTAAAGTGCTGACATTCTGGAGCTCTGCATTATCACTGGGTGTTTCTGGGTATTCTAGGAAATAAAACATATCTAATCTTGTTTAAGAAGACACAGTTTGGTAATTGGCAAGGCATTTTCTGTGATTACTACCAACTTTCATCTTGTAAGTATTATATAGCTGTGGATGTTTAGCTGGGATGTAAACAATAAATAGTACCGCATAATTTTTTTTAATATCCTTCTAGACAAACCTATATATAGACATCTGTATTATTTGTCTCAGACTGGTGTAATATTTCCTTCCTGCTGAGTTCAGCTAGTTATTTCATTTTTTTTTTCATTGTAGATTGTGCTTTTCTGACATTGGAATTATTTGTAATAAGGCTTCATTCTTCAAGGCTACAGGACTCCCACAACCTTGGTCTCATCATCTTCAAGAGGTGGATCTTTCCAGAGAAATTACGTGAAGTGTTAAATTGTGATTTTTAAAAAAATTAATATTTTAAATAACTGCATATTTTCTTCTGAATGGTTCTTCAGAGCTTTAATTCTCTGGAAAGCCTTTGTGTTTCAGTGAAAGATCTTGAAGTACTGGAGATTCTTTAGAGCAGATTCCTGATTCATACTGAGTTCTGCATAATGTCAGCATTACTTCGAGTAGGGAATTAAATATTAGATGACGTATATTCTAGTAAAAATCACCTTTCTACCATTTAAACTTCGACATTAGGGATTACCATCACAATGGAAATGGTGTCTTTAAACAAAGAGTTAAACAGTACACTGGAGTAAAGGGAAATAGAGGCAAATGTGTTCAAAAGAAGGGGGAAGAACTGGTGGGGCAGAATTTAGAAGGGACTAAATTAATATTTTTTGATATGAGAGACTTACAGACTTCAAGCCTTTTTCAAGTGTAGTAGTGTTTTATTTTATGCAAAACTATTGAATTAAAAACTGAGATAAACTTGAAAAAGAGAGGGAAACCTGAATATAGATACTGAGGAGAGGCAAATAATAAGATTTCTGGAAGAAGATGATAGGGCTGTAGAGCTTCAGATACATGGGAAACTGTTGCAACACAATACATGAGATGGAAAGATAAGGAAGGGTTGTCATGCTAGGCTAGGCATGAGAGGGAAGTAGGAAGGAACTGTTTATTAGAAAATAAAAAATAGTTTGGTAGTAAAGAGAACAGTCATTTAAGAGAAGAAATGGAGGGTGGTGGGACAAGTGGATTAAGATGGATGTTAAAACCAGGAACAACAACAAGAGGACAATTATACATGAGAGAAGAAAGAAAATCTCTGGGAAAAAAAGTGAAAAACAGAGGCACAAACCACAGATGAGGCTGAGTGGAACAGAAGATAAAAAAAAAATAACATGCTAGTTAGCAGGGTGTTTCTCAGTGTAAATTATGCATAAAATTTAAGCTAAAATGAATTTTACATGCTGCATGGAATGTGTTGATGCACACAGAGTCTTATCTGAAGACCACTTGAATCAATGGTAGAAACCTCTTGTGGTTATTTAAGGGCTAAAATCACACTTGTAACTTTGCAGATCCCAAACAAGAGCTAAAATATGACTTATGAAAACCACACATATTTTGGGAGGACTTAGATCATGCCTCTGCTTAAGCAAGCTCCTTGCAAAACCTGTGAGTGCTACTGAATTGAGGTGCTGCGGGTGGGCTTGCGGGCACATGATTGCCAAACTCAGCCCCTTGCTTGCCAAGGTCAACAGCTTTAATTATAATACTGTTCAAGGCTTTTGTGACTGACACTTTTGTGGGTATCACAAAACGTCTTGCAGATTCCAGGCAAATAATATCCTGTTTAATGAAAGCTTGAGTATATTCTCTATCACAATTGTAGCAATTCAGTATCATCCTGGCAGCACCATCATGCTTAAAATTCTGTGCCCGTTGCCATCATCAGTCTGGGTTTTTTGAGTGGTTTATAATTCAGCTATTTTAAATCATACTAGGATAAATCTCAACTTACAATTTCTTATTCTGGATGTATTTTGTTCTCACAATATTGCATTTAAATTGTTTCATTCTCTTTTTAGGCTAGCAACTGAAAGAAAGAAATGTTTCAGGAAATACTGTTGCTGGCTTTTTACTAAACAGTGCTTATTGAAAAAAAGGAGAGTTCACTCACACTACATCGCCAGCTCAGACAATCAGGAGAAGAGAATCCAATACCACTTGTGAAATTTGTCAATGTATTCTTTTATAAGTATGCTACCTTTGCAACAATAGCTTCACTGCATGGCAGGTTCCCTGCTTTGGTCAGGAAGAAGAGAAACCTTTATATTCAGCCCAATAAGACTTTAAAACAGTTCTTTGATTAAATACCTCTGTCTCTTTTGGGTGGGGTATTTTAGATTTGAATTTCCAGTTTCCAAAATGTACACAGGATTCTAAGCTTCCTATTCTCCAAACGTGCCCTTTCTCACTACCAGTTTCCAGTCATCGTTACACAAGCAGCCACATACATTTAACTAGCTGCTATATTGAGTGAACAAATACTCGTATTTGTCCTTCTGGAAAACATCATCTTTACAAAATAATGTAAAAAATCAAAGGGGTTGTATTTTAGAAACAAGATGACCTTTGCTGTGATCCTTCACTCAAATGAAAGCAACAGTTAAGTAACACTGAAAGATACTTAATGCTGTGCCAGGCAGTTCATGACCAGACTGTCACCTCTTCCTTAGGAAGCAGTTTTTACTTTAACTGTTGTTCTGATCCTTTCCTATTTTTATATAAGCCATTTGATAAGTGTTACCCGCTACTGGGGAATTTCTACTTTGCTGTTGTTCATTTTCAAAAGAAGTTTCTTTGAACATTCCCCTTCGTAAACACTCACCTGCTCTTTGATTTTTCTCTTCGTTCACATAGACTCATTTCACATGGAAATTTGCAGAACATTTATTCAAAATTCAGTGAGATTCTATGGAACAGGCTTCCCAACTTTTATCAGTTTTCCATAAGCCACAAGGGCCACTTAAGCAGATAAATAAAATGCATATATTTTTGATACAGTTTTTATTTCTAAATGTAGGATATTAATGGACAAGACATACTACATGCCATCCTAGAAAACAATTTTTTAAAATGCATATATTTATATAGCAACACACGTGTATAAATTTATAGATATATGTGTACAGGGACATAATACCTCTCCATATGGTCCAAAATACACCAGGAAACTCTTATCCAATACTGAACAGAGGGAAAAGCAGGTTAGTTTATTCCTTGGGCAGTCAGACATTGCTCTTACAGTCAGAAGCAGAACCTTCCACTGATACTTACAAACTGTTTTCAATTTTCAAAGCACTTATCTATAGTTTAAACCATATAAACCATAACTATTTGGGCCTCCATGAGAGAATTCATTAAAGACCCATCACTATTCTACAAATGTGTAGGCAGAGAGGTTCAGCCAGTCATCCCAAGATAAATGCATTATTATTGAAATCAGACTTAAAAGATCACTCCTGGTTAACTAGTCCAAGGAAATGCAGCAATTAGAGCTCAGTTCTATCAAGAACCAGCCCAGAAAGTATTACAGGACAGCAGGTGCCAACTACCCTAACTTAAACCTGTGCAATTTTAATGAGACTGTACAAGTCAAGGTAAAATTAGATCAGAGAGTTGCATCTAGCTGAAAGGAGGTTACAGTGAGGTGGGGGTCAGCCTCTCCTCCTAGGCAACCAGTGACAGCACAAGAGGAAACAGACTCGAGTTGTTCCAGGGAGGTTTAGACTGGGTATTAGGGAACATTTCTTCACTGAAAGGGTGATCAGGCATTGGAGTAGGCTGCCCAGGGAAGTGGTGAAGTCGCCATCCATGGAAGTATTCAAATTATGTGTGGATGTGGCACGTGGGGACAATGGCTCAGTGGTGAACATGGCAGCCTTAGGTTAACAGTTGAACTCAATGATCTTAGAAGTCTTTTTGAACCCCAGCTGTTCTATGATTCTATGAATAGGAAAAACAAACGACAAAAAGGAGGTATAATTCTAGAAATTTTACAGGTAAGAGAAATAGGTAATCTATACTACAGAACATTAAGGCTTAAAGCACTTGAGAGATAGAAAAAGCTAATTGAAGGTTGATTTTATTGTCTCACTGTATTCTCTTTCTTTTACAAATCAGGTTTGCATCAATCAACTAAGTGCAGTTCTAAATTTCCTATGAATCCTGTTTCAATCTGTGTAGAGGATAACATCACAGAACAAGAAATATGCTGTACCAAAAGAGACTCAATGCTTTCTTATTTTTCTCCTTATTGTGAAATTTGAATTACTGATGGAGTTACTTTCTGAAATGTCATAGCATATTTAGATTATCTCATACATAAAATATTTCTGTCCAAATATAAAGAAATATAACAAATATAAAACCAAGAAGACCAAAATTGCACAGAATTTGTTAATAGGTGGTGCTATGATTTCTTATGTGTGATGCATGGGAAGTGCTAGTACGCAGGCCAAAAAAAGCTGTCAACTGAGAAATCTTGGTTGGAGATGATAAAACAAGTGGTGTGTAACACAGAGCCAAAGACCTTTTCCCTGGCTTTCCTCACATACAAAAATTGCTTTGAGAAAATTAGGTAAGTCTCATAAGAAAATTAGCAATAAAACTGGTGGGTACCAAATAGTTTCACAGTGTGACAAAAACTCTGAAAAGGTCAGTTTCCTACTATTTGATGTAATAAAACTCTGTGATTAAAAAAAAAAAAGGGGAGAAAAGAATAAAAAAAAGTAAAGCACTTTAGAAAACTCAAGATATTTTTCTCAAGCTGATTTTTTAACTCTGTGATTATTTCCTAAAGAGTGATTTTTCCTACTTCTGATCAATAGTACTGTGAAAAGAGGAGATTCATCTACTGATGCCTATTTTCTTCCTCTCTAATACAAATGTGACCCTTAACTTGTCAAGGGTTTAGTCACTTTTGTCTTCTCCTACACAGAATTGCTGAAACAGTATGAACAACAAATCACTGCAGCAGCTACAAAAGAATTAGATAAGAAAAAAAAATATTAGTCATTAGAAAATATTGTTTGGATAAGTACATTTCATTGGAGGATAAGATCTCAAAGAAATTAAGGGCATTACTTAGGCTTTCCTGTTTCATAAACAGTGTAACTGCAACAATAAAAAGGACCAAATGCCATTATTAATAGCATCTGCCATATTCTCAGCCAGAGCAAACCCCTGCTTCTGTACATTCCACTTATATAAATTTCAAAGGTAAGGACTTGTCTATTTTCAGAATCTTAGAAAATCACAGTATGATCTACTTATCTGCAAATAAGCTGTGGTTCCAAAAGGAGCCTGAATAGATTAGGTCTCAGTAGGGCTTCATTCTAACATAACTTCACACACTTTGTCAATAGAAAGTATTTGCGGTTTTTTTCTTGGAGTTTCCAGAACAGAACAACAAGCTATGAATGCTTGGGGGCACAATTAAAAGTGCATTTCATGAAAGTCAACCTTATTTAAAAGGAAAATAGATTGTAAACTCACAGATGCAACTCTGGGACCCATATTTACTTGTGGGTATAAATTACCTATGCTGTGGTACTCCATTTTCTATGCCTACATATAAATTACAATATTGAAAATACCAGGTATTATGTGTCTAAATGTGTTCAGAGTGGATGTAGAGAAAGGACCCTATAAACTAGCAGTCAAGAAAAAAAAAGAGAGAAAAATCGTTCTCACCTACTTTGCAGAATGAGTAGCAATTACTAACCTCCAAAGTATATAATAAACCTACTGAAGATTTTCATTTCATTGTTGTCATCACCAATAGGTCATGTTAAGTACAGCTTTAGGCTTTTCTCCTTTAATGTACTGCATGTTGAAAATTGAGCACAAGAATGCATTAAACTTCCAAATTAGTATACATATTTATTGATTATTTTATTTCAGCTGGGGTCATTAACAATCAGTCATACAAGGAGTAGTTTTAAGCATTTTTTCTTCCCTAGCACTTCACTACACACAGGAACACTGAATAAGCCTTCTGCTACATTTCAAGTTGTATAACACAAAAGTTTATTTTGAAATAAAGAGACAGACACATCCATCTCTAAAGAAGCGAAATCTGTTCTCATGCAGATTTTCTGTAGGTTACAATTTTGATTAGAGAAATCCAGAAGTTGTAAACTAAAACTAGCAAGTTAGGGTTGAACACAAGTTGTGGAAAGATTTGTCAGATGCTACAGCCAAGTAAAGATTAGAGCCAAAAAAAAAGGCTAAAAATGTTCTTTCATATTTCCCTACATGACTCAAAACATTCTGCTTTCCTTCTTGCCTCCCAGTCCTTCTTGTGCCCCTGACAAGCCTCATCAGTAACTCCACACTGGGGCCTGGGAAAAGATTCTCCTCTTGAAAAATGCCATTTGCTCCTATAACTAGAGCTCATGACAAAGGTCAGCAAGGGAGACAGGCCACAGGAACTGGGTACACATATTCCAGGGCAAAAATTGGAAAAGCTGAGACTTGGATATATGAAACCTACCTCTAACTTTTTCCACTGCTTGTTCTGTTCAGCAGCTTCTTCTCACTTCTCTCTTCCCGACTACTCAGCCCTTCTCCTTTCTAGCAATCCAAACTATTTTCCCTTGCTCCTTCCCTCCAAATCCTCCTTTAGACCTTCCAAATGTCTCCAGGTAAACACACTGATTGCTTTTCTTGTTAAAACTCACTGTCTTCTGGGTTTTACCCTGAGCTTACGTTGTTTCCCTGTACTGAAAACCTCAGCCTTGGAGGAACACTTTTTATCCCTTTTCCCTTCCAGAATTCCTGTCAGTTTTTGGATGCAATTTGATACTGGCTGGTGGGGAGATACAGTAGGATGAGGTTTAACAGCTGTTGCACATCCCTTGGAGTCACCCTCACCATGTGAAAACCAGCAGCCTACAAAGCTCCTTGGCTACCCTGTCTGCCCATATGTTTTTAGGCTACGCTCATGCCTACTGAGAGTACTTATCCTTTTTTCAGAAAGCTGTTGTCAATGTTGATTCTCCCTGAAGGTAGTAGGTATCAGGCGGGAATTTGGGAAGCCTCTGTATATGAGACCATCTGGGGCAGGCTCAAATTTTGGCAATGCTAAATCAGCTGCTGCTTCCAGTCTCCTGCTGGTTCCCAGCATCCAGGCCTTGGTGTCCTGCCCTGCTCTCAAGGTGTGGCTACATGCTCCTACTTTCAGTCATCATGGAAAAATATAAAAGTAAATAAATAAATCTGGAACAGGGGATTTTGTTACTTGGCTTATCAGGAACTTCCAGCTCATTTAATCAAAATACTGAAATCAAAATCTACCTACTTTTCCCATGGAAGCTCTAACTTTCAGTGCAACTGAAGTGGAGAATGACTTTGTAAAAAATACTGAAGTAAAAGCATTGAAACATATTATTATACATATTACAATGTAAATCATAATAGGTAAGCCTAGAATAGTTTTACCCCGACTTAATATGAAGATGGAAAACCACAGTACCCAGGCTGAAAGGCAGCCATAGCAGTATGCCCACTTTGAACACAATATTCTCTAATCTTTTACTTTTGGGGGGCAGAGTGTGTAAACTCATTTTTCCTAACTAGATTGTAAAAAAAAAAGCTGAGTTAAAATGAGATGAAATGTTCATCTTCCCATCAGAAAATATGATTGTGAAATTGTTAACTTCTGCTGTACTGCTATATTAATGATAATGAGATTCATACAATTTCTTTTCACTCTTACAGCTTTTCATTTTCATGTGATACTATAGCCCACTCAGCCCTATCAGTGGCAGAGGTTGTATCAGTTTATGTACAAGTAGCAGCCTCATTTAGAGGAATAAAAGTTGTTTATGTTGGTTTGCTTTTACAGATGAATATAGGATAAATAATTAACCCAGTGCCCCCTTTCCTGCTTGTTTAACATTTGTGCAATTACCCAAAGCTCTGATGGTTCCAGAGCCATGACAGTCACAGCAAGAAGAAGGGTTACACTGAACACCCACTAAAAGCTGTGGACGTTGGTGTTAATGCATCAAGGCAACACAGGCAGCACCCTCTGCTTGTTTCCCTCTCACCCACACCTACTTAGTTTATTCTTTCAAGTTTGTAAAACTAAATCTTTTTATGAGCTGTAGGTGGTACTTTCATGAATGTGGCATCTGTTAAATGAAGACAAAAATAAACAAATATTCAAAAGAAAGCAGAAACCCCATGTGTCTCACTTGTGTTTTTAGTATTTTTTAACTCATCTATATTTGGATGAAAGCATTTGAGTGTCTTTTAAGTTTTTAGATCCAATTCTTTTCTTCAGGTTGCAAAATCCATATACCCTATTTGCAGGTTACTGCAGGACCAGGACCTGAATGTCTGTGCATCAGAGCTTTGCACAATTGAGGCATATCCTGAGACTGGCAGATGATGAGCTACACATATAAAGGTATTACACAAATTCTGAAGCAGCTTCTTTTAGTGTTTCTAGATTGTTAAACTGAGTCACCTGGGATGTCCTTAGTCAAGTTTAATTCCAGTGGTTCAGATTACTGGTCAAAATGCTTCTCAGCATTGGCATAAACTGTACTGCTGTGCTTCCAAGCAAAAAGCTCAGACAAAACAATGTCTGCAACTTTCTGAAAAATTCTGTGTGCTCTGGTACTTCCAGATAAATTGGATAGCAATTATTTTTTTCTTTGAGAAGATGTTAAAGTTCTGAAACCATCAGGTTACTACTGATCTGAGCTCTAAGCATGGAAAAGAAATGTAGCCTAGATTGAGGAAGGAAAAGAATTAAATTCTCTTCACAGGTACTTGATTTTGTTTAGTTCACACTTTCTCTTGATCGAAACTGTTTTTCCCCCTCCTTTTTTCCTGCATATTTGCAGCTAGATTCTGGTTCTGTGTGTGCTGGTGTCACTGCCATGGATGTAATGCAATACTATGCATTTTAGCATTGAAACGCCATAGCTGGACAGCCCACTTGCTAAAATAACCTTGTTTCTTGGAGGAAGGAAATTATCTGTTTTTTCTAAATTATTCCAAGACAAAGAAACTGCTGTGTCGGTTGGCATCACTATCAGTTTGGACTAAATTATTTTCTATTTCCATAAATTAGAGGACTGGAGATAGTGTACTCATCTAATTCATCTTTTTGCATAACACAGATCCTATGATTTTTTTGGTTTGGCTCCATTTAAATCAGACTGCCTCATTTAGAAATAGCATCTAAACCTGATTTTAAAATTACCAGTGATGGCCAGTCAACCAAATCACTTAGTTGACTTTCCAGTTAAATGACCTCATTTTAATTTTATTTTGCTTTTAGGAACATCTAATATCTGAATTCAATGCACCTTATGAACTGCTTTCAGCCTCCACTCATATTTCTGTCTGTTGTATTGAAGAACACTTTATCAAAGTTTCCTCTCCCATGTAATGAGTGCAGACATACTCTGATCAAATTACTATTTAAATTTCCTATTTACAAATAAACCACATAAAATCATAGATTTTATCCCTTTAAAAAAAAAAAAAGTGTTTCAATCCTTGAAATAGGTTTTGTAATTTTTCATTTGTCTCTTCCTATTTTATTAAAAAAACTCAAAGTCTGTTCATGACAGACCTGAACAGACTCTTCAAAGAATGATGGGAAAATTCAGGTGGGAAGGGACCTCCGGAAGTCTCATCTCCAACCGGCTGCTCACAGAAGGATCAGCTTGGCCACCAGTCTGTGCTGCTCAGGGCTTTATTAAGTCAACCTTGAAAATCCCACGGACATCTTCGACTCAGGGCTTAGAACCTCAACCTTAAAAAATTCCAGGGCAACCTGGGCCAGTTTTACCACTCTCATTGTAAAAAAATTTAGTCTTTACACACAGTCTAAATCTATGCTCTGTTAGTTTAAAAATATTACTTCTTGTCCTATTTCCACAGGCTGTAGTAAAAGTCTGTCCCCATGTCCCTATCTTTTTTATAATACCCCTTAGAGGCCACGCAGAGGTCTTCCCAGAGACTTCTCTTCTAGAGGCTGAACAATGCCAAATCTGTCTTTTCTCCTAGGAAAGATGTTTCATGTCTCTAATCATTCTTGTGCATCTACTTTTGAGCCACTCCAACATTCTTGTGCACTCCTTTTGAGCCAGGTCCATGTCCTTCCTGTGCTGGGAGCCCAGAGCTGCATGCAGCACTGCAGGTGGGGTCTCACCAGAGCTGAGCAGAAGGGCAGAATCCCCTCCCTCCCGTGCTGCCCGTGGTGCTCTGGATGCAGCTCAGGATATGTTTGGCTTTCTGGGCTGCAAGTGCCCATGGCCAGGACATACCCAGCCTCTCCTCCACCAGCACCCCTGAGTCCTTCTGGGCAGGGCTGCTCTCTATCTGTCCATCCCCCAGCCTGGATTGACACCAGGGGTTGTCCTGACCCAGGTGCAGCACCAGCACTTGGTCTTGTTAAATAATCCTCATGAGATTCACATGGACACACTTCTCAAGCTTGCCCAGGTCCCACTGCATGGGATCCCATCCCTCTGGCACATCAACCACATCACTCTGTCTGGTGTCATCCTGTTGACTACCTCCTTGAAGAAATGGAATTTTGCTTTCATAAAATTCACGGTCCTGATTCTCGCCTTTCCCGTATTCCTCAGGACTGTGAATTCTACCAGCTCATGACCACTACGGCCCAAGTTGCCTGGAGGCTTGATGCTCCTAATTAGTTCAGTTGTGTTGGTGACCAACAGGCCCAGTATCCCATCTGCTCTGGCAGGGCTGTCTATTACCCTAAGGGTCTGTAGATGGATGATCATTCACACCATCAATTAACTTTTGACATCCAGAGCCTCACACCTGTTGTACAGAAGGACCTGGAAAGGCAAGGTGGGCAGGGTTCACCTGGCACCCTGAACATACACTTACCTCAGTTCACTCCCTTTCTTTAAATTATTGCATTCTGCCTGGCAGGGGGAAAATACAGGATGCTCTTGATGTTGGTTTCCTCCCTGGTGGGTGTTCCTATTTCTTCCTGTGTTGGTTTTGGCTGGTGTAGAATTAAATTTCTTCATAGTAGATAGGATGGGGCTGTGCTTTTGATTTGTGCTAGAAACAGGACTGTGAGTACAGGGATATTTTAGTTAGTGCTGAGCAGTGCTTTCACAGTTAAGAACTTTTCTGCCACTTAACCAGTGAGTGGTTGAGTAGGGACAAAGCCAGGACAGTGGACCCCAGCTGACCCTGAAGGGATATTCCAAACTGAGCGGGTAAAGCTGGTGGAAGAAGGAAGCAGGGGGACATTTGGAGAAATGGTGTTTGTTTTCCCAGGTCATTGTTACACATGTTGAAGCCCTGCTTTCCTGGGAATGGCGGATGACCTGCCAGCCTGTGGGAAGTGGTAAATTGTTTTGTTTTCTTTGCACATGCAGCTTCTGCTTTACTGTCTTTACCTCAACCCAAGAGTTTTCTCACTTTTACTTTCCTGATTCTCTGGCCATGCCACTATAGCAGAGGAAGTGGGGCAGAATGCCACACCACCCTCACAGGGAAGAATTTCTTCCTAATATGTAACTTAACCTGCACTCTTTCAGTTTAAACCCATTCCCCTTTGTCCTGTCGCTACATGTCCTTGTAAAAAGTCCTTCTCCAGATCTCTTGAAGCCCCTTTAGATACAGGAAGGTGCTATAGGGTCTTTCTCTTCTCAAGGCTGCAGTGCGCATCAGTAGTATGTGGCATTTATCACTTTGGATTGTTTGGGAGATGGAGTAATTAGAAAGTAAAATGTCTTCCATGGTGTAGAAAATAATTTATCAAGTGCTGAAGTGGTTGAAAAGTTGAAATGTGCTGTGTACCTTTGAGTGCAGTGCCTTTGAAAACTCATCCTGAGTAAGACAGATTGAACTATCTGAACAAGAAATCTCAAAGGCATCTTGATATTAAGTCAATATTTATTATATTGAATTTCTCCCTCTTCTGAAAATCTGTGTAGTGGCAATAAAGATCAGTCCATTCTGTAGGGAAGGTCATCTCTGGTAACATCTCTCTTCAGAGGACCAAAATAGACCCCTAAAGGAAACAAACTTAAACCACATCTTTTGTAGGATGCTACATTAAAAGTATTTTAGAGCTGATTGCATGCTGCACATGGATGTACAAACATTCGAGTAGTGGCCCTGATAAGCAAGGCTCAAGTCCTTCATGAGAATGTTTACTCAATTCATGATAACAGAACAGTTAATACCACACACAAAATATGTACAGGCCTAGAGGAACATGTATGTGCATTGTAGAAACACACTGGGAAGATAAGTTACCAACACCTGCTCAGTATTCCCTTTGTTCTTCTGGATGCAACATCCCAGCTTTTTATTTCTGAGATGAATTTGCTCACCTGTGGCACTCTGCAGGGCCAATTTGTGATACAACAGCTTTTTGAAGAGCACAATGTGACACAAAATGGCCTATGAGCATAGAGTTTTTCAAGATTTAATCCAGGTTTTGCCACAGTACAGTTAGCCTGACTGACCTGCAACTTTTCATTAGTGAGAGGTGAGAACTTCAGAATCTTAGAGTGCTTTAATCTCTATTTACTATTGATCTTTTCTAATGCATCAGGCAAAAAAAAAGTATAAGCTAAAGAATTTACAAGGACTTTATGTTATGAAAATAAAGTTTTACTATAAGATATGATAATTCATACTGTACGCATCATTAAATATGATGGGTACAGTATGAATAAATAAGAAAAAATACATTCCTGGAGGAAGTTAAGATTTTAAGCACTGAAATTACTGCATTTGCTCAAAGGTATTCAGAAGTGGTGAATGGAAATTAATCCATCATTTATAATAGAGCAGAAATGAAAGCATTCAAAGGAAAACTAATTTTAAAAATTTTAATGCTGATTTATATTTTAATTATATAATGCTTATTTACAATTATAATTATCCATGTGCTTCTAAGAAGAGTGGCAGTGTAAAGGAAATGGGTTATAAATATTCTCCCATGAAAGCAAGAAACCAGGCATTTAAACAAATTCCTCTGTGATTGCAATGTGACTCCTTAAAAATGCAACATTAATTTATTACCATACATATATCCCTATAAGACAGTCATTTTAAAGCTGCATTTTTAGGGAAATATTGGCTTTTGGTTTACACTGTTTTTAATTTTGAAAAATTGTATGCATTTCCAGGAGCTTTTTATCTTGCCCTATATTGTCACGATTTGTTGCTGTTACATAAGCACCAGATTTAACAAATTTTCTTCCCACTTTATTTCCTACTTCTCTCCTTCCCACAGAGTTTGGCAGTGTCTCTTTCAGTCTAGTTTTCAGTTCTTTTTTCCCTTTAACTCCCCTTTTTAAGGAGGGGATGTGGGGCGAAGAAGTCTTTTTTATTTTCAAGAAAAGATTCTTTATAAATACCGCTGTGACAAATTCATTTCACAGCACAGAAGCAATCAGCGTGATGCCAAAGTCTGGCTGGGAACTGAAGGGTCAAACCAGCGCTCTTCCAAAAGATCAGTGGGACACACTTCTGAATGGCAAGACTCTTTACTGGCTCTGTACACCACTAAAAGAAAATAAAAGATCAAATGGTAGGTTCTAAGACAAAATAAATGTATGTTTATTCCTGCCTTTCTGGTCCACTCTTTAAGCATATCTTATGAAAAAAATACATGTAAGGAACAACAAAGAAAATACAAGCAGCAGAGATCTGTGTTCTTCCAATCAGCTGTACTCTGATTCACTGCAAACTTTAAAGAGCGTAGGTAATTAACCTTATGGACAAAAAAGAATAATATACCAGGAGACAAGGTAAATACTCTCCCACTTGAATTGTTTCATATAAGACTAGATCTCTTTAGTGGGTTGTTGGTTTTTTCTTTTTTTAAATTGTCAGTCCAGCGGAAGGTATGAGACAAATTGGGAATTGGAGGCGAGTAATGTCTTAGGGAGAAAGGGACGCTCTTGGTGTTAAAATCTAAATTCTCCAGTCAGGAGATGTCTATATATATCTCACAACTAATATTTAATTTAAAAAAAAAGAAAAAAAACTTAAAAGAGAAATTTGAAAAATCAAATAGAACTCTCTGGATTTAGGCATTGACCAGATAATGTTGCTGAAACACTCTCAGGTATCAATCTTACTCCTCTGATTATCGGCATAGAGTAATATATTGACTGCATTGTACTGGGCCAGCTTCCAATTTCTTTCTGCAGTATGTTTCCCAGGTATTTCCTGCTGATTTTAAAATGAGATATTGTTTAAATCTCTTCTATATATTACTGGAAGAAAACTTTGATGTCTTAAATGTCTGACAGTTTTAGGATCTACTGTTTACTTGCATGCATCTTACATTAAGGAAGGAAAAAATTTCACTTCAGAAGCCATTTAAGGTCTTTCTGTTTCACGGTCTTTTTAGCCTAAAGAACTTGTGAGTTTTAAAGGAAAGCACAGCCACAAGTCTACTTATTAAATGAGGCTGATTTGGTTTGTTGTACTTTTCTTTTTTTTGCCAGTCCAGGTTAGTCAGGTTTTATCTCACAAAGAATTGCTGAGAGAAAAGATTATATGCTGTTTCATCATCAGTATCAGGGATATAATATGTTCTGTGATTAAAAAGTTTTCAGAAAAAATCTCAAGAAAGATGTTTCAGTATTTCATACTAAATTTTAAAAGGTCTATAACTGTGCCAGAGAAAAAACCTAAAGCTATAACATTTTGGTTTGAGATCTGCCTTTCCCTGCCACTAGGAAAAGACATTTCTAACTTCCTTTCCCTTATAGATTGCACACATTAGAAATGAAAGAAAAGTACATAAAAGACTGAAAACTCACTGGTATATTTTAATCATCCAACAAAGCAAATTTATGAAGGAGAACACTGATGAATGTGAAATGCTTTAGTTACAAAACAAATGGCCTAGCAAGAAAAGAATCTAGAACATCAGAAGACCATTGATAAAAGAGATTAATAACTTCAACTAGTGCGTGTATATCCAAATTCATACTTTAAAAGCCCTCAAACCTTTACATAAATAATTTTCTCTTTAGTTTTTATTATTATTCCTCTTTGTCCTTCTAAACAGCCCTGGAAATGTCACAAAAGACATTACAATATCTCACTTAAATAAAAGGTCTGTTTCTCTTCTCTCTTTCCTCAAAGTAGGCATTTTTTCTGAAATTTGGATCCCAAAACCACTCTCTACTTTTCAACACAAGCATGTGTATTTTCAAAGAAGCTAAAACAAGCCTTTAAGTACAGCTCGAATATTTCTCTTAAATAGGACGTGTCATATTTGGATGGTTCTGTAAAAGGGCTTTCTTTCTATGAGGTCTTAAGATATGTCTCATGTTGCCCAACACAAAGCTTAATTTGGACTGTGAGAAGAAACAAAGAGTATTTTTTCTTCCTAAATTCTCACAGCACGAAAGCTCTTCTCTCGGGTGTCACATATCTTCACCAGCATCAGCTAGAATCTTAGACACATAAATCAAAAAGCTGTCAATTCTTCCAAAAACATTTTTATGTAGTGACAATACAATTTTCATGCCTGACAACATAATGAAACACTTCTGGATGGAAGCTGCTAGAAATGTTATTTACTTGACTTAAATGACCAGCTGCAGAAGTTTTAAGGAGCTTATCAGGGATCTCCACTATCTTCTACAGCAACCTCTGGTCTAGAAGAGGACAGGGTAAACAGTATTTCTTCTGTAAATAAGTATTAGCCAGGCATAGTTTATTAGAAGCTCAAAGTCACTTAATTAACATGTGTACTAAAATAGTGTCCATCAAAAATAAGTCAGATTAAAGTCTGGCCACTGCTGTAGAAATGTTTAGGAAGAGCTCCTGCTATGAAGAGCTCTTCCTGTGTATAAAGTGAAAAGGGAAACCTTTAACCCAGTACCAGCAGACCAGCCAGCTTAGAGAACCTTCTGGAAGCCTTTTTGAAAGAAAAGCCACAGTGCTGCATGAAGGGCATCACTCAGAGCAGGGGGGGCAGCAATCAGCCAGCAAAATATTTTCCTAAATGCAGTGTCTGATGTGCACATGGGACCTCACTGTCATCATCAGTATGGCATCGGCCTGAGTTTTCCTAACAGATTGCCTTCAGGGAAGGGTTCGTTCTTGATCCAGAATAAACACTTCCCACCTTCAGTGGCCATGGGAGATGGAAAGGAGCAAACTGAAATTTGTCTTCCTCATCATGTTTCTGTAGGGTGAACAAAATGGTTCCCAGACAGATAATAAAGTCATTTAGGATGGAAAAGACCTCCAAGATCATGGAGTCCAACCATTGACCAAACACCACCATGTCAACTAAGGGCCACACAGTGCACAAACTGCCACATGGGTTGTTTCTTGAACCCTTCCAGGGATGGGGTCACTCCACCATCTTCACAGGCAGACCATTTCAATGGTTAAGCACTATTTCAGTGAAGGAATTCTTCCTGATGTCATACCGGAACCTCCCCTGGCACAGCTATTCTGTTGTTCTGTCCCAGGCTAGTTGCCTGGGTAAAAAGGCCTACCTCTGCCTTGTGTCCCTCAAGAGCTGGCACATCTGTTTCCAGAGAAGTGTTCCCAAACGCAAAATATTGGGAGTACGCAGAAGCAAGTCCATCTGTTTTAAAGATGCAAAAAATGCAACCAGAAAAAAATCTTTAAAAGGATCTCCTACATATATCAATGACAATAATAATAAAGACCTGTCTCAGATCAAGTATTTTGATCACCAGAACAGAGGTTATTAATATGAAAACAAATGTAAAGAGGTTTGCTACAGCTGCATCAGGCAGGAATGGTAACAGGAAATAAAATGTACGTCTGCTGTATAATGAATGCAATAGAGGTCTCAAAGATAAAATGGGGGGGGGGGGGGGACAGAAACAAAAAGTTTTAT